>OY282558.1:238093655-238693655 GCA_958295665.1 Tipula vernalis | reverse complement strand
CAGCCAGCTGGGTAATAAATTTCTTGCGGGCGGTGATTACAACGCTAAACATACTCATTGGGGTTCCAGATTAACATCGCCGAAAGGCAAACAACTTTATGATGCTATAGAGGAACAGTCGCTCGATTATTTATCTGCCGGTAACCCAACTTACTGGCCCACGGATAAAAAGAAAATTCCTGATCTAATTGACTTTTGTGTAACTAAGGGCATTCCACGTACATACGCTAAGGCCACCGATTGCTATGATCTGTCTTCTGATCACTCACCGGTAATAGTAACATTGAGTACCGATGTCCTAAGGAACGAAATACCGAATCGTCTTACAAACAAGAAAACTAATTGGGATCAATATAGGAGGCTAGTCGAACCAAAGTGTCTACTTAATATTCCTCTGATCACACCAGCTGATATTGATGCGGCGGCAGAAAATCTAAAAGATGTCATGACATTATCCGCTGAAAGGGCTACACCCGGCATAAGTAGTTCGGAAAAAGTTAATAAACTGTCACATAATATACAGGAACTAATCCAGGAAAAGCGAAAAATTCGCCGTCAATGGCAGCAAACAAAATCACCGTTATTGAAATGGAAATTAAATCGAGCTATTAAGGGCCTAAGATTTGCTTTGAGGGAAGAAGAAAACCAGCGCTTAAAGAACTATTTAAGTGATCTCTCGGCAACCGAGAGGACAGATTATTCTTTGTGGAAGGCAACAAAAAATTTAAAAAGGCCAACAAATTCGAATCCACCGATTAGACTACCAACAGAAAATTGGGCGAGAAGTGATGAAGAAAAAGCCAATGCTTTTGCTGCTCATCTAGCAACAGTATTCGTCCCACACGAAGAATATAATTATTTCGTGCTACCCCAGCCAACGGATGATGGTTTATCCTACAAACCTATAAAGTATAACTGGAAGAAAGTTAAGAATACAATTAAAACTTGCATAAGCCCGAAAAAGGCAACTGGGCATGATCTCATTACTGGAAAAATGATAAGGGAATTGCGGGATAAATGCATAAAACTAATAACATTTGTATTCAACGCGATCATGCGAACCAGCTATATTCCTCAAAAATGGAAGATATCCTTGATCACAATGATACACAAGCCAGGGAAAAATGAAACACAAATCTCATCATATCGTCCAATAAGCATGCTGCCCACAATCTCAAAGCTATTTGAAAAAATGTTATTAATGAAATTGAAACCAATATTAGAAGAACGGCGCGTTATTCCAGACCATCAATTTGGGTTCCGAAACCAACATGGTACTATAGAGCAAGTATACAGAACTGTAAATGCAATCAAAATCACCTTCGAGGAAAAGAAATATTGTTCTGTTGCCTTTTTGGATATCGCACAAGCTTTTGATAAAGTTTGGCATGATGGACTCATTTACAAAATTAAAGAGCTTCTACCGAAGAAATTTCACTCAGTTTTGGGAAACTATCTTCTTCAAAGGCAATACATGGTAAAACAAAACAGCGCAACTACTTGCTTAAATGATATTAATGCAGGTGTCCCGCAAGGGAGCGTTCTAGGACCAATATTATACTTGTTGTACACAGCTGATATACCTGTAACTAACAAAATAATAATATCAACATTTGCCGATGACACGGCCATCCTGGTGTCCCACACTAATCCTGAAATTGCCTCAAAGGAATTGCAGAATCATTTAAACAAAGTCGCGGACTGGTTGAAAGCATGGCGAATCAAAGTGAACGAAAACAAATCAACTCATGTCACATTCACGCTGAACAAACGCACCTGCCCACCAGTGAAATTAAACGATAAAAATATTCCTCAACAAACGAAGGTAAAATACTTTGGTTTGCACCTGGATAGAAGATTAACGTGGAAAAATCATATTGAAACAAAGCGCAACCAAATAAAAATTACATTTTCTAAAATGTATTGGCTGATGGGAAGAAAATCTCAGTTGTCATTAGCTAATAAAGTTTTACTTTACAAAGCGATAATGAAACCCATATGGACATACGGTATTCAGTTATGGGGATCCACCAGCACTTCAAACAGAGAACTCCTGCAACGAGCCCAAGCGAAAATACTTCGCAGTATTACCAATGCTCCTTGGTACATTCGAAATAGTAATATACATCACGATCTTGGGATTAAAACCGTTAAAGAAACTATTAAAGAATTCTGTTCGAAATATTACTCAAAACTAGAAGCACATCCCAACGAATTGGCCAGGGAGATACTAAAACAGCCGCGATTTAGATGTCTGAGAAGAACAGATCCACTCGAACTAATGAACCTGTGAACCTGTAAATTTAATTCGATATATACGAGTACATATACGAGTAGGTGTAATCTAAATTAATTAAATTGTGAGCACTAACAATAAGTATTAACATTGGTTAAGACTTAAAATATGTAATAATTTTTAGCTTAAGATTTGATTACTTCTTGTGAGTTTCTTATGTAGAAAGATTCAAGAATAAAGCCATTGGCAACATTTAAAAAAAAAAAAAAAAAAAAAAATAAAAGCATTTTGTTTTGAAATCATATAATTTTTCAACTTAAATTCGCTTAAATATTAGAATTTTCGTATTTGTTGTAAGTGCGTGTATTTCATTGGCCACCAACATACATAAAGTGATAACAGCCAATCCAATAACAAATGCGGCAAATTTAAAATCGTCGCTATTTTCAGTAGTCAACCTAAATGTTTTGTTTAATTTATTTTTAATTATAGATACGGAAATATTACACAAAAGTCTTATCTACACATTATTCCATGTCCATGTGATTTAAATCGTGTTCTTAATTAAATTATTAATTTTCAACTATTGAATTTAGCTACATAGCGTTAACATCGTGTTTGACACACTGAGCGAGTTGTTCGAAATATTTCTCCTGTTGTGTTGGCCTTCGACTCGTTTTAATTCCCGCTATAATTTTAAAATTAGATATTTGTAATTATTAAAATAAATTAGGTTAATTGATATTATTTGTAGTAGCTACCTAACGCAAAATACCTAACATTTAAAGTTTTTCTAATTTTACATATTGTATATTAAATATCCAGCAAAAATGCCGTATCGATTTGGATAATTTTTCAGATAATATTAATAGGAGGATAATATTATACAAGGTTCGAGAAACAGTTTTAATTACAATCCAAGCCGCAATTAGAACATTCAAACCGTCCTGCTGCCGATTTTTAAATAATTATGCTTATTTCTAGTGCTTCAATTCAAACCAGAAATGTTATCATTTTAATTATTACACATGACTTTACCACCTCATAACACCTGGCAAGTACTCGTTCTGAACACAATTGCAATGATTTCTGTTGTTCCAAGTCACACTGTAGCTGATTTTAAAAACTGTACACATATTTAAAATACATGCAAATATTTTTATTTTTTTTTAACACCTTTATTGATATGGCTACTACAATATAGTATTAAACATTATTAACTTATTAGTAAGGTTGACATTAGTACTTATGAGGTAAGTATAAACTTGTGTGGGTCAGGTGGACCAGTGTCCAGTTCCCTTGAGATATAATATTCATACGGTTAGCTCATGTGGTTTGATTCGTTTGAGCCGCCTTACTTCGTTTGTACTGCAAACACCGCATATTAAATGACTCATCTTAAAGGCAAATTACACTAAAGCATGGGTTCATGCAAAAATGCTTGGAGACTGTGTAACTTCCCTTTCTAGAGAAAGGTGAACCTATTGATCCAAATTTCTTTTAAGTCTTCCTGGACCAAAGAACCTGTGAATAAAAGATATCAAAATACACACGGGAATCATCAGAATTTATTCACGGTAGCGTTTTCAAACTTACGAAAAAATAACTGTAAAAATAATTAAACCAGAATAATTGAAGTAAAGTGGGAAATACTATTTTCTGTTTGTCTGTCAAAATGCAGCGGGAAAATAATAGAAAATACTTAAACAAAGAGCTTCGTGGCGCCATAATTACACTGAGAAAAATGTCCATTGATCTTAGGCAAATAAAATACAGGAAAATAAGATTTAGGATATATTCCTGAATTTAAAGTAATTTTTCAAGATATAAGACATAATTTCTAATTATATTGTTGAAAACGAAATAGTCTACAGGTAATTTTTCATTATATTTTGGATATTCTAAATAACTTTTACTTTCTTTTACTCTGGTAAAATAAAGTATAGTAATCATGAAAATTTTGGACCTTGAGATTTTTAGAGATTTATCTATTTTGAGGTCCCCTGAGTCCGAAAAGGTGGGTTTCGAAATGGCGTCAGTCTGTCAGTCTGTCAGTCTGTCAGTCTGTCAGTCTGTCAGTCTGTCAGTCTGTCAGTCTGTCAGTCTGTCAGTCTGTCAGTCTGTCAGTCTGTCAGTCTGTCAGTCTGTCAGTCTGTCAGTCTGTCAGTCTGTCAGTCTGTCAGTCTGTCAGTCTGTCAGTCTGTCAGTCTGTCAGTCTGTCAGTCTGTCAGTCTGTCAGTCTGTCAGTCTGTCAGTCTGTCAGTCTGTCAGTCTGTCAGTCTGTCAGTCTGTCAGTCTGTCAGTCTGTCAGTCTGTCAGTCTGTCAGTCTGTCAGTTTGTCTGTCAGTCTGTGTCCTCTCTATAGCCCAGATGGTTTAACCAATCGAACTGAAACTTCAGATTTAAGCTTTTTCGATAAATTGGGAGGTCCCAGTGAATTTTACTCCAAATCGGCTAACCGGAAGTGGCCACTCCCTTGGTCCAGAAAATTTATTTTGCAAATATCTTAAAAAGTATAAGGTTTAAAAAAACTACGTAATACAAAATGTTTCCAAAAATTAAAAACAAATAAAAATAAAAAATAAAAATTAAAAAAAAAAAAATTTAAAAAATTATAAAAAAAAAAAATAAAATTTCTCAAAATTCTCTTTTCGTAAACGACAGTCGTGTGTTGGCCACACCTCCATTTTTTAGTTTGGATAGGTATTGCAATATTTAGATAAAACCCCTTTGATATTGATTGTCTCACAATAAATATGGTAAGTTTAGACAATTAATGAGCTCAACTAAATTAACAGACATTTTACCTATAAGTACAGTTCCGCTAACGCTCTTTTCAAGTGACATTTAATAATTATACAAATAATCAAATTTAGTGTTTTACTTTGGAACGTAGTTTAGCGCTGTTTATGTTAAAGTCCCAGGAGCACCGAGCTATGCTCGTTCCGAATTACATTAGCGTTTGTTACACGTTCATGTCACTGAGTTTCACCTCATTCAATTGAGCAATATGTTAGTTCCATTTAGACTGTCGATTTTCCAGAAAAATTTCCGACACTCATGTTTGAATCCCATTCTATACTAAACAAATCCCATTCTATACAATTCATCCCAATTGAAAGGAAATGGTTTAATTCTATTGAAACTGGAATAATATTCATATTCCCATTTTACAATCCCATTTTCATGGTACATACCGAGTTCTATCGAAATCGGTTGAGAAATGGCTTTGGTCCATTGGAATTGGCCATTTTACAGAACCTATACGATCCATATTTGGAACTAATTTATGATCTCTATATAATTCTCAAAAATCACAATTGAACAAATAAAAAAAACAAAACACAATACAATATCAATAGCAATAACAACAATTAGATTTCCTTTGTTAGAAAATAAAATAAAAATGAAACCCGAACCTCTCCAGAAAGCCTACTAAAATATTTTTCCAAGAAATCAAAACCCATTACAATTGCTTCCTTTCACTAGAAAATTTCCATCTAACCAATTACTATTAACAAAAGAAAATAGTAAACATATGAATTCCCATAGGAGGATCCTCTTAAACGAATTTTACTGAAATAAAACCACCCCAACCAACATTAATAAAAATCAAATAACCGTTTCAGAAACCGGTAGTAAGTTAAAAAGTAAGATAAAACCAAGCAAACAGGGGCTCACCGGACGAGAACTTCCTTAACGTTTTTTTTAAGAATCAATACCCGGTGTTATCGCGTTTTGGCACTCGAAAACTCTCTTTCACCAATTATGATCAATAAAAAAATATTCAAAAAAACGAACCCCAGGCCTATTAGAGGACCCACTAAACGACATTTCCCGAAATCAAAGTCCACTGCAAATGTTTCCTAACACTAGAAAATCCCTGCTCACCAATTATTACAAAAATCGTTGAACTTAAAAAATGGACCTCGACCATCCGGAGGACCCTCTAAACATATATTTCCCGAAATCAACACCCATTGCAGACCTTTCAAAACCCTATTTGACTTCAATCAATACCCATGGCGATCGCTTCCTGCCGCTCGAATATCTCTCATTACCAAATGTTTACCAAAATTGTTAAAATGAAAAAAGGAACCCGGATACCACTGAAAGACCCTAAGCTAATTTTTTTAAACCAAGACCCATTGCAATCTCTGTCTGGCACCCACCCGCTCACAAATTTTTACCAAAAATGTAAAAATTAAAAAAAGAAGCCCGGGCTCAACTGGAGAACCCCCTAAACGAATTTTCCAAAAATTTATACCCATCACAATCGCTTCGTGGCACTCGAAAACCCTCTTTACCAACTTTTAACAAAATAGTTAAAATTTAAAAAACCCAAGTTCCAATGGATGACACTCTGGACTGGTAAACATACTTACCAATTTTCAACAAAATCATTAAAACTATAAAAATGGAGTCTGAATTTTCCTGAAATCAAGACCAATGGGGATCACCTTATATCACTTAAAAACACTTCTTACCAATATTTACCAACATCGTGAAAATTACAAAGGAGCCCGAGTTCCACTGAAGAACCCCTAAACTATTTTTTTCGAAATCAAGACCGGTCACAATTGATTCTTGGCACACGAAAACCCCAGCTTACCAATTTTTACCAAAATCGTAAAAATTAAAAAAAGGCCTGGGCACAAATGGAGAACACCTTCTAAATTATCAAGACCCATCGCAATCGCTTCCTGGCACGAAAAGACGACGTTCTTCGAAGTTCGACGAAGAAATGACGTTCCAAGCATCTGATTTTGTATTAAAATAAAAAACTAGTGTTTTTTAAATAAACAACAGTAGTTGTATAAATAAATTTTTTATTTGTATTATTTTTCACAAATGATTTTGTACTATTATCATGACCGCTAGCCCGCTACAGATATTTTCGAGTCGAGGTGGATTATCTCTATTAGCACATTTCCTTCCGATAGTATATACCGAGAGTGCTAAGATAATTATTGGTGATTCAGAATAGGAAAAATCAAAAGGGAAGTTCAATAATCGGGGAATTGGTTAAAGTTGAACCAAATTATGATTTATACGAGGACGTTGATGGTACCTTGATGGAAATATCGGATAAAATATCAAATATTGTTTCAGTACCACCGCATTCTTTAGCCACAATTGGATAATTCTTGAAACTGCCTGCATATTCAGATGTGTTATTGCGCGCTAAAATAAAAGCACAATGCTTACTACTCTTACCTTGTTTACCGGAGATGGTGGAGGAATAAAATGTATAGTCTGTCGCTAGCTTCATCACTCCTAACGCTACCACCATTTGAAGTATTACGACAATTATTTTATTTGCTCTACTAAACCACAGATGACGCTTGAAACCAAAAAGCATCCACCAGTCAACGGTGTTTTAATAAAACTTCTTTTTATAGTTGCGTGAAAAACGCTTTAGTAAAAAAGTGAAAGTACCACCCAACGTATCCTATGGGGTAGTCATTGATCCAAACATTTATACTGTTGACAATGGGCACTTGAAAAGAAAAAACTAAAATAATTTTCAAAACTTAAACTATTTTTATTAATCAATTTATTGTATCATCATGTCGTGTTGCTGTTTCAGCCAACGCTAACATGGCTAAAGCGGTAATACTTCGTACATTTCGGTGTTCATCAATTAAACCATTTATTATCACTTCGATCAATTGCTTGATAAAACAAGATGAAATCGCGTTTATTCGAACAGCGATTTGTTGTACGATTTTTATGCCAGTATAACGATCTTGCCATTTGGTACTCTGGCAGACCACCTTGAGGAACGATAATAATGTTGGAATGCCAAAAACAATTGCGACCACCACAAAAGCATGTGCAATGGTATTTCGTATATACGCCTCTATATTATCGATATCGGGACGCATTGCAGAAATCATTGCTGTTATACCGGTCGAATTTACTATTTTTGAGATTATCTCGTAATCTTTATATTCCTTAAGTTCAGGGTCATAAATAGTTTCTATAATTTTCAATAACACAATATCTAACAGATATTTATCATAATTTTGTGCATCCACAAGCGAAGGATTAGTATCGCATTTTATTTGAGGAGTTACATCCCATCGATTATGCCGCGTTGGTTTTGATACTCGTACCTTATTTTGATTTAAGAACGATTTTTTATGTGATATTTTATTTTTATATATTTATTCTATTCCACTCATTTTCGTGATTTTTTGGTCAAGAAAATCACTGGAATAATTAAATCCTACAATTGAAAATTGAATCCAATATTTCCAGAAAATTATTTCAATATCGATTTCATATAAATTTTCAAGATTCTCGCTCGAATTAATGATCCTTCACCTAAATACATATATATATACAGTCGAAACTCGATTATCCGGGATGCTTGGGACCGGAGGTTTCCCGGATAATCGAAAATCCCGGTTGATCGAATTTTTCAGTTTTATAAAGAAATACACAATATACATTATGTACATAATAATTTTGAATTTATTTATGTATTTTTAATAATCCAACTATAAATAATAATACATAATCAACAAATAACATGCACAAAGATGTACATGTGTACATGGAAATAAAATAAAATTTCATTTAAAATGATAAAAACAAAAATATGTACATAGTATGTATTGTACATAAACACAAATAGCATAAAATAAAAATTAGCGGTTTCTTTTGGCATTATGGGTATCAACAAAATTAAGTTTTATTGAAATAATCGTTGATTCTGGTTTGTGTCTGGTTTCCTCTCTGATACTCTATTAATTTGGCCTGAATTCTGTGAAGGTGGAGTATATCTTGCATGCTTATTTGTTCAACGTCGTGGTTGTCTAAATAATTAATAAGCGTTTCACATGCAGTTATAGCTTCGCAGGTCCGAACAATTGGTATAATTTCCTTATCTGTCTCTCCATCGGTGCTGGATTGAATTTCATTATTACTGGGATTTATCACCATTTCCACAATTTCATTGTCCGTTACTGTAGCGAATGTCGGTGCTCCAATATCCGAATCCACCCAACTTAAAAAGTCTTCTCTATTTATTCGATTTGTTGTGCCATTTAATTCATCCATTATTATGTCAGCACCGTTATTAATTTCACAATTAGAATTATTTGAAGTGTCGTCGTCATCATCACACAAAATGTTATGCCACGTATTCTTCAAAACTTCCTTGGTTACGTCACTCCAGGCATGATACAGGCACCATATTGCGTTTTTTATGTTGAATGATTTTATAAAATTTGTCACTTGTTCTCCCGTGTTCAAGTTTATTATTTTTCTCATCATTTGTTTCCGGTAGTGACACTTTAAACTTCTAATGACACCCTGATCCATTGGTTGTATCAAAGAGGTGCAATTTGGGGGCAAATATTTTACAATGATATTATTTTGTTTGAATTTAGTGACATCTGGATGTGCAGGGCAGTTATCTAGTAACAACAAAATTTTGCAGTTGTCTTCTAGGCCTAAATCTTTACAGCTTTTTCTAGCTTCAGGAACAAAATTATTATCAAACCAATCCAAAAAAAGATCTTGCGTTACCCAAGCTCTTTTATTGGCTTTATACAGAACCGGTAATTCTTTCACATTTTTGAAAGCCCGAGGGCGCGCACTTTTTCCAATAATTAGTAATTTGCACTTGTGTGTTCCTGAAGCGTTTGAACACACAAGACCCGTCACGCGTTCTTTAGCTTCTTTAACACCTTCAACAGAGGATTCATTTCTGGAGACTAGGGTATTTCGGGGTAAGGCTTTCCAGAAAATGCCTGTCTCATCAGCATTATATATTTGGTCGTACGATAAGTTCTCTGATTCTATTAAATCTCGCAGTACTTTCGTAATCTGCTGATATTTTTTCACCAGATGCTTTGAGGCTGTGTATCCCATGCCGATTTTTAAAATTTCCTAACCATCCTTGGGAATATTGACATGTAGCGCTTATCTTAAATTCTGCATGAAAAAATTTGGCTTTTTCTATTAACATTGCCCCCGAAATAGGTAGACCCCTAAATCGCTGTTGTCGAAACCATTCATATGTTGCTACATCTACTTGTGGATATTCTGCGCTTTTTAATGTTTTACGAACGTTCAATCCTTTGTAAGAATGACTTTCCGAAAAAAAATTTAAAATTTCGTTTTTTTTTTTTTTTTAAATCGTATACTGTTTGTGGTCCAATTTCGTATTTCGCTGCTAAATTTTTGGCCGACATACCTTTTTCTAATTGATGTATGATGTCTACTTTATCTTTAATAGACAAAACTTTTCTCGCCCTTTTCGAGGTTGATGGTTGCATAATCTGGCCTATATAATTGCAATCAAAAGATACACACATAGAAAAATGTACTTATACATTTACCACAGAACTACAATTTAATATTCATATCCCCAATAACAGTAACTGTTCTTACCTTTTTCCAAAAAAAATCGTTAAAAAATCAAAACCTAAAATTAATTATTACACGAGTAATGTTATATTCTACCAATGCCGTCTAGAATATACAAGCCATACTGCTAAAAGCAAAAATTATTTTTTTTTAATTCAGCGACATAACCTAGATGGCAATTAACATTCGAAAAATGAAAGAGTTGAGAGAAACAGAGAATAAAACATTTCAAAATTAAAAAAATTATTTAGTATTAGCTCATGCGTACGAAAGGAAGGTTGTACATATTTTTATCTCTGCTAATTTTCTGCATAATTTAAAACTAATAATATTATTAATAAAATAATGATTTAAATATAAATAAATATTAACTAAAAATATAATATGAGTTGGAAAAATTTATATGAACAATTTTTTATTAATAATTTTAAATTATGAAAAAACACATGACGTACAACCTCGCTTTCTTGCGCTTGGATTAATACTACATTACTACTTTATTATTTTTATTTTTCACATGCTTTAATCTCTTCGTTTTCAAGTTTTGTTCTCTTTCATTTTTCTAGCATTAATGCCATCTGCAGAAGATTAATGGAACTGTCGACATAAATTGAGTGACGTAGACAGTAGTATGGCTTGTATATTCTAGACGGCATTGATTCTACGGTAATTATAAACTGCACACCATAAAACTGCACTATAAACTAAAATTTGATTCTTTAAATATGTATACAAAAATTAATCTTCTAACGGTAATCAAATTCTATCCTTTTTACAAAATCTATTCGATATTCATATCTATACAAAACATACAAAAAAACATAATGTATAGTAAAACATCCATATGTAATATGTATGTGTATGTATAATATAAATAGTACAAAAACAACACTGTTTCCAAAATTTAACGAAAAAAAAAAAAAAAAAATCCCGGTTAATCAATTGAAATTCCGGATAAACAAGTGACTCAAAAAAATTGACTGTAAAAAAAAATCACGGATAATAGAGGTTTACGGATAATCGGATCCCGGATAATCGAGTTTCGACTGTATGTAGTTTCCCAAATTATACCTACGTTTACTGATATACATACATTTACCGTAACTTAAATGTAAATGTAGTTTTTGTAGTTAATTCTTGATTTTTGTGAACGTAAATGTCATAATTGTGCCTTTGCAACACAAATAATTTACTATAATAGCCTAAATGTAGCTTACAACTTTTACATTCATCTTTTATTATTATTCAATCATACATGCCATATAAATTTGAAAAAAAAACGAAAAAAAAATGTATCTCAAGAATGTAATTTTCGAGGTTCGAACTACGATCTAAAATTTTAAAATCCACAACGCTAACACCTAGACTACTGCGGCATGGGAATTTGCCGAAAAATTACTTGGTTTTATAAAAAGTTTTGAGCATTCTACTAAATTATATAATATTTAGATAGATTTACACAATGTGACGTATCAACATAGAGAAAGATAAAATTTGTCAGATCTTTCTGTAATTTGGTATACAGATGAAGAAAAATATTCTAAGAATAATTTCCTTTTACATCATATCGGAAAAATCACGGAAGATGCGAGAAAATCGCGAATTTCCACTCGGAAAATTCGTCGGGAAAAGACTAAAAAAAATATGCTGATCATCCAACATTAATTTAAATTTTTTTTTTTTTGTCGTGATTTTTGAAAAATGGACATCCATGAAAAAAAAATCATAAAAAAAAAATTAAATACATCCCAACTCCGTATGCTGCTAACTACGCAGCTGTACTATTTAAAAAAATCATCAAACATTCTTTTCTATAAAAAAAATACACAATACATATCGCTCATTTGCTGCAACAATGACACAATTTAAAAATAACAAATGTTATAATTTGAGAGACATTTCCGTTTGTCTTGTAGTGAGCTTTATAGCTTTAGGTGTGTCGTTATATCAGTTTTAACTATATTAGAAAGCCGATATTTCTCTATAAATAAGTCAAAAACGACCGATTTTGAGTTATGCCATTGTGGTAGCAAATGAGCGATATACAATTGACCATTTTAGAGATGGCGCTGTAAAATTTGGATAATTTTTCCAGATTTGAAGGCTTTACAGAGTTTTCCCAGACTTGAGACCAGACTCAATCGCATTTTCATGCAAAAAGACATCATATAGCCATTTTACGTCAACGAAATCGGTCTCGAAGTAGTTTTTCGTGCGGACATATATACATACCCGCAATTATTGCTCGTTTAATAATATAGAAGATAGAAGATAAAACAGTGCAAATTAAGCGAGAGAAGTTTTGCTACAATTCGCTTAAAGTTAATAATCAAATTAAATGCGCTTCTATGCACGTAAGTAAAGTAATTAATAAAATTATTACTTACGTATTTCTAATTTAATAAAACGCCATATTGGCAAATTTCGTATTAAAAATATAACATGCCATTGAGTCTTCTGCAATATTTCATAAACGCAACATTTATTGTGTTCATTATGGGTACACCAACAATCTATATTGGTCGACCATCTTCTTTGATAGAAGAAACCGAAGTATTGTAAATCTATAAACATAGTAACTTTACTTAAATTATTGGTATGGTATTTTATTTAAAGTAAATTTTCGTTATCTATTAGTACTTCCCCTGTAATGTAGGTACATAAAAAATATTGTAAAGCTTTTTGTCTAATTGAAAACAAATGCTTTTTGCAGCATAGTTCTTATTGTGATTTTCGTTCGAATAAATTTTCGTTTTTTTTTGGTTGAGTGTAAATTCATATAAATTTAATAAATATTTGTGAAGTATCAAATATCAAGTTGTTATTGACGATTGGAGCATCACAAATTCCACCTAGTGGAAATTTTTTTAAACTGAGGTAGCTGATTATTTGACGTTCGAAATTGTTGTAAAGAATTCCAATTTTGAACTGTAAACACAATTTTTTACTTACCAGATTGCTAATAGTTGTAAATAACTTCAATTTTGGATTATAAAAACAATTTTTAATAACCGGATTGCAAAATTTTCTTTCGTCGCATTCGTGAGAAATGTCAATTTGTCAGTTGCTTCATTTTACAATCGTCAATAGGTTTAAAATGTAATAAAACAATATTTATATTAACAATAAAATACCTGGACTCTATTACGTATAAATTGAATAATATTATGTAATGTTTAAAGTAAAAATAGTAAAAATGAAGACATTTCGGCTTATAAATATATTTTGTTGAAATACCTAATATTGATATAAAATTAACCTCACCCCTTCTGTTTTTTTTTCTTCTTTCCTGTTTCTGTGCAGATGAAGAAAAAGATGGCTCCTCAATTGTTTTACTAAATCATTATTATAGCATTATCCATAAAGCGGATTCCAGAGCAAACCTGGTATTACTGGTAAGAGCTGTTTAACCAAACTCAGCGAACACCGTTGTTTGCAAAAAAATCAAATGGCCAAAGAAAATTTGTTAATTTTATTTTTAATTTTTTCCGGTTTACCTTAGATATCGCAACAACACCATCGGAAGACAACAATCTGAGGCAGTTATCGCCATTAATTACGATAGTTCAACTTTTGTGCAGCTGTATAACTCTTTCAAATATTTTTATTTTTTTCGCACGCTTATGATAAAATGAATGCGAGGACAATAACGAGTAAACAAATCTTAACAGCTTTAGTCAAATGATTTTAATTTATTATAAAAAGTTGTTTTTGTATTTTGTTGTGTGTTTAGTAAAAATGAACGTATACGGACGGCATTATTTTCAGTTTTTATTTTAACAAAATAGAGAAATAAATGTGCACCTGTCTATATAGGTGAGTCCTGCATTTACTCTTTCTTAGGTAATCATTCAAAAGTTTTGGCATACCACCTACAATATTCCTGGGAGTATAGTAAACCTACCTCCTTGTCGAGACGGATTTTCAATATTAACTGGATATAATATGTGCATTGGTCCTTTTTCATCAAACCCGGTGACAATCAGTATATACTTGTTGACAGAGTAAATGGGATTTCTACCAATAAAAGTTGTTGCTTTTATAGCCCAATTATTTCTGATATCGCCAAACCTAAAGAGGTTTTATTTATATTATTAGTAATTTACTTCTATAAATATTGCTTTTCTCTCAAACGTATTAAGGAGAACTGCCAATACTCTTTAGGTAAAATCCCACGCAATGTGTTCCATTACATTTCATCAAATAGTTTAATTTCCTATCAAGTCACGAATTTCGTCTATTTTATTGTTTAGAAAAATATAGAACATTTAACATTAATTTCTTGTTGTCCGAAAAACGCCTATAACTATGGCTAAAAAATACCTCAATAATAGGGAATTTTACCCATAGTTTATCGATAAACTACTGTATGCTTTAGGTATTTTATTTTATTTATTTATTTATTTATTTATAGTATTTTATAAATAATTTAGTATTAAAAGTAAAAGCACAGATGGAAACAAAGCAATCGAAACAAAAAAATAATAATAATGAAGTTGCTCCCATTTGGCATAAAAACCTCTTAAATTTTTTCAAACAATTTTCACCTCATGCTTACACATTCTATTTTGAGCAGTAGCTCATTTACAATAAAATGTACAGCACGAGGTGAAATAATATTAAAAATTAACAATAATAACAAAGTTAATAAAAATAAATTAAAAAACTACGTATTGCTTATCAATCACGCCACTACAAAAATGTTAATCTAAATAATTTTTCCGATCCTAATCTCTTAATTTCCAATGGAAAAATATTCCTAACAATAGAATCCGGATCTAAACGACTATTTTTATAAATTTGGAAGTTATCAGCGAAAATGTGAAATGAACAATGTTGAATGGAGGATTCTATGTCACTTATGTATATAGAAAATAATAGAGGACCCAGCACTGAATCCTGAGGCACGCCGGAAATTACAGGAAGGAAATCAGACAAGTAATTATCGAAAAAAACTGCCTGAGAACGATAAGAAAGTTAGTTAAAAATCAATATTTATGGAAAAATTTTATTTGTCTAGCTGCAAAAGCAAGGCTCCCAAGGAACCGAGTTACAAACTAAGTAAAGGCGGGAATTGTCTATACTAGAAAAATCTCTAAAGATAAAACTCTTAGGTTTAGGTGGAGAGTAAGAGTTTACAGAAAAAACTAAAAGATCATGATGGGATAATTAAGGGGAGGTACCGCTCTATCTTTCCTAAATATATTATAACCTTTATAGGCCAAAGCTGAATTAGGGATATTCGGATTCAAGAAGGTCTCAGAGAAACAAATAATGTCCACTGAAGCACCATTAAAAATGTGACGAATCTCGTCAATATTTTGGGACTAAACTTTTTGCACGTTGAAACTAGCTACATTTAACAATAACCTATCGACTAACATAGACTTTAAAACTATATTGCGGTTGTTAAAAGACATTACACTCAAGTGTAAACAAGACGCGATGTGATTGATGCGCAATACTTACAAATAAAGATAAGGAGCGCTCATCCAAAATGAACGGGATGGAAATCTAAAAACGAAAAGAAACAAAAAACCACCCAAAGTAATAAATGCCAAGTTAACGTAAACAGAGGAACAAAACTTAACCGTTGAGCCACAATTTATGCGCCAAAATCCGAATTTTTTTTTAATATTTTTTTTTCCTATGATGGAAAAAAACAAAAAAAAAAAACGCGACACGCATGTCTAAGGCTACTAAATTGTTTGTTAATGTAAAGGCATGATAGGTAAATAGGCATGACCAAACCAATCCAATTGAGAAGCGGCCCAATCCTGGGGCCCTCACAAATTATCTAATTCCAACCAAAACAACATTGTAAATTTGTTCGAATAGCACTCATTTAGCATCGCAACAGAAGTTGTGCGAAATTATGAAATTAGTAATAAAATCGTTACCAGGGCCGGAAAAAATGGTATATCTCATCACAGGCCGCCAATGAAATTAAAACCGACCGATGAGTACAGGTTATTAGTTTCGGCGTTTGCGGAGAGGGTTGCGGATTAATAAATGCCTAGAAGGCTAGCCGCAGTTATAGAAAATGAAGGATTTTGGATAAAATATTAATTTATTTAAAATTTTGTTATAATAATAATTATACATAATTTGAGCGGAGTTTTTATAACTGCTTTTTTATAGTTCGGGTGCATCACATTTTAATTATATAAAATTTTTGATTAAATAAAACACTCGGTGTTGATAATTAATATACATATTTTGACAAACTGCTATGATTTCGAAAAAGTGAGTGCCTAACTCCTTTTATAGTAAGACTGTACCTACTAGAAATGATTCGAAAACAGTTTAACAAAACATTATTCAGTTTTATTAGTATTACATATTTTTATTTAAATATGCTTCAAAAATGTTTTCAAAACATCTACAAAAATGTTAAAAGCTCGATTGTAACAGGGCCGTCCTTCGATGATTTCATGAACACTAACCTTAATATACTTATAAAACTCGCCATTGCGGTGCATCGTTATAATTTTTAATCGAACTGTGACTTTTTTAGCTTGTTTTATTTTGTTTTTTTACTGGTTAAAAACTTTGAGTTTAAGAAAAGTCATTTTTTCGGTGGTAATTATTTTTCACGGAGCCAGTTGAAATCGCTTTTTCTGAATTGTTACTGCAGCGATTGATGAATTCCACACCTTATGATCTAGTGGAGAAATTAGACCCCTACCTTAGTTATAACAAACATTCGCTATAAGAAGTTAAATGAAAACAGTGACCTCATTTATTAAAATTGTAATGATTACAAAATTTTTTAATGTCAATTTAAAAATGATATTTTCCTAAACTTGAGTGATTTCACTCAATTTTTTATTAAAAATGCTAAAAAACTGTGTTGGAAAATTTTATAAATTTGATATTAAATTAGCACCATCTAATACAATGTGGTGTCCAAAATTTTTGATTTCGGTTTGACTTTATTTTTATCAAACTAAGCGACTGTATATGTATTGATCGGTTTTGGAAATATTTAAAGGATGGTCCATTTATCGTTTACAATTTCAACTACCGGTTATTTCGAGTGTGGCAACACTTACGTCATTCGTGTTATGACAAAAAATTAGTTTAATGTTTGACATTTCTGGAATGGGTCGCTTTACGCTTGAACAAAATTGGGAAATAATGACAATTTACTTTCAAAGTGGTGAGTCTTCACTCAAACTGTAAGAAATTTACGTGGAAAATGCAGTTGAAATAATATGTTTACAAGGCAATTTCTGGGTAAATTTGTGAAGCGAGTTCGTGAAACTGGATTGTTATTGAATAAACTGAGACTAATAAACTGAGAGACTATCCAAGACTTGAAAAATCAGACCGAAGTTGCCATGGATGAGAAGGAGCCCATACAATCAAGTGCGACAATATAAATAAATAATATTTGGAAAAAGAAATTACAAAAAATAAAACCAAAAAATAATCGAAATTTTGATAAAGACATTATTAATACAGACCTAAAGAAAAAGCGAAGATACTAGATAATTGGCGAAAACCGTAAAACTAATGAAAAGTAGCAAAACAGACAAAAATAAATTAGTAGAGGAGCAAGTGAAATACATAATCACTAACGATAAGGACAAACGTAAAATAATTGAAACAATCAATATTCAAAGGTCCAATTACAGAAGATGCAGATGGGATGAGGAATGAGGTTAAACATTGGAAGAGAATTTACTTAAATTATCAAACGATTGTAGATTTTAGCTATCAACAAATTTATAACCTAACAACAATTTCGAAATTGTTTATCTCACAAGAAGAACTGATTAGGATATTTAGGAACACAAATTGCAAAAAATTCTAATGGTTTAGATTCAATTCGAAATCTGACATTAAAGCTACCTAATACACCTATCAAGTTATATTTAATAATATGATAAATACAAATTATATCCCAGAAAACTGGAAAGTAGCAAAGATTATTCCTATTCTTTAAAGAAATCAAGAAAAACATAAAGTGAAGAATTACAGAGCTATTGCCCCGTATTCTGGTACCAAAAAATCTTTGTTATGTTATTTTGTTTCCCCGCTTTCTATTTGAATTTGTATTGAAAAAACAAAAATTACATAACATAACATAAAAATTCAAATACCGGAATACGGCCTATTAACTTACTCTCAAACATTAGTAAAATGTTTGAAAAAATTTTATTATTTAGGATTAATGATTATTCTATGAAGGATAATATACTATATTACCAGACAACCAATTTGGTTTTAAAAAAGAACATTCAACAATCCATGCTTTTTTAAAACTACATAGTATCGGATATTACAAGAGAACTAAACCCAAACAAGGCTACTGGCGCATTATTATTGGATCTGGAATGAGCATTTGACTCAATTAGGTTGGAAGGATTAAGGTACAAATTAATAAACTACAACTTTAATTCGAGCTTATTAAGGAGAGTATTTAATTTTGTAACCGATGGAATTAATCTAACTGAACAAATATATACAATATACAGAGATTTACAGCAAGAAATGATTCTATCTCCAATCTTGTTTAATATCTATACGTCAAGTTTAATGAGTTCCAACGCAATTAATACAGCACAAATAAAATCAATAGCATTTGCGGTTGATATGATTTTATATGCACCGAGTAATAGAACAGATATTAGGCCCGATTATGCCTTCCAAAATTTTATGTTATGTTATGTTATTTTAGTTTTTGTTTTTTCAATACAAATTCAAATAGGAAGCGGCGAAATAAAATAACATAACATGAATTTTAACGTATCAGAATCGGGCCCATTACACAAACCAATTTACAGAACGCACTAGATGAAGTATGAATATGCATAATTGGAAAAATGGAGAATATGTAAAATTAAATGAAAACAAATTTGAAATAATATTATTTAGGCGACCACTCAGTCATTACAGTGGTAATATAACAAAAAACTGGAAACACTTGTCGATTAAATTAAACAACCCCATAATACAGCAAAAAGAGAGTGTTAAATATCTCGGTTTAAATCTAGATCATTATTTATATTTCAGTTAGAAATATGTTTGGAAACCTCTGGAACAGGAATATTTTTATCAAGTCAAAAATAATCTGTTATCAAATACTGGTAAGACCAGTATTGACATATGCGTGTCCAATTTGGTTTAATTTGAGTGCTTCTTACATGGAGAAATTAAGGGTGTTCGAAAGACGCTGCCTAAGAGCTTATATGTCCCAATTCAGAGAAGTTACAAATCATAAAAAAATGATATCAAATAAAAAACTTTACACGAAATCGAATATCCCGAGAATAGATATCTTCATATTAAATACAATACGAAAGCATATTACAAGATCATCATACAAAACCGAATATTCTATGATCTCGTCGCCGTACTTATTACCTGACACTAGCCAGACGTATTGCTTCGTACACCAAATTCCGACACCAACAAATTTTGCTGTGATGGATTACAATAACGTAATCAAATTAATGGATGGTACAGCCATAATATACCACACAAAAAGAAAACAAGCGATAAAACTATTAAAGTAGAAGATATAAATAACGTAGAATTAAGACGATACAAAATGGACTTATCGACAGAGACAAACAAGAGTACATTTCAAACAAATACAAGTTCTGGTGGAAAGATCAATTAATGGGATGATGATATAATTTTTCAATAATTAGAATTATAAATAGTAAACATAAAGACAATTTAAATTTAAACAAAAATTTTTAGGATAATTTTTAAATTTACAATTAAAGAATAAGTTTTATATCCATTTGCTAATTCACAAATAGAAATTTAACCGAAAAGATATAAAAAATGTTATATGTTAATACATACGAACAAATGAAAATAAGAAACAAATCCTACTTTCACACAATTTTAATGAGTCCCGAAATTGGGTTGGTAAATAGTTTTTAAGGCTACGGTAAAAAAAAGAAACATTGTAAAAAGTTTAGATAAATAAAAACTGGATTAATAAAAAATAAAAAATAAAAAAAAACGTTACATTTACTTTCGTCTGAGGAAATAACATTCTCCCAGAACTCATCGAACTCACACACATATCACAATGCGTATTCCAAGCGCTTTTTAATTTTTTTTTATCGACAAATACATCTATTTGTTGCGTACCGCACATCCACGATACTCTTGTTTATGGAAAATATTGGATATTGATAAACTTTGGCAGCGATCATTGGGGCACTAAGCTTTTTATTCTGTTTTATTTTCCTCTATATTAGGCGTATTTGACGTTCATTCAGCTTTCGTTTGCGAACACGTCCATGAAGCATCTTTAGGGATTTGGTTTTTTGGAAGTTCTGGATGACGTATTGAATCGAAGATCGCGGGCGATCAGTTGTTTTGGAAATTTCCGATAAAATTTGTAACGGGCGCTTGTCATCCCCTTTATAAAAATATACCTAATTCCCAAAAAAATAAACTAAGAAAACTGCATCCCACCTTTGAAGATATTTTCTTCTAAATAAACAAATAAAAATCTCAATGACAATGTTCGGATGCAGTTCCCATTCTAATTACGTTAGTTGAGTTGTATCAAATTTGGTTGTACATACTATAAATTAACGTAAATTTCTATGTATTCTAGTGGCGCGTGCCCATACGAATCATATTTTCATTTACGTTTAATTTATGAATTTATTTCTGCACATTAAAGTGTGTGCTCAAGTTTCAGTAAATAAACGTAAATATATTTTTCTCTTTTTTGTTGTTGCACGCGCGATTTTTGTCAAGCGTGTGTATACAACACTTTTCATTTTTTTGGGTTTCTTTAGCGTTTATTCACCTGCGGCTATTTGAAACCAAATTGAATTTAATTTTTTGTTTTTTGTTGTTTTGTGGGCAATTTGGGCAGTTCATGTGTTTATACATTGAACGAAAATATTTGCAATTTTGCACAATCGCTAATAACCAATGAAGTATTGGAAGGGGTAAGAATTCGTTTTTCGGTTGATTGGTCAATGTGGAAAATAATTTAACTTTTTTTTGGACAATCAGTAGAAAAATTCTATAAAAACCTCGCCAATATTTTATTGAGGGACATTCAGTTTTTTTTGTTAGATTGAGTTAGACAATTTTGTTGATTCACCGCAGGTAGAGTAATTTTTTTGTTTTATTTCTTTTAAAGGAATTATAAATCTGTTAAAAAGTCTGTTAATTTAGAGTTTTTTTCTTTGGGGAAGTCATAATTTGATTGGGATCAAAGCGTATATACTGCTAAGTATGTACGAGGGCGGATTGAAAATGAAGCTACCTAGCGCTAGATGGCAGCACAAACACAAAATTTTTTTGTTTTTTAGAAATTGCGATCTCTCAAACGTCAGCTGTTAAAATTTCACCCAAATTCATCGATTAGTTTATTTGTTGTAGTCGTTTGAAGTAAGCAACTTTTGTGTTTCTGAAAAATGGAAAAAAAACGAATTTCGTGCAGTGATTAAACACTATTATTTGAAAGGGAAAACGGCGAAAGAGACAAAAGAAAAGCTCGATAAACATTACGGTGAGTCTGCTCCGTCAGATTACATGGTAAAATATTGGATTTCTGAATTTAAACGCGGCCGAAGAAGCACTGCAACAATACCATTAACAGGAAGGCCAAAAGAGGTGGTTACTGAAGAAAATATCAATAAAATCCTCGATATCGTTATGAATGATCGCCGAGTCAAGTTGCGTGAGATTGTTAAAATGGTAAACATATCATATGAACGTGTGTTCAACATTTTGCATGAACATTTGCATATGAAAAAGCTATCGGCAAGATGGGTGCCGCGTTTGCTCAGTGTCGAACAAAAACGAGTTCGACAGACCACTTCACAGCGCTGTTTGGACATGATAAAGCGTAATCCTGTTGATTTTTGGCGTCGATTAATTACTGTTGATGAAACGTGGGTCCACCACTACACACCTGAAACCAAAAATCAATCGGAACAATGGGTGGAAGCTGGTGGAAGTGCTCCGAAGAAGGCAAAGGCAGTGAAATCGGCTGGCAAGGTTATGGCCACTATATTTTGGGATGCACACGGAATATTGTTCATCGATTATCTTGAAAAAGGATCCACAATCACAGGAAAGTATTATCGTGCATTATTAGATAAATTGGTTGATGCAATCAAGGAAAAACGACCACATTTAAAGAAGAAAAAAGTGCTCTTTCTTCAAGACAACGCACCGGTTCACACAGCATTAGATACGATGCTAAAATTACGTGAAATACACTTCGAATTGGTTGATCATCCACCTTATAGTCCAGATTTAGCTCCTAGTGACTTTTTCCTGTTTCCAAACTTGAAAAAATGGCTCGCAGGACAAAGATTCATCTCAAACGAAGAAGTGATTATCGAAACTAACGCGTATTTTGAGGGGTTCCCGAAATCGTATTATTCAGATGGTATAAAAAAGTTGTAATATCGTCTTACTAAGTGTGTCGAATTAAATGGAGACTATGTTGAGAAATAAATAGTTTTTGGCAAAAAAAAATTTTGTTTTCCTACTTAGGTAGCTTCATTTTCAATCCGCCTGTATGAAATGAGTGGAAGCCGGCTTTCAGTCAAACTCCACTCATTACAACTTTTACCTTCACTCTCCAATTTAATGATCAATTTTGTAATTTCTACACTAATTTTGGTATGAGAATAACACATTTTTAATTAATTGGACAATATTTCTTTCACCACGTAAAAAATATAACTAATAAACTTTAACACAAAAAAACAAATTCTTAATTTACCATTAGTTGAAAAAAGAAGTACAACAAATAATAAATTGTTGATGTTCTAGAGCTAATTATTACAAAAGTACAAGTGTACGGACGATTATTTGACATCGTTTTAGGCTATTTAAATAGTAAACCATATCAAACGTAAAAGTAAATTAATTTATATCATGATTATTATTATTTTCAGGTTCTTAAATGTAATTTGAGTTTAAGAAAATAACTTTTGATATATAATAGCCCGATAACTATGCTGACTTCAAATAAAGGAAATTTAACCCACGTTGCTACGGGCAACGTGAGTTATATTTTGTATAACAAAATGTTGAGTAGTCATTTAGCGTAATTCCTTGACAAATTTACAACAACAATTGCATGGGATAAATCTACACAAGAGTAACATTAACCCCCAAAAAAATTGGGTTTATTTAAACGTAATTCTAATTCTTGGTTATGCTACCTGCCACTAGAGTCAGATTACATATTAAATTTATATTTTATTTCGATAGGTTGGCTTTTGTAAATTAAATCAAATTGGCTATTTTCTTGAAAAAAAAAATAAACCCTAAATAATTCAAATTAAATTTTGGTCAACAAAATACGCTTATTGGAAAATTATTCGTAGCTAAATTGAATGAAAAATTATATTCAATTGTTCAAAAACTAGTTAAATTAAAGTACACCATGGGAATTTAAAGAACGGTTACTATGATAAAATGTGTTTCAAAATTCAATGATCCAGTGTGAAAACACAAAATGTAACTACATATTTCTTATTATAAAGTGGATAAAACGTTGTGTGCCACTCGTGAGGAAAGAGATATTATCCACTCGGGATCACTCGTGGATAATATCTCGTTTTGCTCACTAGTACCATAAATAACAATTTATTTTTATTTTTTTCATTATGTTCAATCAACGAAAATTGTATACATGGAAGTCCAATTATTAAAAGTTATGTTTATATGTACTTCATTATTGTAGTATTGGTGCCTAATCGTATATTCAAAATGATTAATTTTGGCTAAGTAGAAGTAGCCGATGGAAAAAATAGTACATTTTATTTATTGACAAAAATAAATTACTATGAAGAAAATATAAAGCAAAACAATTTGTGTAAACCATTTCTGTTGTATTTTATACTAATACGTAGGTATACCACTATATGTTTACGAAAAATACAGGATGACTTTCCTATTGGTGTTGATTTTCTAAGAGAGTATAAGAAAAAAAAAATAATTTGTTTTGTATGTACTGATCAAAACCAACAAAAATGTTATAGCATATAGCATGACTAATGGTTCGCTCACTCTAATGGGAGGGAACTACAACGTTAACTATCCGATTCGCCCGCTTTGGTATTTTATGTGTCTTTCCTTTTTAAGCCACTACCAAGCACCTCCGGCACATACACATCAACGGGCACATTCAGGTCTCCCGACAAGTTGGCATCAAAAATCGACCGATGGAAAAAATGACATTTAAATTATGACATTGCCATGAAATTTTGATTGTATCATTGCGTTCAGGCCCCAACGTGTTGATTTTACCCAACAAGTCGCCAACAGTTGGTTTACCTGAACGCGCCCAGTCACTGATATTCACGAGCCCTTTTGGGTCAAATTTTATACGTAAAACTTTTAGAAGAAATTATAAACTTTTAAGAAAGTCAATAAGCCATATAGTTTTAATATAATATATTGATAACAGCATTGTTGAGATGCCAGTAATCCGATTACTTCCTGTAATGGCTTTTCCTCAACTATCAGCAGGAGCGATGAGAGCAATACAATTCCTTTGATCTGTGCCTGTAAGGTTGACAAAGCATTTTTCAATTTAACACAAATTCGCTGCAATACATTCGTCGTTGCTATACTAACCTAAAGAATTAAGTTAACCAAAACACAACTTGAAACATTTGTGGTGGAAATGAAACTATCAATAGAAGCGATACGAGCGCTATAATTCCTTTAAAATAATTAAATTAAAATCAAAATTAACCTTTACACTACATGTGTATGATTCCTAAGTTTCAATTAGCGTATTTTGTTGAGAAATTTACAATAACAATTGCAATAGGCAGAGGAACTAAATAATTCAACAAATAATTCGAATAATTTAAAGCTACAACTTAAATTATTATTTAAGCTACAAATTAAATCGAAAAAATAATTCTCGACTTAAATTATTGAAAAAAAAAAAAAAAAAAAAAAAAAAAAAATAATCCGAATTAATTTTTTCTCAACAAAATACGCTAATTTTCTTCTAGTTTGTGCATTACGTCATCTGCATGGTAAAATTTGTATTCTCCTTTATTAAGTTTATTGAAATATATGAAAATGAAAACAATTTCAGGTAGATAAAACTACCTGGAATTGTATTCATTTTCATATATGTATTTCAATAAACTCAATAAAGGAGAATACAAAGTTTACCATGCAGATGACGTAATGCGCAAACTAGAAGAAAATTAGCGTATTTTGTTGAGAAAAAATTAATTCGAATTATTTTGAATTTTTTGTTTTTTTTTACAATAATTAAAGTCGAGAATTATTTTTTCGTCAACAAGAATTTCATTTGGTTAAAATATTTATAAATCTTCATTAAAATAAACTACTTGTTTCAATTTTAATTTATGGATTTATTTAGTTTTCGTAATTTGGAATTAATATTACTTTTGATATTAATACCAAATCGTTTATAAAATTGTTACCTAGATTCAATGAAGTAGAATTATATTTATATCCTTCAAAATGTTGAGTGATTTAAAAACAAATCATTTGGTTTTTTTTAAGCCGCCTTCACTTATAAAATCTATCCAAGTCTCCATTCACCAGGTTCAGTTTCCCCGTGATTTTGTACCATATTTGGAATCTCATTTTGCTGACGAGTTTGCTGGATTGATACGAATGGTTTATTTAAAAACGTTGGCACAATAGGAATTTTATTACTTTGAGCCGGCGAAGTTATAGTTGTAACAACTGGCGAAGATGTGGATTTCAATAACCTAAAACCGTTTAAATTATTTTCAAAATTTGAGGTCTGAATTGAACCACAAGGCGCAGGAAATTAAAAGTTTTATTTTCTTTTGATGTTAACTGATTTGTAGATAATTTTTTATAAACGAATTTTTGGGGAATGATTTGTTGAGTAGAAACGGCTGGGTCCATAGTGCTGATGGTTTTTAAAAATGTTCCATAATTTTTCTAGGAATCTAGTCCAAAATCTTCGGTATCTTCGTAAACTTCATTGTACTCCCAATCTTTTTCGGAAGGTGAAAATTTCTTATGATTTTGCCATATCTGCTATAATAAAAATTGTATCGAAAAATTGTGTAGTATAAATGCCGCATAAGTATGTACATACAGTACATGGCCAAATTAATATGAACTTTATATTTTTTTAAATATTTATTTAACTACTGTACATTTTTTTTCAAACCAAAGGAGACTTTTGTTACATATTTATATCCCTTTGTTTTGCACAGAAAAACATTTTCCCGTTATTACGAGTTTTGTCGATATTAATTTTTTTCGTTTTTGTTCCATTTCAATTTTGTAATCGATTGTGATATATTGTGTTTAAACCTCGTGTACACCTTAAAAAATATTCAAATTATTATTTTTTAGAAGTGTAGTTATTATACTTTCAAGTGTAAGTAATATTTAATTATTTAAAATATGTTTACATATCTAATTTTTCATTTATTGAACCACAGTCATCATGGGAAGAAAACCAGACATGTCTGTCATTACAAAACGATATGTGATTAAATTATTAAGGTAACAAAATGCGATATGAATTAAGGTAACAAAAACGTGGTTTCTTTAAAAAATTTCCACCGAATACTTAATTTTTCAAAAGTTCATATTAATTTGGCCACGTACTGTATATATAAGATATATCTGAATTTAGTCTTAATATTTTGGTCGAAACAGTTTTGTAATTGAAATGTGTAATTAATTTTTTTTTCTTTTACACAACAATAGTTGTTAGGATAGGAGATTGCAAATTGCTTTTCTGGCTCAATCTATAATTTATTTGTTCCAAAGGTTGTAAGACTTTTCGCACTATAATTATGAAGCTATCCAAAGGTGTTTACTGCTGCTGTCAAATGCAATAAAGTTTGCACAGTATAAGAAACATTTTCGTTTCCAAATAATTCGCTAAATAATACGCAAAATGTGCTCAACATTTCCGTGCATTTCATTGTGAGTTAAATTAATAATTTAGATAAATAATTCAATCGAATTGAATTTTCGTAGTTTCCGTGAGCTGATTTTATTCATTCTCTACAGTGAATTCACGAAGATCATCGAATGTGTATGTGAAGGATCTGACTGCTGATTGACGTTCCGAACGCATTTGCTGTGGAGTTTTTTTTCGGATATCATCGTGAGTGGAATTAAAATCAATTTCAACAATTCTCGAATGCTGATTTTTTTCACTTCAAATTTCCCTCAGCGAATTGGTGATCACCGTCAATATTAACATTTCCATCCGTGTGTGAACAGCCGGTTCAATTGGATTGGATTCATTGTGAGATTCGGATTGCTGATTGACATCTAATAAATGCAAACGCATTTTTCACGTCGTTCCCGTACAATTATGCCTCCAAAGCGACAAGCAATTGGCCGATCTACACCTCAAGCACGGAAGAATTACGAGCCTCAGAATCAGACGAGCAACGAACATTAAGGCTGGAAAATCTTTGAGTACATTCCGCTGAGACCCGTTCGTCTGAATCATCTGAAAAATGAGAAGTGAGGTTAGAAACTTATCGAATACGTACTACTCAGGCCCGTTCGTTTGAGACAACTGAACAACGGGAGAGAAGGCTGCAAAATGTTCGAATAAGCACCGCTCGATCAAGACGAACACTGTACGCTGATTTAAATCTTGGTGCATTCCATTATGACAGTAATAATGATTACAGTCTTCATCCAAGTGTAGTCATTGGAAAAATGGATAAAATTTGCATGTATTGTAGCGCCCTCAAACTTAAGAACGAAACGCCAGGAATGTGCTGCGCCAATAGAAAAGTTAAACTGCCAGAATTACCAGAATTACATCCACCACCCGAACCACTGCCGGATCGCTTCTACCATTACCGGACGCAGATCACAAGTTTCTTCAAATTTATTTCATGGCAAACAGTGATGAATAAATTGAACAACGATGTCATTATAATGCGGGCACTAGACGAGAAATCGTCGCTGCGTTACAAGCCCTTTTCGATCAACACAATGAATTAGTTCAGTTGTTTAAAACCGCTATTCAACGAATACCAGCCGATGACTACGCAGTTGTAATACGAGCAGACAAAAGCCCCGTTGTCCAATACGAAAGACAGTTCAATGCACCAACAATCGATGAAGTGGCGATCGTGATAGTTGGCGAAGAATTCGAATCGCGCGACATAATTCTTCATCGCAGAAGTGGTGACGTTCAGCGAGTCTCCGATACTCATCGCTCATATGACGGATTGCAGTATCCGATTCTGTTTTGGCGAGGAGAAGATGGATATCATTTCAACATCAAAATGAGAAATCCACAAACAGACGAGGAAACGAATAAGAAAGTCAGTGCCATGAATTATTATTCGTATCGATTGATGATTCATCAAGACGCTGAGAACCACATTCTGAAATGTCGAATTGTTCCATCAATACATCGTCGACATGTAGGCGAAGATTGAAACCGAACGACTCCTATATATTCGATTGAATCAAACCGAGTTGCGTTCTGAAGAGTACATCCATTTACGAGACGCAATCGTTAATGATGGTAACGTGAATCCAAACGAATTGGGAAGAATGGTCATATTACCGTCTACATTCACGGGGAGTCCACGATACATGCATGAATACGCACAAGATGCGATGACAAACGTTCGCGCATATGGTCGTCCAGATTAGTTCATCACATTTACATGCAATCCAACATGGGATGAAATTAAAGAACTTCGGTTAGCTGGACAATCATCTTCGGACCGCCATTACTTTACCGCACGCGTATTTAAACAAAAATTGAAATCTTTGATGGATTTTATTATCAAGCATCACGTTTTTGGAGAGGCACGCTGCTGGATGTATCCCATTGAATGGCAGAAAAGAGGATTGCTACATGTACATATTTTTTTGGTTTGGTTAATCAACAAAATTACGCCAGACCAAATTGACCAAATCATCTCAGCAGAAATACCAGATAAGTACATTGATCCAGACTTATTCGACGTCGTTACCAAAAATATGATTCATGGTCCATGTGGCGCATTCAACAACAATTCACCATGCATGTCTGATGGGAAATGCACGAAACGATACCCAAGAAACTTGGTTTCTGATACCATCACTGGCAATGACGGATACCCGCTGTATCGTCGACGATCAGTTAAGGATGGCGGCAAATCCATCGTTCTGAAAGTACGAAACGTTGATGTCGAAGTCGATAATCGTTGGGTTATGCCATACTATATTCACCGTTGCTCTCAAAGACCTTCAAAGCCCACATTAATGTTGAGTATTGCAATTCAGTGAAGTCGATCAAATACATTTGCAAATATGTCAACAAAGGAATCGACATGGCAGTCTTCGGAGTAGGGAATGTGGCCGCACCGCTCGATGAAATCAACCAATACCAGCTTGGACGCTACATTAGCAGGAATGAAGCAGTATGGCGCATCTTATCATTTCCAATCCATGAACGACATCCAACAGTAGTACACTTGGCGGTGCATCTCGAGAATGGACAGCGCGTGTACTTCACAGTAGATAATGTACGTGCAAGAGCATTGGTTCCACCGGCAACAACTTTAACTACATTTTCCTCATTGTGCCAAGATGATATTTTTGCAAAGACTCTACTTTATTCTGAGGTACCGAAATTGTACACATGGAATGCATCGGCTAAAATGTTTTAACGTCGTAAACAAGGTAAGGCAGTTGAAGGACATCCCAATTTGTATTCCAGTGACGCATTGGGTCGTCTGTACACTGTTCACCCGAACAATACAGAATGCTTCTATCTGCGATTGCTGTTAATCAATGTACGTGGACCGACATCTTTCCAAGATTTAAGAACAGTGAACGGTCAGCTGTGCGCCACTTATCGCCAAGCTTGCCAGGAACTAAATCTTCTTGAGAATGATGCACATTGGGACACTGCGCTCGCTGATGCATCGAATACTGCTCGACAACAGCAAATAAGCACGTTATTTGCCATAATATTGACAACCTGCTTCCCATCTAATCCAAATGATCTTTGGGAAAAATACAAGGACTACATGAGTGAAGATATTCTACATCGTTTGCGCGTTGCGAATTAAAATCCGGACATTCAATTCACACCAAACGTGTATAATGAGGCATTGATTTTGATTGAAGATATATGTTTGGCAATCGGCACTGGTCTAACAAGGCACTGGTGCAACTGGGAATGCCTGCTCCGAACCGACCAGCGAACGACCTTTTCGATCGTGATTTGCAACGAGAAACACACTTTGATTCTGACGAACTGGGGACATTTGTTCAGACAAATCTTCCGCAGTTGGTTCCAGAACAACGCATTGCGTATGACAGAATTATGCGTGTAATCACAGAACAAAGCGGTGGACTGTTTTTCATAGATACGCCCGGTGGTACAGGCAAGACTTTTCTTCTTTCACTCATTTTGGCAACCATACGATCACAAAATAATATTGCACTGGCCATTGCATCATCTGGAATTGCGGCAACTCTTTTGGGTGGTGGCCGAACAGCGCATTCAGCATTGAAACTGCCGTTGAATTTACAAAACACTGAGGCACCCACATGCAACATCAGCAAAAACTCTGGAATGGGCAAAGTACTCCAAACGTGTCAAATTATCATATGGGACGAATGTACAATGTCTCACAAGAAAGCATTGGAAGCGCTTGATCGAGGAGATATCAGAGCGGGCAGCGTATCTATTCAATGTCATCGTATGAGAACCGCTTGCAATAAAGGAGACATGGGCTACTGGAATATTTTTTTCATTTTTACTGTTTAAAGTGCTATATGTACTGTTTAAAGTATATATTAAATAAAATAAAATTATCTATATATTTATGTTTATTTTTTTTTATTTTTAACCTTATATTTTACCAAACATTTGCGGTTCAGGTGGAGCTTGAACCCCGTATTTTTTTTTTAAAGCGACGAATAGTGACCAGATGTACTACTGTTCCACTAAATGCGACTAATTCTTTTTGTAATTGAACTGCATTCAACCTCGTGTTCCTTCCCACTTCCCTCAAAATAAATTTTCTATAATTTCCTAGCACCTTTGTTGGTACTTAAACTTTCAATTGGGTTTTCTTTATAGTATCTTTCGTAAATTTTTTGCACAGAACATTTTTGTAGATTTAGTAAATTTGCAATTTTTTGCAAAGATATATTTTTCTCCCGGTGATAGATTACTAAGTTTCGAATAGTAATCGAAATATTAAACCAATGTAATTTAAACAAATAAGATTGGAAAATAATTTATTTTAAGCCTATTTATCAACACTCCTTTTTAAATACTAAAGCAAGTTTCACACACCGTATAAAAACGAATGTTCCTTTCTATTCTGTTATTTTATTGTTTTGCTGATTTACAGTATTTTTTGCGAAGTTTAGGTAATAAAGGAATGTTCCTGAAATAATAACGTTTCGTAATTAAATACTAAACAGAACATACAGTCCTTACCAAAATTATTTGTACCTGCTAAATTTTTGATGCAACGTAACGCAAACAACTTTAAAAATTATATAAATAATAAACTTTTTGAAAGCATTCGTTTTAATTCAATAAATTCAATTACCCTGCTTTACATTTCTATAAATTTTTTTTTTTTAAATTTTAGTTCTAAGAAAAATTACAGTTAATTTAGTTTTTGCCAAAATTATTTGTACCCACAAATTTGTTCTCAATATTATTTGTGCAATATGAAAAAAATCAAAATAAAATATTGTAGTAAATCAATTAAAAATTATTTTTTGCTAATAGTCATTAATGTTTTATATGCAGATGGTCAGTTTAGCCTCCATATTGTCAAAATATTCAACATAAAATGACATGAAATTGAGCATAAAATACAGTTTATGCTCAAATGGCACAACGATATGCGGATATGACACAAATATTGAATATTCTGATCTTTTCTATCCTCTCTTGATAAAATTTCAATGAGCATGCTCAAATCAATTTTTGTGTATGTATTTTGCAAAATGTACTAAAAATTATCACGAGAAAAAAATGTACTAGATTTTTTTTTGTGAAGAGAAAAATACGTAAATGGACCAGCCAATACAAAATCTGTTCTATTTTTATTTTTGATGAATCTAAAAAACATAAAGTTATGGTAAAAATTAATATTTGGGTAATAGTAACATTTTCACCGGATAACTACATTTTTTAGATATTACATATTGTTATTTAATTTAATGTATATTAAAGCATAAGCAACAATCTCCGATCGAATTTTTAAATCGACATTTTCAATTTTTTAACAAAATTGTCTCGACAATGACAAAGTTAATAAAAAGGAATTCTAATTTGTAAAGCCAATCAGAACATTATAGAAAAACTTAAAATGACAAAATTTTGTATAAAAATACATTTTTATGTGTCTGAAGCTCCTACATATGGGAGTCTCCAGCTGCTCGTAGTCCCTTTGCGATTCCGGCACACTCTGGATGGTATCTGCTGCTTTACCTCTTAACGCCAAAATTAACATACTTGATAACTGTTCCGCATCCCATTTATTAGTTTTAGCTGCTACCGTGAATTGCACTTTGAAATTTGGCCAATAACACTCACCATCGAATACTGGTGGTTTCATGTGGCTGGAGTTGCCGTTTCGGTGGTGATCTGATGAGTTTGACTGTACGCTACCTTCTTCATGCTGCACAAGAGTGGCATTCTTTCCTTTTTTTAGCTCCAGTACTTCATTTTGAAGTTTTTTAAGTTCTTCTTTCACGTTTCTCATAACCGTATCTTGAAGATGTTCCAATTTCTTGCCGACATCGTCCTCGAGCGCGCTAATTATTGATTGTTGAAACTCTTCTTTTTGTTATTGTAGAGGCTGCTGTAGGGAAGATAGTTGCGAGGTTAAATATTCTTGGGGAACTTGGTTGTGTGATGACATGTTTTCCTCTTGAGATTTCAACTGGGATGCCAGCTGGGATGACATTTTCTCCTTTTGTGATTTCAACAGGGATTTCACCTGTAACGACGGAACTTCGTTCTGTAATGACATCTTCTCCTCTTGTGATTTCAACTGGGATGTTAATGTTTGCTGGAGCTCCAATAATAGCGTAGCTGTCAGCTGTGATGTTGAGGGGTGATTGATTTTCTATGGCTGTACGTTTCTTTTCCTGCGTGTTTCCTCCACCTGCATCAATGTTTCGAGTCCCTTTTGCAGCGAGAGCCTCTTTCAATTCAGCGAGGTCCTCATCCTGTCGACTTCCATTTTTCACACCTGGGTTTTCCGGATTGCAAAATCTCACTTCTGACACCAATTTGTTACGAACTGAACTTCTGAATTCGTCTGGATTTTGCAATTAAAAACACTGTATAGTTTTATGTCACTTGACTTTACTTTATTTCAGTTTACTTTTATACACTTTAATATTTGCTTTCACTTTACTTACACATATATTTAAACCTGTCCGCTTGCCAATGGTGGGGGCTATGACAACAGATTTATTTCACTTGTTACACGATTTAAAGTAAACCAAAAACATGTTCCCTGCTTGCCATCGGTCGTGTTTATATACCAGTTAGGTACCGCTCTCGGAATTTCCTTTATTGCGTGTCATAAATAAATCTTCTTCATTCTTGGATATTCTGTTTATGATACATAATCATTAAGTCATCATTCATCATTGTCGACGTATGTATTATATTTGTGTTGTTGTTCATTTATTCTTAAACCACAACTTCCTTTATACGCTACATCTTGGCCGTTCTTGTTTTTACTAGATCATTATGAATTTGTGCGTTGCCATGTAAACATGTTTCGATGTCTATAATAAATAATTATAATGACCACCAACCTTTCTCTCCATACCACACGCCAACCATCTGAGCTATCGCTTTTCATAACGTGGGCTTGTTGTACGATGGCCATAATCGTCATAATAATATAAAGAAAGGTGGTTGTTTAATTCAAACTGTGCATTTATTTATTGATTGATGACAAAAAACATAAACAAATATTGAAAAATTCATTAAATACAATTAAATCGCTACAAATATTTTTTATCAATTTTAAAGGTTATACTAATGTTTGCATAAACCTGTTCATCAGCCTTGTTCTGCATGACCAAATCAAACCTCCAAGACTCCTGTGATAACAGAATCGCTGGTGGATTCGCATCTATACTTAAATGTTTTATATAGTAGCTACCTGCTGGAATAGGACATTCCCGATTTTGGGGTAAATTTGATGATTCTAACACTTGGTTATAATATGGTGAATTATTAATATATTCACAACAATCATCAGTTGGAATAGTGAATATAGAACGGTATTCATTACCTTGAAGCGCTAATAACACGAAATTACATTTTGTTGTATTATCTATTGGTAAAAGGAGTGTAAAATTATAATTCAATACATATGAGGTACGATTGAACCGAGTTATTCGCCCCACAGCATTTGTTGCAAATTTTTTGCTTACTTCATTAATGAAAAACTGATCTAGGGAGATTTCATTAGTTACCTGCAATAAATTTTAACTTAAAAATTATGAATTAACTAGTATATCGATAAGTAGTTACCCAGCAATTAATTTGAAGGATCATAAAAAATTCTAAAATTATTTTAAATATTATTAATTTTGACATGATGGTCCGTGTAATGTTTCTAAACACAATCTAAATTAACGGATGAAATAATTTATATTTATATATTATCATCATCGAACATTATTGTTGTCACAAATAAAGATTATTTGTGATTGTGCAATTATATATGCAATTAAATTTTATCTATATTCATTGGTTTTTAATTGAAGGTTTTTGGAGCTTAGATTTTAAATACCGACCAGTACTACTGCACCTACAGGGTAGTGCAAATTTCGTTAATCGCTGCACTATTCTATCTAAATCAACACACAAGATACCGGGCCAGGAAATGAGATGTCCATTAATTTTTGGCTAGCGTTAAAACTCAGTACTTACATATCATATGTATGCCGTCATCAAACATATTTTTTCTCTCGAAGGACATTAACTAATCAGCCATCCTTCTTGCTTATGTGTTTAATTTAAGTTTGTCAGGATTTACAAAGAAATGAAACCATTCGATAACTCCCGCCAAACTCAACCAACGGAATATTTATTTTATTTATTTATTATTATAACACAATCTACATTATTTACAAACATTTTAATCAACATTATTTACATTATTTACAAAGAAATATACAAATTAACAGTTACAAAACTTAATAATATTACAATCAAAACAGTAAAATATATATTAACAATATATGTACATATTTACGTACCGCGTAAATATTTTTCATTATATGTACCACTCGTAAAATTCACTGTATCTTAGTCAACAAAACTAAACATCAGATATTGTACATTGAACACACAGGCTATCTAAATCTGCTCTTTTAAATTGTATGAATGAAAGAGACATATAGACTTTCAAACTGCAAAGATCCATAAACGGACTCCCAATTCGGGCAATTTTGGGATTTATGACATGACTTGTTGTTATGACGGAGGAGACGCCAATCTTGCCTTCAATGCATCTTTGTCCAATAATAAAAACTGCTGGCTTCATTTATTGTTCTTACTTTACTGCTCTTTTGTAAGTAATCATTCACCATAATTACCACTAGACCAAACATATCGTCCCCTTCTTATGCGTACATTTTTGTTTGCTGTTTGCTCTGGAAGCGAATTCAATTTCACAGTCGCGAATTAAATCAAAAACATGTTCGGATAGCAGATAGACATATTATGGTACAGCATCTCCATTAGGATACCATGGATTTTCTAATTATTTCCTTCGTAGAGGTAAACGGCCCTGAATATCTTAGAAAAACAATTTAAAGCTTAAAAAGGTTAAACTTCCATTTACTTAGTAAAAAAAATTGTGCAATTCTCAAATAAATCTCATTGATTTGTTTTTATTCCAAGCGAAATATCAGATGCTTTATTTTGTAGACTAAGAAACGATGAATTTTAGTAGGACATGCTAAAGCGCTGAAGGGGTACGAGAAAGGATTTCGAATCGTTTCAATTCCTTACAAATCTTTCTTACAATTATTGAGCAATGCCATTGCCTTTTTTGTGAAACATGAATTACGGCTGATGGGTTAATAATTACGACTTAAAGAAACTAACGTGAATTTCAGATAGTATGCAAGAAATTAAAGGTCAAAGTTAGAAGTTTACTTATCGTTTAACATGTTTAGCAAGCCCCAATCAACTAAACCATGAAACAACCATGAAAAACCAGTCAATCTAGAATAATTATACATACACTACTGTGATCAATAAGTAGTAGGACTTTTCCATTTAAATCACGCGGTTTTATCCAAACGAGTAGTTTTTTTCCTTAGGTTAATACCACCCAAACAGACATCTGTTAAATTTTGTCTCAATATCTTTAGTAGAAAAAAAAATTAGTAAAATATCGATTTTTAAAAAAGTTCAGCAAAGAAGATGTATCTAGTTTTGCTTTAAAAATGGAATTTCGGATTTCAAAACGTTAGAAATATTGGAAAAGGCTTCTGGTGACAAAGCACTGTCCATAGCGATGGATTTTGATTGGTGTAAGTTGTTCAAAGAAGGCAGAGAATGCGTTGAAGACGATGAATGCCCTTGCCATCCTTCGACGTCTACCGATAAACATCACGTCAAGAATTTGGTGCTCAAAAATCGTCGATTGACAATTAGAGATCTTGTTTACATCACGCAAACATTGTTTCGGTCAGAAGTTTGGGCAGACAACTCTTGGTTTTTGCATCACGATAATGCGCCGTCTCACTCTCCATTGGTTGTATGTGACTCTTTTGCCAAAAATTTGACCAATATCTTCCCATACCTACCCTTTACGCCTGATTTAGCTCAATCTGTCTTCTGCCTCGACTTCTTAATCGACTTTAACAACGGTTTCGAAGAGTGGAAAAAACATTTGCAAAAGTACATTCTATCCGAAGGAGGTTTGTATTTTATTTAAAAAGTCTTACTACTTGCTGATCACAGTGTTAATTACACAATCACAAATAATCTCATTTTGCGATTAACTATGAGAACAACATTGTTGATAAGTGGAACATTGAATAGTATTACAATATAATTAAAACACAATACATATAATTAAAACATAAATATATGTTTTCACCAAACTCGATCAAATTAATAATTTTTAAAATAATATAATTTTTTATAATTCACAGAGTATTTAAATACTCCCGGGGCGGATAACTAACCACATATACATACATATATTGAATCGAAATTTTACACTTCATTTACCTTTATACAATACAATGAAACATTGTATTGTATCATTATTGATTAAAGATCAAAAATCTTTACAGACCAGAATCAATTTGATGAAGCACAATGCCAATTAACACGCAATATTAGATATGTTCCTATATTGTGACTGAAAGGCTAAATAGAGGATAAATAAGGCTTTCTTAATATGTTTGTGTTATTTAAAACAACAGGGTTGGCCTCTGTTGACAAATTTTTGAAAATTATGGATGGAAGCTCTACTACGCTAAGCCAATTAATACGCAATATTAGATATGTTCCCATATTGTGACTATATAGGATAAACAGAGGATAAATAAGGCTTGATTAATATGTTTGTGTTATATAAAACAACAGGGTTTGGCTATGGTGACCAATTTTCGAAAATTATCAATTTCATAGAAAACGATGGATGAAAGCTCTACTACACTAAGCCAATTAACATGCAATATTAGAGATGTTATCATATTGTGACTATATAGGATAAATACAGGATAAATAAGGCTTTCTTAATACGTTTGTCTTATTTAAAACAACAGGGTTTGGCTATGGTGACAAACTTTCGAACATTATTAATTAGATCAGAAAACGATGGATGGAAGTTCTCTACACTTAGCCAATTAACAGACAATATAACAGAGATGTTCCCATATTGTTACTATATAGGATAAATAAAGCTTGATTAATATGTTTGTCTTATTTAAAACAACAGGTTTGGGCTATGGTGACAAATTTTCGAAAATTATCAATTTCATTGAAAACGATGCATGGAAGTTCTACTACAAGTTCTACGAAAATTATCAATTTTCCTATATAACACAACATTTTTGATACGTTCCCATATTGCGAATATATGTATAGCATGCATAAATGGATGAGACTCTTTTAATTGCCTTAATTTATATTCTAGTATTCTAGGATCACATTAGTTTGATAACTTTACAAATTTATTCGGAGGTTTATTTATTTTGGAGTTATAAATAGTTTCAAAGATATCATAAAGCCACTTCGCCACGTCAAGGCCATGATCTGGAAGGTTTTTTTTTGTGTAATAAACAAAATAATTCAAAATGCTAAATGTAATGATAAGGGAAAAAAAGTGGCTAATATTTGGAATAGATTAATATAGCCGGATTGACTTTTGTTGCTGAACTTGTTTCCATCGAAAACTGCAACAAATCTCAGTGCGTAACGTAATAATCGCTTTTAGGTGAAGTTCTTCATGCTTCATGAAGTTCTTCATCTTGTCTTAATTGTACAGTTCTATAAAAAGTGGATCCAGTCATCATCACCTAGGAAACCGCAAAGCATTCTAAGTCAATCCCAAATGATATAGGTGAGATAATTAAAATATAATAAGCAAGTGATTCGGGGGTCGTTAACAGACCTTTGGATTTGCTAGAGAATCGACCACCTTATTACCACCATAGTAAGATGATCAGAAACCAACATGATGGTTATCCTATTAAAAATATATATCACAATCTTTAAAAATTTTGAACTCAGTTAAAGTATTATCCAACAGACCTAATACACTGCCTAAACAGAAAACAATATTTTTATTAGTAGCAGCCAGATTCAAAGAAAAACTAAGCAGTTCTTAAACATTATAGACAATCTCATAAGCACAGACCAAACGAAGAACAATACATTTCTAAACTTACACTAAGATCAAACCAACATCTAATTCCGGATTTTATGTTTTTAATTTGTGGTTGTGGGGTAGAGGGTATAAAGAATACTACATCATTAATTGTTCGGAATTTGAAGAGGTCGTTTCCGTTTGTACAAAAGTTACTGCAACTTTATCACAGTACATATATACCTTCGACCATGCTTGTTTCATTTCCTGCTACAATTTTTACATTATATTTTCATAATTTTATGAATATGAACTTATTGTAATCTGAAAGGTTCTAAGGCTGTTACGTTTACCTTATTCAACATTTTACTTACAGATATCGACAAAAATGCATTGCAAGCGTGTTAATGCCCGTATAAAGGTGAAACACAGAATAAAATAAATATTAAACAAATTCAGAATTCAGCATGTATGATTTCTGGTCCACCCATACCAATTTAGTTTTGTTTTAAAAATAAATAAATCTGGTTTTATAAGGATCCTTATATCGATTTGAATAAATGGTAACCAAAGTGAGCCAAGTCTGGAGAATAAGCCGCATGCTGCACATCATCCCAGCCTAAGGAAAAGATAAGTTCCTTGGTTGATTTTGCTGTATGTATAATAGGGAAACATACAAAATCAATCGTTAATTTGAATGTCTCGTTCCAATGAATTTCCTTGTAGCCGAGGGCATTGTATGCTAGTTGCAAAGTATACTTAGACCGTAGTTGGTGGTTTGGCGTCTATTGGAGGGTGGACCAAAGTTGAGTAGATTAATCTACCAGCTCCGTAACCTTCCAGTAGGGTGCGCATCACGTGAGCTGTTCTGGTCTTGTCATTAGGCAACTGCGTGATGGGTACAATTGTGTAAGGGATAACCTGTTCACAATTCGCAAGTGTACGTACTGCCTCCTCGTGGCAACCACTGGTAACTAAGGCCACTTGGCATATTTTTGGCCATTTGACACAGGCTAAAGTACGGCGCTAAAGGAGAAAACCTTGACAAAAAACCATAATCTAAGGTGGAACAGCATACGCCGACGGATGAATGGCGGACTCTGGGTACCAGGCACCCTCCAGTTATATTTAGCATTGCTATAGTAAAGCTGGATGACCTACAGGCGATTTGCAATTCCCAGCAACTCATAAGAGTTAAATTAAACGGAATACGGGGCAGAGTAGGAATATACGGGAGTGGGACAACCCTCTTGACTCCTTGAGCTCTAATGATACCGTCTTTCTAGCGGAACTACATGCTGTAGTAAACATCTAGGAGGGAGAGCAATAAGCCCAGATAGTATGTATCACGTACCGGGAGGCAGTATTGTCAGGTTCATTAAGAACCTGAATATTAACTGGACGGATAATTAAGCAGGGTCCAGCACAATAGATCTTTTAGGTTACAGTGCGAGGTGGCTGATCGCCCGCATGGCCCTCCAATAATAATAATAATAATAATATACCGTAATTATTACTAAATCCTGATTGAAATTGGTTTACATAACTTACTAAATGATGGTCGATCTGATCTTGGAGTGTGATTTCCAAAACTTTACATGAAATCGTTCCAGGCTAATCGGTCCAAGGTAATCCAAAGAGTCGATATTCCTCTTTTCCATGATCGAAATGTTTGTGATAAAGACCTCATGATGAAAATATTAATAAATAAAAGTTGGTCAAAGGCGATAAAACATAAGATAATTCATTTTATCATGACCATGTGAGTTAAATTTTATCTGACATAAAGCTTTGACTTTGTCGATTTCACTAACACTTCTAGAAGAAAAATAAATTTGCTCGTAAGTGCTAGTAATAGCCGAATTTCTTGATGTTTGAAACGACACCAAAATGCGTAAAACAAACAAACACGAAATTTCAATTTTCTGTCTCGTTTCGTTTTGAATCTGCCTGTTCATACGCGTATGTATTGCATTCATCATTCTTTCTCGCTGTGAAGTGTTCATTTTGCTCGTATATTATTTTCGTTTTCATTCTTGCCAACTAGAATTTTCGTTTCATTTTTAATATGACTTTTTTATTTTCCCCGTTAATGACTGCGGGACCGGAACTAGTTAAAATGTTAGATTTACCTTTTCCTTCCAAATCCAACACGATGAATATTATTCCAAATTAAAGGATCTTGTTTTTGTTTCAAGCTGTTGAAATATGTTCCTTATATTAGAAATTTTAATGTCCTGCTTTTGCAAAGCGCTTTTTTGTCATACGAAAACGAATTTTTATTATAACTCATTATTATTTAGTTATTTTGCATTTATTTACAAATTTACATAAACATTTTTTTTTGTAAAATTAAATTTCCGTGTGAAGATAATCCGAGATTTAAAAGGTCCGGAAAAAGTCTGTTTGATAAATAGCAAGTATGAGCAAACCCAAAAGCATCTTTAAAAATCTAGTAATTATTGCACTACATATTTTGAAAAGGGTATTTTTTATATTTTATTTAATTCAAAATAAAAAAAACACGAACTATTTATTTATTAAGTATTTCAATATAATACTTTGTAAAAATATATAGGAGGACTATTTACTTATGTATTTATACAGTGGTATTATAATTAAGCCACAGCGCAAAATAGAAATCACAATTAAACACCGGAACATAGCCAAAAGAATTGCTTTTGCTAAAGAGCTTTTAGCAAAACCTATGGTATTTTGAGATTTAATAATTTGGATTGATGAGAGTAAATCAACCTTGGTTGGAAATGATGGAAGACCATAAGGTCTTACGTAAGACGTCTCCCAAACCAGGAGCTTAACCCTCTTAACTTATTAAATTTTCGAAATACTCGATCAAAATTTAGAAGATTATACGGTCTTCCGATACGGTGGCCTTATCAGCATGAGAACAACCCCAAATATAATTTAGAAGTATAAACGATTATGGCAAATTTTTCCCATAAATGGCAAAAAAGCCGAAAATCTAGGGGTAGTGGTAAACGAGAAGTCTCACTGAGGAAACCGACAAACAGAGAATCTTTAATAATTAAGGCATTGAATACATGAGAAATGGATTGTTTTGCTTTTAGTTATTTGGATTAAGTGTAATCATTGTCGACGTTGCGGTGCGTTATTGATATATGAGATGCGTGATTGAACTTTAATATAAATAATATTGTGGCGGTGAATGAATATATTTGTATTTGATGAGTGTATGTATTTGATGTTTGAATTTTATATGAGGAAGCCGTTACAGGGATCCCCCGCAAGTGATTTTCCCCTCCCTGCGAAACATGGGTGGCTTCGCACTGCCGGTGTGTTCGGGGACCTGATATTTCATCTGTTGGACTACGATGGCGATCGCTCGATTGAAGCGCCTTATCTCGAAAGAACACTAATCAAGACGATGTGCCGCGTCAGGGGAAAACGGAGGAGAATGTTTCCGTTGTTCTATAGTTGGTCGATACTTGTATCATGATAGGCAGCTAGACAGCAGTGAAAGGAAGCGTCGAAGCAAACACTAGACTGGTTGGGAGCAGGGGCTTCGACCAATATCTGCTGTGCACCTCTAATCATCAATAACTGTCCACCGTAACAGTTCGACACAAGAGCTCAAGGAAAGAATCGTACATCGACCGAGTTTCCATGTCGTGACCAAGCTGTGACATGCCAGACCAGAAAATAAATTTTGAAGTCTGGAGTCAGCTTTGGGGCCAGCCAAGAGGTGTTCGCTGCAACCAGTTTGAGGCCAGTTTGGGGTAGTCGAAGTGAGTCTCGATTGTGTCCCAGTGACATAGTAAGTTATACGGCGCCAGTCGATGTGAGTCTTGACTGTGATCGTATAAAAGGCGGTGCGGAGTGCGGTAGAGAATGGCTGGGTGGTCGGTCGCTTTGCCGAGCGACATTTTGTCGAACCATGTTTGAATAAAATAAAATAAAATGCAATTTTATTGAATCTAAGAGAAAAAAAAAATTAACCCAATTTGGGAAAAAAAATAAAAAGTATATGAAAAAAAATGAGTTGATTTGTGATGTTGTTGTTGTCGCTATTTAGATGTTGTTGCTGCTGTTACTGGAGCTGCTGTTGTTGTTGTTGCTGCCTCATTGATTCTTCTTTAGCGATGGCGAAGAAAGGAGATTGCGGTGATGATGTTGATGCCGCTGCTCGCTAATGGTGGTCGTGATGATGATCACGATTGGGGTGATGACGACGGTAACGACGCTGCTGCCGTCGCTGTTGGTCACGATGACGACCACGATGACGAAGACGGGTGATATATGCGCCATTTAATGATAACGGCGGTAATGTTGGTCCCGTTGGTGTTAGTGATCACGCTGACACCGTTGCTGGTCCCGTTGATGAACGTTGTGATGTTGTGTTATAAAATATGTTAAGAGGTTTAGGGTTAATATTTATACTAATTTTACACCGGAGAGTATTATATAATATGGAAATAGAATACATAATACTATGTTGCTATCTACCCTAGTCAGTTTTACCTCGTATCAATATTTTTCATAAAAAAAAGAAAATTAAAAACAATAATGATAAAATGTAATTCCGCAATACACTTAAATGTTCGTTGCTAGACTAATTTATAAAAAATACACTGTCACAAATTTTCCTTCTACAATAAAAAAAATATAATAGATATTAAAATTTAATAGCTGTTAAATCGAAATACTATTAGATTTTATTTTTGCTGTTATATTGTACATACACTGACCGGCACAGAAGATGGGCCACCCTAAAAAAAATTTTTTTTTGCTGCGAATATCTTTTGAACCGCACTACCTAGAAACATGAAACAAAAACCAAATTCAAGGACATCCAACACAATCTTAGAAAATATTACCATAGCATACTTTGTCTAATCATGTGGCTTAGTTATTTTACTTATCCCACTACATGGCTTAAAATTAAATTTGATGCGAATATCTTTTAAACCGCAATATATGAAATAAAATAAAAATTCAAGATCATTCAAAACAACCTTACAAAATATTATCGTACCATACCTTTTCTAATCATGTGGCTGAGTTTTTTTTACTTATCCCACAACATGGCTTATAACTCAATTTTCAAATGTGAATACCTCTTGAACCGCACTTGCTGGAAAAATGAAACAAAAACCAAATTCTAGGTCATTGAAAACAATCGTAGAAAATCTAGGATGCCATGGAAAATTTGAATGTATCGGGAAAATCGAAAATTTAACGAGTTTACATTTTTCTGTGTCATTGTGTTAAATGTTTATTATGTCACTAAAGTCAGTGTAGCGGCAATCATGGCATTGTAGGAAGATGGGAGAAGCCAACGCTACATCGCTAATAAGTCCCGGATTTCCCGTAGTACCGTATAACGTATTTCGTCGCGTTTTTTCTAGGCAGGATTGTTATAACAACCTACGGTCAGCAAAGAGTAACAAACGTTCCAGATGACCACTTTGTAGTTTCATCAGCTCAGAGAAATCGCCATGCAACCGCTGCTGAGATCTGCAATTAATTGTTACACGAATCTAATATAAATGTAAGCGAAAGAACAATACAGCGAAAGTTGGGAGAAGCAGATCTTCCGTACCACAACACAAGTTCTCGATCTTCCGTACCACAACACTTTGCTTGGGTACAATTTGCCAGGGAACATGAAAATTGAACTGAACCTGTCTTCTGATGGGTGAGAACGAGTATGACAACGACCGGAGAAGCGTTATGCTCCATGCACCTTTAGCAAAACGGTTCGAGGCGGATTACTAATGGCATGATCATGGCACGGTCTCGTACTTCAACTCCGCAAACGATGGGACAACTCCGAAGCGTGCTTTTAGAGTAATGGGTAAATAACTCACAGTGCGATATCCAACATATTATGAAAAGTATGGGATGGAGTATAACAGAGGTTATTCAAGCTGCGGAGGGATGGGGCAATACACGCTACTAAACATTTTTATTGGTTAATTATGATTGTTGTTGTGTTTCTATTTGTAAAAATTTTAATAAAATTTTTAAAATTGGTCAATGTTTGGTTTTTGTTTAGAAATTCGAAAAACCTCAACCAGATGTTTAGAAAGAGTAGGCCTTACCCACATTTTCTAAGATTATTTTCAATGAGCTTAAATGTGGTTTTTGTTTCATGCTTCTAGCTAGTGCAGTTCAAGTGGTATACACATTTGAAAATTTAGTAATAAGCCATGTTGTGGGATAAGTAAAAAATTGAGCCACCTGACTAGATAAAGTATGCTACGGTTATATTTTGTAAGGTTGTTTTGAATGGCCTTGATTTTGATTTTTGTTTCATGTTTCCATCTAAGTAGGGCGGTTCAAAAGATTTTCATGTTAAATTTAGTTATAAGCCACGTTGTGGAAAAAGTAAAAAGACTCACCTACATGATTAGACAAAATTGGTATAGTAATATTTTCTAAGCTTATTATGATTTACCTAGAGTTTGGTTTTTGTTATATTTTTCCAGCCGGTGCGGTTCAAGAGGTATTCACATTTGAAAATTGAGTTATAAGCCATGTTGTGGGATAAGTAAAAAAAAATCAGCCACAAAAAAATATGGTACGATAATATTTTGTAAGGTTGTTTTGAATTACCTTGAATTTGTTTTTTTTTCTTCATTTTTCCAGCTATTGCGGTTCAAAATATTTTTGCATCAAATTTAATTTTAAGCTATGTTGTGGGATAAGTAAAAAAACTCAGCCACATGATTAGACAAAGTTGGTATGATAACATTTTCTAAAATTATTTTGAATAACCTAGAATTTGGTTTTTGTTTCATGTTTCAAACTAGTGCGGTTCAAAAGATATTCGGTTAAAAAAAAAATTGTTTTTAGGTCTATGCGAATAAATCGCAAACATCTGATGTACTCAAAGTCAACATAACGATCGCCATTCAGTAAATTCAACCAGATTTATGTGACAAAGTCATCGAAAATTGGACCTCCAAAATTTGTGGCACCAACAAAAGGCGCGGTGGACATTTAAACGACTGAATATTCCATACTTAAGGCCATAAAATATTATATCACATAAAATTTTAAAAATTGAGTTGATATCTCACACATGACCTGTTTTATTTACATTTAAAAATCGAGCGTCCTTATTGAAAGACTCTTTAGAAGGAAGAGTATTTTGTTCGTCGTCTTTCGTGTTATTTTTTTCAGGTTTACGTAAAATTTTATTTTTTTCGTTTCGTGATATGTATTTCGTTTAAAAATTTATTTTTTACATTAAAGGAAATTAACACGTTCGCGGACAGTAGCCAAAATTGAACGGCTCAAAAAAACACACTAACGTTTTTTGTAAATGCATAAGCTTTTAACATCCATAAAACTAAATATGAAAGGCTTTATAACATTAGAACCATTTACGGCCAAAAAATGGCACGACGCCAAATGCCGTCTTGTCCCTGCAATAATTTTTTTTGATGGACCAGGACAATGACGTGAAATGCCGTCAAGTGGAAACCAATGTATTATCCAGCAAAACTTATTTATTGAATTCATAAATATATAAAAAAAAATAAAAATACTAATCCAAACAATTTATAGGTACATATATATAAAAATTACTAAATAATAAAACTATTTTTTGTGGTAGTTTTCAAAGCATAGATACATAGTGGTGGTCAGTCCGGACATGATTTACACAAATATTTTGTTTCTTTGCGTTTACCAAAAATCGTGCATTCTTTACATCTCAAAAAATAGCTGTTGTTCGGCTTCTTTGGGTTAGGAATGCTGCTGGGGAAGTGCATATTTTGGGCTTGTTGATCATCTTTATCTGTATCAGCTGGATTGGGTGGGTCAATTCTTGATCGCTTGCCTCCATCCATTGGTCCTGATTTCACCAATTTTCTGCCATCGTTCATGCTGTTGGATATGCCGAGAAATTCTTTGACTAAATTTTCACGAAACTGTAGCAAAGTCAGCTTACTGTTGAATTTTCTATTTATATAAAAAGCATTCCATATCGCTATATCTAGCAGGTGGAACATTACTTTTTTGTACCATCTGATGCTTTTTCGAGGTGAAGAGTAGTAACTGACCATCTGGTCATTTCGATCGACTCCGGACATACTATTATTGTAATTCGAGACTTCTTCCGGTTTAATTTTTTCTTGTCCGAATCGGTTTTTTACGGTAATAAGCTTGGGATGATACTTTGTTGAAATGCAGAGAACTTCTCGCCTGTCTTTCCATTTAGACACATAAATTTTTCCGCATCTCTGCCACTTGTGTTCTCCCTTTCTCAGTTTTAATTTTGTCAATGCACTTGGATTTTTTCGCCTGTTTGAACGCAAGATGCCGGTAGAGTGCGTTTTTCTGGTAAGAAGTTTATTTTACATATATTGCCGGAAACTCAAACGGCCGCGGAAAAGCATAAGTGATTCGTCCAACGATAAATCTTCCGTAGGGTATAAAACACGTCTAAAATTGATGAGTAGCTTATTCAACAGAGGACTAATTTTGCAGAGTTTATCCCTAGGATTAATAGGCTGAGCATAACTGCAACTGAAACATCTTAGCAGCTGTTCGAATCGCCTTCCAGATATAGTATAATGGAATGCAGGGCAATAATAAAGCGGATCCATGCTGAACATTTTTCTTATAGAGGGAAATTTCAATTGACCCTGAAGAATACAAAGCGCTAGAAATTGTTTCAACTCAGTAATATTTGTTGGTTTGATTGAAGAAAAACGGCTGTGTTTGGTGTGAGGTCGGCCTGTGTTTTGCAAAATTTCTGCATATGTATTCATAGACGTAACTATCATATCCATTATATCATTGTCCCAAAGTTGCTCAAAACATTGTACAGCATTTGGAGTATGTTCGAAGTGAACCTGAATACCGGATTGAGCGGCATCAAATCCAAAGTCTGGAATCTCTTCTGTATCGTCTTCCCATTCATTGTCAATCGAAACCTCAGAAATGCCATTATCATTATCAATTATCAACTCATCTACATTTCTTACAGATGTGTTATTATCTGTTGTGTCGCTGCTGAACTCATTTTCATATGTCGGGTCGATTATGTCGTCATCTTCGCTGAATAGTTCTGACTCATTTCCTGAGAATTCAGATTCGGGAGTACTCACTTTATCAAAAAGTCTAAGAAGTCTTTCTTCTTCCTTTGGGTCCATGGAATACCCTGGAAAAATTGTAAATAAACTCTATAAATACAAACCGTATCGAAGACGTTGCATAATTTTTCTTACTTGTTATTTTCACACCGGCACAAAACAACTGTAAACACTATATTCACTAAGGACCACTACACAGAGCATCAAATAGCACGTAAAAATACGCCAGAAGGTTTATCAAACGATTACAACACAATACTGAAAAATACTACCTAATTCGTTCGTTCACAACAAAAAACAATAAAACATAGAGAGAAAAAAAATATAAAAAACGGATTTAATTTTTTCTACAAACATATTTTTACAGTTATGTTTTTACAGTATGAAGATACAATTCACAATATTTTATATCTTCTGCTGGGACAGTAAACTACAAACAAATATAATTCCTATGTAAATTTGACGACAAACGCCGACTTGCCTCCACAACAAGAAACAAATTTGGACGGTATATCCCGTCTTGTCCCTATACATAGAGACGGCATATGCCGACTTGTCCGCGAACGTGTTAAGTACATAATTATATATTAGTTTGTATTTTTTTCAGTTGTTTTTTCTTTTTTTTACTTTTTAAGTTTACTGAAATTAAGTATTTATCAGACCTAGATAATTAATTATTCTCATTATTTAAAATAATTTTGATTAAAATATGTAAAACATGTATAAAAAGCAATGTAAAGTCAAGTAAAAAAACAAAACAAAATTGTAAACAACCTAACCACAAATTACATAACTATACATAGTGAAACCTGGGAATAAATCGTATTTTTCATACAATTTGCAGGGTAACCAATGATACAAAATTACTATATATTTGATGAATATATCAAGACCAACGATACAACTAATCGTAATACTCAAAATTCATAAGAACGTCCGGAAATTTAAATTCCTGTATTCTTGAATTCGCTGTGTTGTTTTTCGGTACTAAGGGAACATTTCCGAATGGGGAAAAGCAAGTGAAAAAAATTCGCCATATACGAAAACGGCAATAATTACATAGATTTTGACAAATGTCCACATGTGGAGAATGGTTGTGGAATTCGAGATTATGGCCCCAGCATACCACTTACCCGCAACAAGTTTAAGGCAACGGTTCCATGTTTCAACGCAATTAAAAGTCCGTATGAAGCAGCACACACACACACACCCACACATACACACACACTCACACACATCCAGTACTAACCATTATACATCGGCTTAGGTTAGGTTAAAAATCGCCGGGATTTTAGATTACGGGATTTTGGAATACGGGATTATTAAAATGGAATTTAAGAAACGGGATTTTGGAATACGGGATTTTGGAAATACGAAGCCAACCCTCCAAAATTATATGAATATCTAAAATAAAAATACGGAATTGAATATATTATTTCATACCGACTAAATCAGAATGTTTTGGAAAACTGTTTTAATACTATACGTGCAAACTATGGTTTACACGATCATCCCAGTGCGCTACACACTACAGTGCCTTCAAATATTGGTTACGAGGCTATTTATTAGGTATATGTACATTTTAACCATATTAGAGAAAAATGAAATTGATTTGTAAGATTAAGTAAATAATATTGTGTATTAAGAAATAAATTTGACAAATTTGATAAAAATTAATTTCAAATGACTTGTTTTACCACACCAACTATGTTTTATAGATTTTTGATTGTTTTGATTAATTTGTTGTTTTTTTTTTTTTTTGTATGCAGGGAGGAATGAAATATTAGTGCATGCCAATGAAAGCAGTAACGTGCAGCAAGATGAAGCAATACTATTAAAATTAAACTATAGTAATAGTGATAGTGAAATTGTTTCTGTGATAAGAGAACAACTACATAGAGATGTACTTGTAGAAGAGGAAAATGAGCCGGAATTATACGACACAGAACTAGTGTCATTGTACAAATGGCGTAAATCTTAACCATGTTAATGTTACAAATTTCAAAATAATATTTAAGCTTAATATTGTTACAGATAGCTTGAATTACAGAGTTAAAAATATATAAAAAACTAGTTATAAAAACCGAATATATAAAATTTCAGGTAGAAGATGAGTTATTAGTTCTGGCTTCATTATTAAATTATAAAAAATCAGTTCTGGCTATATTTTGGCTCTTAGTGACACCAGATCCGTACAGGTATTTACATTTTTTTTGTACTTATCTAGAGTTCTACTAGTTAATATATAACTGAAATTTATTAACGTAATTTAATTTTTCCACTATAGATCCGTGAGTGAACGCTTTCACATGGCGAAAGGTGTCTTATCAAACTGCTTTGTACATATTATAACGAGTTAAGCTCAATAAAGGGACAATTTATAAAATGACCAAACGGTACAGATTTACAAATCACATAAACAAAGTTTGCATCAAACAGCGTTTTTAAAAGTTTGATTGTGGTCGTTGATGGCACCTATGTTAGTCTTTCCGTAGCAAAAAAATTTAGTACAGCATACACAGATCGAAAATGCTGCACTTGAATGATTCTACAAGCCATTTGTAATTCGGAGAAGAAGTTTAATGATGCCTATTGCGGGTGGCCAAGTTCTGTATCAGATGTCAGAATTTTTAAAAATTCTTTGATTTACCAAAGGACGCAGGGAAATATTACGGAGTACTCTCCAGACGGTGAATATATTTTAGGCGATAAGGCATATCCCTTATTGGATTGGTGTATTACTCAGTACTTATGTAGGCAAGTAATTATTTACTAGTACTTATGTAGGCAAGTAATACAGCGCAGCTTTGCTCTTCTTTTTGGAAGGTATCGGAGGCTAAAACAGTTAAATATGAAGAGGATGAATTTGGCTCCAACCACAATTACGGCTTGCTGTGTATTACACAACATTTGCCTTGACCTTGATCAAGACATGGTTGACAATTGAATCGGTCATTTCAAAAACCCCACATGTTACAATTTTGGCGGTTTTTAGTTAGCTATCTTTTCGTAGTCTTAACATATCGATTTATCGATCCCTGCTGAAAACCTACAGGTAACCAGTTTCAAATAGCAAATACATGGCCCCAGAATTGAATTATTCCTGCAAAACTCCCACAAGTGTTACACATGTGGAGTTTCTGAATGGATTCGATCCGGCATTTTGTTGCGTCATTATTACAGGTCATCCTTAATTTACATAAAAAATAATGTAACATCAGATTTAATTTTTATTTATTATTGGTCCAAATACTTTTAAATAAGATAAATACTTTCTAAAACCCCATATGTACAGTTTTTTTTTTTGTTGATTTTACTAGTTATGCTTTAAAGTACGCTGTCTAAAATACACCTCAAAACATAAGTTTTAATCTCTATATCTAAGCGAATCATAAAAAATTTAATTCAATTGCACATACTCGTACATATTTTTGCAAAACAGTTTTTTCAATTTTCTGAAAAAAACAGAGTAGTGTAACATGTGGGGTTTCTGAAATGACCGATTCAATTATATAATGGAAGGTCTTCCAGCTCAAAATTTAAATAGCACCGTAGGAACTACGTTATCTGGGTCAAGGAACCAATCCACAACCATAGGCACCACAAAAAGGAATCAAATTTGTAGTCAAATTTTCTAAAAATTAAATTGTTTGATTTTATTAATATCAATATAATATTATAGTTTATTTTTAATGATCTCAATCAACTGTTTAATTTGATTGTACGCCGATTCGCAGAGTTGGAGCACCTTGTCCTGAAAGTTCTTGGTAGTGATATTGCGCGACTTCATATATTTAGGGGAAACTTTTATGCGAGATTTTGTAATTAGGAGAAAAGTGATTGTGTTTCTTTGTGTGTCTTTGATTGTCTGTGCTGTGTGTATTTGTGTGTGTGTGTGTGTGTGTGTGTGTGTGTGTGTGTGTGTGTGTGTGTGTGTGTGTGTGTGTGTGTGTGTGTGTGTGTGTGTGTGTGTGTGTGTGTGTGTGTGTGTGTTTTTATACGCAAGTAGGTGGAAAATCTTCCGAAGACACCGTCGACCCGTGTCGCCGGTAGTGTGAGATTTCTACTCACTAAAAACCACCTCCTTCTTCTGACCGTTTTTCCCCCCGGAACCGCCGTTAAGCATTACTTCAGAGGGCGGCATTAGCGTTATAGCTCACTCATCCATTTCCTGCAAGCAATGCAGCGCGCCGACTCTCTGTCCGTTGGGTCTCCAACCGTCTCAACTCCTTCTGAACCGTAATTATGGCAGAACATATCGCGTCCCAGGCATCCTGCGATCTCAGCATTACTTCGATAATGTTTCCGGGTTCGAGACATACTTTTACTGCGCCTTGTAATTCCGCTCTTACCGTCCCAAATCGGGGACAAACGAACAGTACATGTTCGGGGTCCTCCACCCTGTTACAATCTGGGCATAAGGGCGTGTCATCATGTCCAAACCGATGAAGGTAGCTGCGGTAACCTCCATACCCCGTTAGGAACTGGGTCAGGTGGTAGTTTGCTTCTCCATGCTTTCTGTTTAGCCACGGCTCTATATATGGAATTAACCGATGCGTCCACCTTCCCTTGCTGGAGTTGTCCCAACGTTCTTGCCACCTTTGCCTAGAAAGCGATGCCTCGCGGAGCAGACCCTTGATGCTTTCTCGCCTGCATACTCCAGATGAGTTCCAAAGCCCAATCTAGCATCCACCATGTCTCCCAAGTATTTAATAGCTTCCTTGGTTCCAACGAGATATGACCCCACCTTGACTGTTGCGCTTTCTGCTATTTCCGGCTGGTAATCAGGACTGCCTCGGTCTTATTTTCGGCCAGTTTCAGGCCCACTGCCTGCATCCAGTTACTAACCGTTTGAATTGCTTCGTTAGCCACATCTTGAACCTCGTCAATATGTTTCGCAACTGTAACTATAGCAATGTCATCAGCAAATCCCACAATCTTAACCCCTTCAGGCGTTTCTAGTTTAAGTAATGCATCGTACATTATATTCCACAGAGTTGGGCCAAGGACAGATCCCTGTGGAACGCCAGACGTAACAACATACTCTTCCGTGCCTTCATCGCTATAGTACTCCAGTACTCGGTCCTCAAAGTAGCCTTCCAAAACCTTTAGCAAGTATCCTGGGACATTCAGATTTGTTAGCGCATCCATGATACAACCCCAATTCGCCGTGTTGAATGCGTTTCTCACATCAAGCGTGACAACCAAGCAGTATTTCTTGGTACCCCCTTTCCATCGCTTTCCATTCAATGCCTCTCGGGCAATTTGCACTACTGTATTGATAGCATCCAGGGTCGAACGAGCCTTACGGAATCCGAATTGCTGATCTGAGAGGCCTTTATCACCTTCTGTGATCGGAGTCAGTCTATTTCGGATGATGTTCTTCAGCACCTTACCCATTGAGTCTAGCAGGCATATCGGGCGGTATGATGACGGTATCTCTGGAGGTTTATCCGTTTTGAGAATGAGGACCAGTCTTTGTCTTTTCCATTTCTTTGGGAACACCCAAAGTCCTGGGTTGCTGTTCAACGCCGTCTTAATCTCCCTTATTGGGTATTCCGTCTGGGCCGGGGGCTTTGTTTACTCCCACTTTCCTACATGCCTCCAGAATCTCTTCACTGGTTACTTCCGGAATATCAAACTTACTATGTTCACTTTCATTCGGCCGACTTCTGGGCTTTCCTCTCTGCATTGTTTAAGCTGCTTTAATTCGTCCAAAATCATTTGTTCTTTTATTTTTTGTTCTTTTTCGTGATACAACATCATCAGAATTTGTAATTTAAAAAATAATAATTACTAGTGTTATGTATAACTTATTATAGTGTTAGTGCATCATTCGAAATAATTAGTTTCTTAAAATTTAACGGAAATGTTCGATTAAATCTTGGAGGGCATATACCGTTATATGGAACCACGACTGGTCTGGATACTGATATTATAGATGAGGCTGGATCTATGATCGAAGAGATATTTATTGAATTGGTCGAGTGGTCACTGCCAAAAATATCGTTGAACTCGTCGTAGTGATCGAACTCGAAGGGCTCTGCTCCACTCTGACGATCTAGACCTGTCCCAAACAAATATTTTTTTTCTTCAAATGCTTCCATAAGAGCAAGAATTGTGGGTCAATTTCATACAACTCTGGTATTTGCACTTTCATGGGTAGCCGGTGCACTTAACGTACTTAGTATTTGATCAATCGTTGCATTGCAGGCACGGACTTAAAAAAATAAAAAAATTGTATAAATAAAGTTCGGTAATTTGTTGTGAAACGTTTACACACAAATAAATTGTATGGTACAATAAAATAATTTAGTTTTATTTATTTTTCATTGAAATATAGTTGCCTCTCGAACAAAACCGCCATGTTGGTAATATGTAAACACAAATCATCCAGAATCATAACAACAAAATATTGAAAATCCATTTGTTTACAAAATAAACCAAAAAATAACACACAGACATACTAAAAGTAATCTGAGAAATCGGAATATTTTTACAAATCAAAAAAATCAATTTAATCAATCTGAAAACAAATAAGAAACAGCAAAAAAATTGATCAGATTGATCTGATCTGAAATAAGAAACACAGCATATATAGACTATGTCGATTGGTTGCCTGTTGAAAATTTTTCATCAGAAAATGGTCGTAAACTCGGCATCAGTTTTAACCACAGCAACCTGCTTTTTGTTGTTCATAAACCTTAACCAAAATTTCTCCTTATTGTTACAAAAGTCATTTACAACTCTACTCAACAGTGCCTTTTGATCTGTCAGAACTCAACAAAAAAGCGAATAAAACCAAGAACGAAAATGAACAATCAGGAAACGCCAATGAATCCAGGAGATAACATTGGATATATGTGTATTTGTTTAAATAGTGCTGATTTTAAATTAAAAAAGAATGTTTGGAATTACATTGCAAAGGAAGTACAAAAACTGTCGGGTATCAAGCTAAACGGGCAACAATGCGACACAAAATTTAAATTAATAAAAAAAAAATATAAGTTTGTGAAGCTAAATAATAGCAGTAGTGGCCGAAAGAGAATGGCATTTGAGTACTACGATGAATTGGACGAGATATTGGCTAAAAGGCCGGAGGTGAACCCCGAAGCGACTTGTAGTAGCGATTCCACCATGATTGCCAGGCCCAATAGAGTTCCAACAGAAACAACAAACTCAGAGTCTGAGATTCAAAATGACTTTTCACCTTCTTCTCCAGAACCTCCAAAAAATAAAAAACGAATTTCAGACGTGCAATGTCGTCATGAGGAAAAAATGTCACGGCAAGACCGCTTCTTGGATTTAATGGAGAAGATGGTAAATAAAATGTAATAAAATATGTTTCTAAATTTCTTTCTTTCTTTCTTTTATATTTCTAAATTTTAAAACTATTTAAAATGAATTTCAATAAAGAATTTTTTTTTTATTTATTAAGAATTACAAATAATTTGTCTCTTATTTGTCCCCGATGATTCGGCTAGCTCGTTTCGCGGCGATGAGTTGTCATCTTCCATTTCTTCACTTTCTACCTCAGTATCGTCATTCAATTTAATGCATACATTATGCAGAATGCAACACGACATAATAATTACAGCTACAAAATCCAATCTTCGATTTTCGATCAACTTCAAACGCCTAAACCGAGACTTCATAATTCCGAACGCATTCTCAATGCGTACTCTACTTTTCCCTAAGCAGCGATTATATTTTTTTTGTCTTTCGGTTAAATACCCACTATTTTTAAAAGGAGTCAGCAAATATTCCGTCAATGGATACGCGCTGTCACCAATCAGGTGGAGTCCTTGTTTAATTTGTTTCGTCCCATCGGCCAGATTCCTGTAAATTGAAAACTTTTCCAAATAGACGCATCATGCACTGACCCAACCTCGCCTACATAGCAGTCTATAAATTATTTTCAAACATTACAAATACCTTGCAACACAACAGAATGATATCCTTTTCTATTAATGTACGAGGAATGGTGTTGCTTTGGTGCCATAATTTTAAAGTGGCACCTATCAATTGCCCCAATTACTCCTATAATTTATATAATAATTAAATATTAATCTACACAATTATTATAAGTATCTGAATCACTTACCTGGAAATTTTGGAAACCCACTTGAAATTCGACGCTGCTCGGTTTCCGAAGGCCATTCTCTATTATCTTGTTCGCCACATTGACTTTCAAAAGCCTTTTACAGGTCCTATATAATACTCGAAAACACGATGCTCTGCAAAGGTTGAACCTATTAGCCACCGTCCTGTAATGTTTGATAGATAAATTCCAACATAAACGTGAAAATAAAAAATAAAAATTATACCTAAATGTTTCTGCATTTGCTAAATACCATACAGTCACCATCAATTGCTTTTCTATTCCCATTTCGGTCCTTGTTGTGTTTGTGCAAAAGCTCGCTAAATACCCGCAAATGTGTTGGAATGTTTCGCGGTTCATTCGGAAATGCTGTTTGAACTGCCCATCCAACATTCGTGGTACAATTTCCTCAGCGTAATTTAACACGTTAGTATTCCCTTCGTGTTCGTATTTCTATTCTTTTTCTTCAGTGTAGCGGTTTATTGTATCCAATTTTTAAGCAAAGGTCAAAAATTTATTGATGATTTCTTCTATCCAATGTTTTAAGCGTGGGTCAAAAATTCGGGCAGCGGTTTCTCGTGTCCAATATAAGCGTGGTTAAAAAAAATCACTGTTTAAATCACTAAATCTCGTTGGCATTGTTCACTAGCTAATGAAAAAAAAATTTTTTTTTTTGACAGTTGGACATTTTTTTGATGTAAAAAATCTGAAACCTGTTTCTTATTTCAGATCGACCAAATCGATCGGATTTCAGATTTCACAAAACCGCTCGATCTACGGATTTAAATAAGAAACACAGCTTGTGTTTTCCATTTAAAATATATTGAATCTGCTGAAAATTTTTCTTCAGAAAATGGTCGTAAACTCGCACTCACGTTTAAGAACGCTTAAGAACTGTCATTCTTAACAATATTGTAACAATGTAGAGTTTATGAACACACTCCTGAGCAACGTTGAATTCGATGAATTAACAATCCTGGCAATGCCTGGCAGTCTTTATAATAAAAATACCTACAGGAAAGTGAAATACCAGATGTGTATATAAGAAACCGGAATTTATCCATAAATGGCGCCACCTGCCATCATTTGAAGAAAACTGCTGCAGAATCATAGCGAATGCTTGCCGAAGCATACGGTGAGCATCATGCTCTTGGTAAATCACAATGCTATGAGTGTTTAATACAGTTAGGTAGTTTAATAAATTCAAAAGTGGTGATTTTGCCGTGAGAAATGTAGAACGTGGAAGACCATCAAAAAAGTTTGAAGACAGTGAATTACGCGGATCAATTGAATTTGCCACGAGAAGCCATCATACGTTTAAAAGCTATGGGGAAAATCCAATAGCTGGGGAAATGGGTTCCGCGTAAACTGAATGAAAGAAAACAGGAAAGCAGATGCAATAGAAAGTCATTTCGCCACCGAATTATGACTGGCGATGAAAAATGGATCTATTTTGAGGACAACCATCGACATCAATTTGATGTCTCTTCTGATTGGTTTATATTATTTCCCCTAAATAACAAAAAACGTCAAAAATAAACACGCTCACAGGCTATTTATTTTCGTAATTTCTTCAACGTACATGGTTATAGCTGGATTTAAAATTTGTTCTCTGATTACTAGTGATTTTTTGGAGTAAATTAAATTAATTTATTGTTTATATGTACTTAATTGTACTGTTGATTGCTGAAGGCAATTGTTTTTTTTTTGTGCGACTTATAAATTACATAAAACTGAGCTGTAGACAATCTTGCCCATTTCCCAAAATGTGCATTCTTATTTATTTCTATTTATTAAAAATCACAAGTAATCACAGAAGATCCATTGTTTAATAGCTAAAATACGTTAGGTTTAACTGAAAAGGAAAAACACTACCTAGTTTAAACGAAACTATCATGAAACGTATGAAAATAATTTAATTGTAATAAATAAATCTAAAGAAAAAATTCAAACGACAAAATATCGAACCTAAAGATTACGAATTTTGCTATTTATTTGCGTTTTTTTTTTGTACTTGATTTCCACAAAATAAATTACCGCCTTAGCTTAGCAGGAAGACATTTCAATTAAATTTTTAAAAGAAATCGTTTTATATTTGTAATAATCACAACAAAAAATTGTACCTGTACCTCTTCATACAAAATATATGAACAATATTTCAACATTTAGTTAGTTTTCAAAAAAGCATAGGGAATTTCTCTGGTTTCAATTTACGGTTATTTACGGAAATAAACGGTTTCTTTCTTATTTTGGAGAAAAAATTTGAACCAATCAGAAGAGACGTCAAATTTACGAAATTACGAAATACGCAAATACAAAAATGCTCGTGACGAGCCCTATTTTAATTTTCTTGTTGATTTCAATTTTAACATTGAAAATGTTTTTAGCAAGTTACTCAAAGAAATCGAGACAAAATAATCATCACAAAACCGATATATTGGCGTAACTTCACTATTTCTAAACCGATTTTGATGAAATCCGATTTAGGTTTTTGTAATGTGGCCAAATAGTATGGTTGTTGGCTGTTTCTTAATCGATTTGGATAAAACAAGATAAATGCAATGGAAATTTGATCAGATTGATTTTAAGATGAAGTTCTGGAATTTGGCCAATTAGGATGCAATTTGGATATTTTATATTGATTAATTTCGATATGTACGATGGGAATGGAATCCTAATATAATTTTTAGATGGTTCTGGACTATGTTTGGCGAAAAAAGAGGTACCTGTTACTATTGCATTAGGATGGAAGCTGGCTGATTCTTTGGTGAAATTCGTTATGTATTCGATGGAAATAAGAACTAAAATGATTTTTAGATGAAGTTCTGAAATATGACTAATCAGGCAAATATTCGAAAACAATTTTTGTTTTTTTTGGAGAATCAGCTTGTAATAATAGAAATGAAAAACTAATAAAATTGTTCTTGTATTATTTACGACGAGCGAAATATTATCAAAATTTTGCAAGTCGAGTTTCGATTTGAATGACCAATGTTTTAGTGCAGCCGAAATGGTTTATGAAAATTACTCAAAATTGCTTGGTAATTCCCAGCTGCACTATAAGTCCCAAGTTATATTTTAGTGGACTGTATAGCAATGTTAACGATGAAATTTTGCTCCAGATTCACTCTTATTTACAATATACAACATTTAATATAATTTTTTGTTTTTTAAGATATTTTTACTTGGAGTATAACTATCGCGTTAGATAATTATGCTAATTGTGATATAATAATAATTAATAAATAATTCAATATATACGAGTATGTATGTATAATAGAAATTTTACACTAAATATGGTTATTTAAAGCTAAGAAACAAAAATCGTAACATTTAATATAATAAAGGTGGCAACGCGATACTGTAAAAAATTATTTAGAATATATTATACAAAATTTTGATATTTTTAATTATTTATTAGTCAATTTAATTAATTATTAATACAAAACTCCGTAACGGGGTGTTTATATTAAAAATGTTTTATTTTAGCATAATAATTTATTTTGCATGTAAATTTTAGTGAGAATAATGAATTATTTAAATCTCTTGTATTATAAATTAATTTTATTGATTCATTATTGCAACTTTTTCCTTAGTGTTATTTTTTTCATGGACCATTTACAGTGTTTTCTGAGTAAATACTCAATATTTGCATTTAAAAAATTATTTTGAATATCACCCTTTTGAACTAGTTCTAGACACTTTTTTATAATCATACCCTATGGTAAGTTTTATTAAACATCTCCCGGAAATAAATACAAACTGTTTGGACAAAAAAGTCCTCTGATGGAGGAAGCACACTACCAAAGTCGGAGTTACTTTTGTAATTTATTTTAATAAATAAAATACTAATTACCACTAGCCTTCATTGTACTGGATTTAATGTAAAAGCTTTCACAACGATTGCATTTATGGTATTTACTATACCTATTAAATACGTATCCAATAAAATATTTTAGGGATGAATCATCCATCATCTTCGTCCTGAAGGTAATTAACTTCATTTTCCAAAACTATGTTTTATAGATAATCGATGTCATCGGATTCAGCCATACTGTATTTCCAATGTTCCCTTATATCTTGGGCTTCGTAACCAGAAGAATCGGCACTCGTTCATCATATATTGAAAATCTTGCGCATACATTAAAACCTCATCATCATCGTCAATACAATTCTATAAGTTTGTGATTTTTAGTAACTCCGTGCACGATATATGTACGAAAATCCTGCTAAATTTTAATACTGATGGATTTTTCTAGTATCCTCATGTTCCTCTGGTAACTGAAAAAGTGTTTTCCAGAGCGTTTTTATCTAACTACTCAATACAAAATTTTTTGGTTTTTTATTGAAATTAAATTATTTCAAATAATTTGCAATTATTTTAATATTTTTGTAGACTTGATTGTTCTTCTTTAGAGGCTGCTTGTATGGATTTTTCAGGTAAAGTTCAGAACTGTTGAGATTATCCCAGAGATTGTTAACTTTTTGAATAAAAATTACGGTTGATATCACCAACGCCATAGAAATAGTCAAGTTACCGCCAATATATAGTTCAATAATTTGTGACCTAACCAAAATCAACTGAATGGTGTGAGTGAGATTTTTTTCATTTAATGAGAAAGAAGAGTTAAGCTATGAATTCACTGTTTTGGAATTATCAATGAAAAGCTCATGATCATACACAACGAACATAGAAATTACACGAAAATGAAAATAAAAATCTTCATGATTAAAAATTTAAAATTTGGATAAACAACATCCAATAAATGGGAAAACTATTTTACGGTTCTCTTAGTAAATAATCAAAATTAAAATCCTCCTATACAAAAAATGATTTTTAGACCTATATTTTAAGATATAAGAACGTAGAGTGCAAAAAAGCGCGTAAAATCAACTTTTGTTGTTTTCTTTTCCATTACTAATACAGAAGCATGAATGTTTTTAAGCGTTCTGTATGTACCAGGTAAGGAAAGGGTATGGAAACACCTAGGAATCTCGTGGAGTTCGGTTAAAAAAAAATTACGAAGGTTAAATCTTAGGTAATTTGCAACAAAGAATTCAATGGTTTCCTTACACGTGACCTTGAACCTCATCTTCAAGGTCATTTTAAGATCAAGGTAATTTATTTAATATAAACCCCTACTTTTGATATCGGATTTGAAAAGAGGGGGAAATTTTACGTCCGAATATGTATTTTACATGACCTCTCAAGATCACCTGAAGGAATATATTTTACTTATTCTAAGCGTATTTTGTTGACCGTAAGCGTATTTTGTTGACCAAAATTTAATTCGAATTATTTTGGGTTAATTTTTTTTCCAAGAAAATAGCCAATTTGATTTAATTGACAAAAGCCAACCTTTCGAAATAAAATATAAATTTACTATGGATTTTGGCCCTAGTGGCAGGTATCATAACCAAGAATTAGAATTATGTTTAATTAAACCCAATTTTTTTTTGGGTTAATGTTATTCTTGCGGGGATTTATTATATGCAATTGTTGTTGTAAATTTGTCAAGGAAATACGCTAAATGCTAATTATTTGCTTTGAAAATTAAAACAAAAATAAAAAAAATTAATTCTAAAAATTTTTGATTTTCATAGCAAATCATAACAATATAACTAACCGACACTTCATATATACGTATTCCTACCGTGACAGGTTAAATGACCCGTTGTGGTAGGTAAGACAGTCTACACACTTTCCTTAGAAAACAGTTAATAAAAAAGGAAGTGAATATTAAAAAATTTATTGTACGTATAGTATTGGAAAAGTTGTGAAGTTTAAAGCCAGTGCAATTACGTTGAATGTAGAAAATTTTTCCTCACCTGGGATATAGAATTCTGTGGTGAAAAGGTAAAGTATCTTATTTCGAGATACGACATTTTTGAGAATTTAACAAAATCATACTCTATTAAAAATTAGCCATTTTTACAGCTAATCGGTTTGCCTGTAGCTATTACAAAATTCGAGTTATTACTATGTCCAAATAACTTATTTGAAAAAAAACCTATAAAATCAAAAGGAAAAACATCTTATTTAAAAATTAAAATAAAGTTATCAAAAAATTCGGAAGCAAAACATTTTAGTTACATATAGGTCAACAAAAAAATTTTAGTAAAACACCTTGTTTCTACATAATTTTCAGTGTTTCAAAAAAATATATATTTAAAACAACTTATCTACAAACAAGGGATTTTTCGCTTTTATTTTTGTGAAATTATATGCTTATTCAATATCTTATGTCCTATTAAGATTTATTGGAATATGCATAAAAATTTGGTAAAATAGCTTAAGTGAAATAAGATAAGTTATTTTAACAAAATTGTAAACGTAAAATAACCTGTTTGCATTATTCTTAATTTTCTTAATTACTCTAATAAAATTTAAAGTAACTAGCTAATACTTTTAAAAAAATGCATTGCATCATCTTACGAAAACCCTGGAAAAACTAGCTTATATAGTCATATATTTTTTCACAGATTTATTTTAACCGTTTTTTTGCTCTCCTGAAAATTGTATAAAATCGAGATAAGATACTTTACCTTTTCACCGCAGAGATATTGTAAGATGTATAAAATTTAATATTAAAGTATGCGTATACTTTTTCTTTGTTTCAAATATATTTCCAGTTAATTTTTCGAATTACTTACACTACACATGGATAATTTGTGTTACTTCTGCTACGAACATACAAATGAAATACGATCAACGGCGTGTGTACACATTTTGTTATCCAAATATTAAATAAATTATAATCATATAAGGGATATGCCTATATTTTTCCATAGTAAACTGGCGCTCAAAGATATAGGCAGATTTATCGATAATGCAGTATTATTTTAATAAATAAAAGGTGAGTACGGTATTATTTCTAAAGATGCTGTAACGATTTTTAATTTTTGGCACATACATATGTAAATAAAAAATAAAATTAATTTTTTTCTATAATTCATGTCTAGTTGTCAATTTTATTCGTGTTGGTTGCTTTTGTTTACAATTTTGTTTCGATACAAACAAAAATAATTAAAAAAAACAACTACCGCCATCTTTAGAAATAATCCATCTATAGCCGTTTTTTGACAGCCTTGTCACTTATATTAACATAATTTATTTGACATATATTAAAGTGTAAGTTATGTATTTAAAATTTTGTTATTTTTTTTTTTTTCAAAAAAGGAAAGTATTTTAGAAGTTTACTTTGCTTTACGGAGACATTTTAACTTAAAAGTTTAAATTTTCCTAATTAGTTGATAACGTGTTAGTAACTTAATTACTTGAAATTCTGTGCAGTTATATATTTTCTTATCAATGGTTATTTATTAACTTAAAAGTTCAAAATTCGCAGGTGTGGTGTTGCTTCCGAGAGGAAGCCATAAAACACAACCTAAAAGGAAATGAAGGAGTAACTCTATTTAGTTCAGAGTTCTTGCGCAATATTCACAGTAATTTCAATATATGTATTCATCGATAGCCTTAAAAGCGAAAGACAATACAGATACTAAATAAAAGAAAGGAACAAAACCAAAGATAGGATTAGCTTATTCTCAGATATTCAGATTTCATTAAAGATGATTTACAAGAGGTGCCTTCTAATGAGCTGGCTGACAAGAAGAAAGTTGTCCTTGTTTGGGTCAAAGGACATGAGGAAAATGTTGGCATTATGGGGATCGGGATACATGCAGATTCCACGATGAAGAAAAGGAGACTTCAGAAGCTATCTCAATTTAAGAAATGAAGTAGCTATCTAATGGTCTAACTATTGTAATATTATAACTCAGGACGTACGTCGTCCGGTTGAACCGAGTAATACGATCCGCTGCATCCGTTGCAAATCCCTTGTTTAATTCATTTTGAATAATTTGATCCATTACAACTTCATAACTTATCTAAAACAATATTAATAAATGTAACTTACACAATTTGTCTGGAGCATTAAAAAAACTTCGAAAATAATTTTAAAAATTATGTATTTAGGTAGCAATTTACAATTAAGACCTATGAAAGATATGCCGGTCATTAAATACTGCCAACTGAATAAAATATTTCGTACTACTAGTATAATACAATATTTCTAATGTAATAATAATTACCCAATAAAATAGTTGATTCTAGATTTTAGCGGTCTTTAAATTTAGTAATTAAACAATGATTGTGTGTCACGATTATATGTTAAAACAACCACTATATCAAATATTGTATCACAAATTCTATCAAGTTTGTATGAAATAGTAATAATAATTTCGAATGACCGCCGTAATAGAGAAACGCCTACTAGTGGTATTGAGCGTAGGAAATCCTTCGACAAAATTCAAGCACGAATGCAACGAAATCATATCATACTTTGAACGTATTATATCTGTGCAATTAATAAACGTAGACTACTAAATGATACAGCATTAGAAAGCGTTTATAGTTCATAAATAGATAAAATATATTTTATGCATCTTATAGCCGATTTACATTCAATGACATTCGACATCCGCAAACAAAACATAGAAAAAACAATAAAGAGAAAAATTAATATCTGCTTAAAAAAGACAATTGGAACCCTAGAAACAAACTGAAAAATCGATGTCTGGTTTTTTTTGTATACGTCGATACATTCATTTAGAACATTTTTTGTTTAAATTTAATTTTTGTGTATAGTGAAAACGAAATTTTAATTTGACATTTGAGTAAAGCTAAATTTCTTGGAATTTTGTTTCGACGCCAATTTTATTTCGTAGATAATGATAATAATGAGATCGGGCTAAGCCTTCTGCTGGTGGTGGTTTTAGGTGAGAGTGCACAGGATGCACGTGATAAACCGATAAACTAAATTTGAAATTTGTTTTTTTGATACTATATAGAAATAAAAATTACGTTTAAGTGAAAACTTTTACATAAACCAAGCGAAATAAATACTCAGCTAGCAGAAAGCAAGACGAATCCGAAAAGGTTTGCTAAGTAAACATCCGAAAGAACGTGAGAATGTACACGAATCAAAAGGCGATGTGCCAAAAGGAAATATAAAAATGTAAATTCAACCATATAACCACAATCTCCCGATATAACTGCACAAGTTTAGTCTGCAACAAGGATAAATCATTGTGACCATGATTCAAAATTACCGAAAATTTGAGATTTGGTTTTATTACCGAAAATTTGACAAATCGCCCAGCGAATCTGTAACGCGAATAAATAAAAATTTGATGTTAAACTCAAAAAATTTTATATTACATGGTGTGCTTGTCAATATATAAATATTTTTTTGTTTAATAATAAATAATAATTTTCTTATTGTACGGTAATTTTAAAAAATTGGTTAATTTCTATAAAAAAAATGAATATTGAAACGATTGAGGAATTGGAGGAGCTTTTTATATTGTTTAAGGGACTAAAGTCGTTAAAAGACATACAAGACAAAATATAGACTTGGATATTTCAAGGTATAAGTATATAAACAACCAATTACAATAACGTTAAAACCATTTAAAATTATAATTTATTTTAGGTAACGTTCACAGAAATAAAAAATTGTGACGAACAGCAATTTTTTATTCATACTCGCATGGCGCGAGGGATTTTCGAAATGTTATTGGGTTTAGTGCGGCCACAAATGATGGAGAATAGTCGAAACCTATTGAGCTGTGAATTTCGCCTTGCTCTAACTTTGTTGTAAGTTATTAATATAATGAAAAATGAAACAATGCTTTAATAATTAATGTATAGTATATTTACAGATACCTTTCTCAAGGTTGTTCCCTTCAAAGCTTGGCCTGGAGTTGGAAAATCGGGAAAGAAACCTTTAGGTTAATTGTTTACGTAACGTGTGACGCGATATGGACAGCATTATGTGGGTTCTACGTTACAGAACCAAGTCTTCATGACATGGACACAATTGCGACCGACTTTATGCAATTATGAGATTTTCCGAATTGTATAAGCGCCATCGATGGCAAGCACATTGCCGTACAATGCCCTCCCGACACGGGAAGCCAATTTTATAATTACAAAGGCTTTTACAGCATCGTGTTGATGGCTGCATGCGACGCGCTATGTGTTTACTCATGTAGATGTGGGAGCATATGGGTCACAGCACGACGAAGGTATTAATGTTAATCTAATGGCAAGAATTATATTTATTTAAATTTTCTTTCTTTTTAGGAATTTTCAGTAAAACCCGTTTCGGTAGGCGGCTTTCTAAGGGTGAGCTTTTGATTCCAGAGCCATCAAAACTACCAGGAACAAATGATACCGTACCACATTTTTTTGTGGCTAATGCGGCGTTTCCATTAACTCCAAATATAATGAAGCCATTTCCTGGTGTGGGTCTGACAAAGGAAAAAGAGCTTTACAACAAACGCTTATCTCGGGCGAGGCGATGCATAGAAAATGCGTTTGGAATACTCGTATGTCGATGGCGCATTCTCTTAACTACATTAAATATGTTACCAGACAACGCCCAAAAAATTGTTTGTGCTTGTGTCGCATTGCACAATTTTTTAAGACTGAACAACGAAACCAAAAATCTATATTCACCTCCAAAGTTTGTGGACTGGGAGGATGTGAATCATAACATTCAGTCAGGGATGTGGAGGCAAGAAGTTAACGATTATCTGCAACCGATTCAACCATCACGTAATGTGCATGTTTTAGGGGGCCGTAATGCTCTAGAGATAAGAAATATTATCTGCAATTACGTCAATAACGAGGGACGTTTATATTGGATGGAGTAATTCTTTATTTTTGATTTTTTTTAATAAAATATATAATAATTAATAACAAAAATAGTTTTTATTTCAATTTACAAAATCATAAAAAAGTAAAATAAAAATCGTTTCACAATTAATTGTTTTGATCACAACAGTTATGTAATATTACCCAATAGTTATTAATATAAAAAAATTATCACTTCACATGTCATCACAATAATTCAACATCACAAATATATTATATAATTAAGTATAATAGCAATAGGCATTAATTGCCAGATAAGATCTCGATTAATTGCCTGATAAGATAATTAATTGGTTAAGTGTTGCGTCCTTAAGTTGGTCACATACGATAGTATATCAATTCGAGCCTGACCTTTTATGTTTCCGGGTAAATCCTTTATTAATACTTTTACTGACTGTAGAAAGTGGTCGTCTGCGTCGGTTTCAATGGGTTGAGGTTGCATTAAAGCATTTTGCCTTTCCCTAAACTCTGCAATTGCTTCTTTAAACACGTTGCATGTGTCACCGAAGGGGTCGATCTTTTTGTTTCTTTGTTGTTTCACTAGCGGCAAAGCTAATCTCACTGGCATCTACAATTTCGATAACTTTTTCTCCGAAGTTTGATTTTGTTCTAAAAAAGAATTTAATTAGAAATAAACCCAAACAATATTATATATACACAAATTAGTACGTACTTCCTTGATTGAATGAACTTTTGTAAAAACATCATGCTGTCCAAATATTACAACTGATTTACAAATCATTTAGTAATTTATCTTTCTTAAATGAAGATTCACATTTGACGGGCAGTAGCCCAATGGTTACTCCCGTTTGAATTTACATAGTAATTATTTTTCTCTATCTGAATTAAATACAACTGCCCAATTCCAAAGGTTTCTGCCTTTGGAGTCTTCTTACTGCATTGGTGGTATCCAACAAACTTCGTATGTCTGCATTTTGGTGCCGAGATATCCGCTGAATGTGTTTCTTCGCATGATTTTGTATTTCTTCACTTACATATTCCATGTTTAAGTCCCTATGGAGGTTATCATTTCTAATGTACCATGGTGCGTTTACAATGCCACGCAGCACTTTGTTTTGAAAACATTGAATCATTTGTACATTTGTCTTCTTGGTACAACCCCAAAGTTGAATACCGTAGGTCCATACTGGTTTAAGTATTTGCTGATACAATAGCAATTTGTTATGTATTGTAAGCTCAGAGTTTCTACCTATTAGCCAATACATTTTCCTATATTTAATGTTCAATTCTTCTTTTTTCTTTTTAACATGCTCTTTCCATCTAAGCTTGCAATCGAGAGTCATGCCGAGGTATTTGGCTGTATTTGCATTTGGAACCGGCCTTGAATTAAGTTTCACTGGAATCCAGTTAACTTTCTGGTTCGTGAAGTTTACGTGAACCGACTTTGCTTCGTTTAGGCTAATGCGCCATTTCTTTGTCCAACTACTCACTGTGTCGGTTGCTTTTTGAAGTTTGGTCGTTGCTTCTGATATACACTTTCCAGTCGCCAGAATAGCTGTATCGTCTGCAAATGTTGCTATGGTGGCACCTTCTGTATTTGGCATATCTCTGGTGTACAGGATATACAATATAGGACCCAGTACGCTACCCTGTGGTATGCCTGCTGATATTCTCTTTAGTTCAGAGTACTCTTGGTTATATTTTACACGGAAATGTCGGTCTGCGATATAAGATTTAAGAATTTGATAGAATTGCTTAGGTAGATCTCGATGCAATTTAAATTCAAGTCCTTGGTGCCAAACTTTGTCGAAAGCTTGTGCTACATCTAAGAAGATGCTGGAGCATATCTTCTTATTCTCAAGTGAGTCTTCGATTATATCCGTTATTCTGTGAACTTGTTCTATCGTAGAGTGATTTTCTCTAAATCCAAATTGGTGTGGTGGAATCAAATTTCTCTTTTCTATTATTGGCTTGAGTCTCTTGAGCAGTAATTTTTCAAATAATTTTGAAATTACAGGAAGTAGTGAAATCGGTCTGTACGACTTTTTATCGTTCGCTGGTTTGCCTGGTTTGGGGATCATAATTACTTCAGCAACCTTCCATTGCCGTGGGACATATTTTAGTCTGAAGACAGCATTGATAATTTGAACCAATTTTTGTAGTCCCTTCTCGGGAATGGCTTTTACGACTTGTCCAGTAATTAAATCATATCCTGGAGCTTTTTTTGCGTTCAAATTACACTTGATCTCATTTTTTAATTCCTGTAATGTTACACATCGAATATTATATTCATCAATTTTGCTAATTGTTATTATGTTTTCATCTGCTGTTTGCCTAGGTAACGGTTGAAAGGTGTCTTCCAAGTGAGCTGCAAATAAAATAGCTTTTTGCTTGTCACTTTTGGCCCAGGTTCCTTCCCCATTTTTAATAGGTGGCACATGCATTTTAGTTCTTTTTAATCCCTTTGTTGCTTTCCAAAGAGAGTAATCAGTATCTTTATGTTCGGTGAGACCATTTAAGTACTTGTTGATAGTTTCATTCTTAATTTCTTTTATAAGTTGTTTTAGTTTATTGCATAGAAAATTGAGGATTTTTTTGTTTTCCGGGGCGCGTGTCCTTTGCCAGGTTTTTCTTGCCTTCCGTTTCTCTCTAACTAACTCCCTGACCTCAATAGGATAATTTTGATTCCTACGGGATTCGGTGTGACTAGCAGGAGAACTTTCCCATGCTGCTTGTTGAATAGTACTGTTAAATACCTCTAGTTCGTCTTCCAACTGTACCGGTGTTTTAATCGGCACTCGAAGATTTGTTTGCATTTCAATTAGTTCTTGGAATAGGTCCCAGTTAGTTCTATTATTTGTTAATTTAGGCAGGTTATCCTTATTAATTATCATTGTGCTGAGTGTCATGATAACAGGTGTATGATCGGAATATATCCCTTCGCTGTTTTCGATGTACATGTAATCCTCGAAGATCCCTTTCGTTACATAAAAATCAATGAGATCTGGTATTTTATTTATATCAGCAGGCCAGTATGTTGGTTTACCTCCAGAGTGGAACTCGCAGTTATTTATTCGTCCGGCTTCGAATAGCTCTTTTCCTTTATGGGTTGTAAGTCTTGATCCCCAATAGGTGTTTTTTGCATTAAAGTCACCACCAATAATAAAATTGGATCCTGATCTAAAGAGTCTATTATAATCTTCTTTGTTTAGATTATAGCGTGGAGGGCAGTAGATAGAGGAAATACTGTATTCATTATTATTGTTAGTTTCAACTTTTATGGTTTTAACTTGCATACTTTCCTCTTCTATACTAGGTTCTTCATAGTGTTTGAGACTCTTTTTCACTATTACTGTTGATCCTCCTCTGGGTTTTCCTCCTGGGTGAACAGCATGGTAACATTCATAATCACGTATTTTAATAAATGATGTTTTTATCAAATGGCTCTCCGATATAAGGCAGATATCTATTTTTTCTAAATTTAGAAAAATTTCTAGCTCTGGAACCTGTTGCGCTAGTCCGTTCGTGTTCCAGGTGACAATTCTTAGTGGTCTGCTCATTTTAGTATATGAGGGCTGTTGCCTCGTTCAAGGTTTGATGCATATCTAGACGCTTATATAAAGCTTCTAGACCACGTTCTTGCTTTGCTAGCCGTATATTTATGGCTTCTATGCTTCGACAAATCCTTTCAAGGGGATTAAAATTCGTAGCATTAGATGATTGCTGTACAATTTGTGAATAACTTTTCCGCTCTGTACCAATACCTGGTGGTTTTGGCTCCGCTTGGGTTTTAGTTGGTTTTTCTTCTCTGGTAACCCTAGGGTTTTGAGGAAATCAGTTGTAATATTAAATAAAAGGAAAAAAAAAAAAAAAAAAAAAAAAAATGCTGTCCAAATACGGCCATTCCTCTTCGTATGGAAGCGGAGCATTACCCGAAGCTAACTCCTGCTTCTTTTGTTCCTTGTTGAACCTCTCCCGCAGCAGACTCCATCGTTTTTTACAATCTTCTCCTGTAATAAATGATTAATTATTTGAAACTCTGCATATATTAATTAGAATACAAACTTACTGGGCATACCGGTGATTTCCGCAATCTTTTCCTTTGCAATCAAGCGGCTTCCTTCATTACAATATTTTTGTAATTTTTGTCTCTTTTATCGTAGAGACATATTTCACCCTCAACCGCATTTATTAAGGCACCGTAATCCATTATTTAACTTTTTTATTAATTGACGGCAATAACGATTTTTTTTTGAGAAAAAAATATTTGGTTTTATTAGTTTTTTTAATTTCAGCAATATATTATTTTACTTATTTTATCACATTATACATCTGTACATAATAGTTTACGTAATTAAGAAACACATAAAATTATATATATACGTACATTATTATTAAAATAAGTAATAGTAAAATAAATATGTACATACCAATTCAAAATTTCACTGTTTGACGTTTTCTCCTTAATTATTTTCCGACAATTTTCGCTCTTGTTACAGAAAGTTAAATGACATTTCAAAGTTAACGAAACTGAACAAAAAGTTCTTAAAGTTTCGCTGGTTAGTAACATGCATGTTCCTATGATCGCATTCTTACTTAAATTTCTTAAAGACTCACTGGTCAATGCTATACTTAAATTTCTTAAAGACCCGCTGCTCAATGCTTTACAGTTTCGCTGGTTGGTTCTTTATTCATTTTCCAATACTTAAATCATTTTATGAAGAATGATATATGCTGGTATAAATAAATGACGACGTTACAACTAGATCAACAAAGAACAGCGACCTAGTATGGGTAAAGGGTGAATGGTAACAGAGCAAACAAACCATTTATTAGAAGCGATTTTTAGATACAATAAAAATGACCTGCCACAACAACCAATATTTACTATGCTTAAAACAAGAGTAAATGCTTGGACGATATAAACACTGCGCCCGCTCAAAACAAATCTTAATTAAGCTTTGGTTTTGTAAGATGTTACCTGAACTGTTATTCCTCTTGTCAGTTTTACGTCAGAAATAGTTCAACCTTCATCAAAAACCTAAAAGCTGCATAAACTCGCTGAATATTTAATTATATTTTAGAATCTAATGAAATGATAGTGTCATGAACTATTGTCAATTTACGGAGTTCTACGTTATTTCGCATAGTTTTACCTGGGTAATTTTTTGTATGTGCCTTATTCATGATTTTCCTTTAAAATGCTGTGTAAATAATTTTGCAATATACGACGAATAAACGGTTGCTATAATATAATACCCAAATTAAATAAAACGAAAGCCTTCACTGAAAATACCGAAAATAGAAGACTCGAATTTTGAAATTTTAAGTTGGTTTTTACACCATGCTTTAAATTTTATTAAGTTTGTAGTTGTACTATAAAATTCGCTTTCATAAGTCTTTTAAGTGGCAGAAAAAATTCGGATTCTTAATTTAAGTTTACTTAAAAAAGTTAAAGTAAAACGTTGGTTTAAAAAAAAGTGTACACTGACATATTCTTATTTAAACCGTTTGCTTTTGACTCAGCCGAAATAATTCCCTTCAACACTTTTAACAGATCATATTATCTGTCGTTTGTTGTCAATCATGTAATGACCAGACATAATATAAGGAGAATGTTTCACCGAAACTATGCATATGCAACACAGCCAAACTTTGACTATCGAGTTTAATATTGATGGAGTAATACTGGCTTATTTTCTTTGCATTCGTGGCAGTCACTGAAATAATTTCATACATCATTTGGTATTTTGGGCCAATAAAAGTCTGGAGGAGTTTTCGTAGCAGCAAAAATAATTGTTTGTTCCCTTCCAATAGTTCACAAATTATTTTGTAATTTTATGATGGTAAGAAATTTTTATTTGGTGCTTATTAAATCGTACCGTTTTTTTTAACTTTGTGTAACTCAAATATTAATTGTTTTGTTACCGCTTTATTACGAGACATTCATAAATAACCAATGCTAACAGATCAACTGGCATGATAAAAAATCATTTAAGACTAGTCCATAAAATGCAACTTCTAAAAGTAGGAACTATAGAAAAATTCGGAGAAGAACAACTTAGAACCATAGCAAGGAGTTTTACATTTTATTGTACGAGGTAGATATATCGAAACAGCAGTGCCTAGTATTTCGATCGACGCTATAACTATCTCGTCATTTATGGACGAATCGATTGTAAGTCGTGGGTATGAGTTACACTTACGCTACATAAAAGCAACGTCTTGGAAATGATACATCGCAATTTTGAAACGAAAAAATACAGATGACTGTTTTTCTTGAAACAAGGAAGGAAATGGGAAATAAACTTGGAAGATCTTGTTTGCGGTTTACCGGTATCCGCCGAATACTTCCCAAAATCCGGATATTTGCAAAACTTAGTTGTTACGCTTGAGGAGGAAGAAATTCTTTTCAAAGTTTACCTTTTTTAAACAATTCTTTTGCCATCAACTGAAAATAATTTAGTGTTCTTTAAAATGCTCTGGAAGATAGTAAAAGATCATCCGAATAAACGATTAAGGAAATCCTGAGGCATCAACATAGCATGGTGAGGTAACCCATTCAGAAACCATTCTAATATAAATGATTATCTGAAATAAACAAAGCAAACTGTCAGTCTGTTCGAAATAGAATTTCAATGGGAGATAAGAACTCATGAAAATTAAAATTAATATTAATGAAACTATTCGCTGACTTTTCCTTATGGACAATACGTGTTTACATTCTGTTTTTCCAGGGAATTGTTTTTAATTTTTTAGACTAATTGATTACGAAAGATCTACATCCGTTTTGCATATTAATATGATACCGACGAATTTTATACAAAAAATTGAATTATACATTTAACATTGTATGCATGAATAAATCGTAACACTACATATTCGTGTACATTATAATTTGCGAAAAAATACCATCAAATTTAAATCGCAATGATAAGGAAATAATTATAGTTTACATTTATTGAAAAACTAATAAATGTAATTCTAATGTGTCCCATGTACGATTATTTTTACATCGCATACATGAATCAGTTATTGACATTTTATTTAAAAACAAAATATAATATATTCGCCAAATTAATTGTTTGTGTGTCAGTCTGTCTGTCAGTCTGTCTTTCAGTCTGTCTTTCAGTCTGTCTGTCAGTCAGTCTGTCTGTCAGTCTGTCTGTCAGTCTGTCTGACAGTCTGTCTGTCAGTCTGTCAGTCTGTCTGTCAGTCTGTCTGTCAGCCTGTCTGTCTGTCAGTGTGTCTGTCAGTCTGTCAGTCTGTCTGTCAGTCTGTCAGTCTGTCTGTCAGTCTGTCTGTCAGTCTGTCTGTCAGTCTGTCTGTCAGTCTGTCTGTCAGTCTGTCTGTCAGTCTGTCTGACAGTCTGTCTGTCAGTCTGTCAGTCAGTCTGTCTGGCATTCTGTCTGTCAGTCTGTTGTTAGTCTATCTGTCAGTCTGTCTGTCAGTCCTCTGTCAGTCTATCTGTCAGTATGTCTGTCAGTATGTCTGTCAGTATGTCTGGCAGTATGTCTATCAGTAGGTGTGTATGTCAGTCTGTCTGTCTGCCTGTTTGTTAGTCTGTCTGTCTGTCTGTCAGTCCGTCTCCTCTCTAGAGCCCAGATGATTTAACCAATCGAACTGAAACATCAGTTTCAGGCTTTTTTCATAAATCGGAAGATGAATTTTAGTGCAAATCGGCCACCCAGAAGTGGCCATTCTCATAGGCCAGAACTTGGACTGTACATACCGTTTCCAAAATAAAAAAAAAATGAAATTACAAAAGAATAAACTTGTAAATTTCTTTTTCATGAATTGGGAGGTCCCGGAAGTAACCCCTCACTTGGGCGACAAAATTTATTTTGCAAATACCTTTCTCAAAAAATATAAGGTTTACAGAAATTTAAAAAAAATCAAAAATAAAAATTTAAAAAATAAAACAAAATAAAAAAATTGTCATGTTAATTTTCGACCTTGAGATTTTCGAGGTCTTTGAGTCCAAAAAATTGGGCTTCAAAGTGGTGTCTGTTGGTCTATATATGTCTATCAGTTTGTAGCCCAGACAGTTTAAAGTTTTAACGATAAAACTGAAACTTCTGTTTTAAACTTTTTCATAAATTTTGAGGTTCCAGCTTCCGTGAACCAGAAAATTTGTTTTGCGAATATTTCAAAAATGTACAATTTACAGAAAAACGATTAAAAAATACAAAAATAACAAAAATAAAAGAAAGCCGTAAAAGAAGGTCGTGTGTTGGCCACACCTCCATTATTTTTTAGTGAAATATATATTCCCTATATTTAGTATTTGGCTTAATGAAAACAAAATAGAGCATTAAGTTTACCTAAATTTTGAACAAAAAAATCTATCGATTGACAACACCGAAAGAAGACGAAATGATTGAACCAATTCCGTCCGCTTACATTTAATTCACACGTTTCACTTTAATCCGTTTCATTATCGTCTAAATAATTGGCGCAATAATTTAGAAAAATTAATACAACATAAAACAAAGTCCAGTTTCTGAAAAGTTAAAGCCTGTGAAAACGTTTCATAGTTGTATATGCCGACTCTAAGAAATGGCTAGATATTGAACTGAGATTTTAGACAAAGCAATTGGTAATTTTGCTAAAAGAGGTGGATTTTTTGTTTGTGTTATTAATTTTTTTTTTCCAATTTTTTTGGGGTGTTCTTTTAGTGGTTGATTGGTTAAGAAGCAGCGCGGGAATAAATACCTCGGGTAAAAAACCGAAGCGTTCAACCATGAGTGATTTTATTGGTTAAGAAGCTTGGAAAAATAACCTTGGGTAAAAAACTGTCCTGGTGAATCCTTTATTAAGAAGTTCATATTTTGAAATTTGTAAGAGTAGTTTCGAGCTGATAAGTTATTAAAATGAATTTTAGTTATGCTGAATTAAATTTGTTCGAATTTCTAAAAATATTTTGTTGTTATTATTGGAAACAATAAAAAGGGCCTCAAAACATTGTTTGCCTTTCTCCTTTCAATTTGAAGTTACGCCTCTGATTCTACCCTCTGTTGCTCCTTGCTAATTGCTAAAAGATGTTCGCCGTCAAGTTCTTCTGTTGCGAAATTACCAAAAATGTTACTGTCGACAGTTTTCGAGTATGCGGCTTAATAAAACAATTGCATCCTTTAGACTAGCGGACTAGATTGCTAGTAAGAACACGTACATCTGTTATCAGTAGACTTTACTATATCAAGCATTAGCAGTACATCAGGAAACAAAGAGGTTCTTAAAGAAATCTAAGTTTGATAAAATGAGAAGGGACTCATTCACGCGATTTTCATCGTACTTTAGTTATAGAGGAAGTGTATTTGTTCAATAAAATCGTTAACGAAAGATGAAAATATTTTACACAAAGTTTTGCAACTAATGAATAATTATATGTAAAGGGATTAGAGATCGTCTTCAATGTAACTACCGTAAAATTTTGACTATGCACTACATACATATGTATTGACAGAAATACTTTTTATTGACAGAAATACTTGAAAGTCTTCTTGGATTAATTTTATAATTGTTTCTAGGTACTTAAATTGATATGCCGAGATCATTCAGCGGAAGTTTATAATTCTCATCAACGGTTACTTAAATTAGCTGACAAATGTTTTACAAGAAATTACTTTCTGATCACCTAAAATCATTCGAACTTTATCAAAACAGCCAACCAACAGTAAAATGTTCTAACTACATGACTAATTGAATTTACACTTCCTTGACTTCATTTAATTAAGACTGAAATTTACACTTGCTTAAAGCGTGCGTAGCTACATTTATTTATTTAACATTTTAGTTACAATATGCTTCATGCTTCACAAAATTGATACTGATCGGCTAAGGTAATTTACTAAATTAAATTATCGAATTAAACACTTTATAAGTACATATCACAATTTGTATCGTGTTCCTGTGTGACGTGTTTTTTTCTCAGAAATAGAACTGTTAGATAAATTTCCAAAAACTTAATTTGTTTACACCCAAATTAACAAATCCTCGAGCTCCTTCACTGAAAATTAATACACGAAGTTAACACGATAATATTTTAATTACGCTTGCAATAAACCGGCACCAAAACAATTATTATTTGAAATCCAATTAATGAGCAACAAATAAACATTTCTTGCCATTATAAAAAATATTTTTTTAGATCAAAATATATTACATTAACAAAATTTAAAATTTATTGGACCTATTGGAAGGGAACAAAAGAAATTATTTCTGGGAACCGAAATAAAAATGTTGAGAGACACAAATAATAAATTGGCAACAACTGAATAATGAGAGTGTCGGACCAAACCCCACCCCCGATAATCTATGCCGTACGACCCCGTGGAACTACCGTTCAGTATTTCTTCACGAGGCAGGCTCAGTCTAGCCAACTAATCGGCTAGAATTAGCTTCTTCCCGCATTTCTGTCTCTCTCGAAGCGTCTCAGCTTTCCCATTATACTTCAGATATTTGACCTTACGGCGTTCCACCGATCTTCGGACGCCAGAATAATCACCAATATGTTTTCTGGAATAAGAACTCCAGCTGCACAGATATTGAACCTTTCCTTCGTAAATCGTGGGCACTCGAATACCACATGCTCTGCGTTTTCCAGTATTCCGATGCATAACGGGCAGTCGGATGATTCTTCATGCTTGAATGTATACAGATATACTTTGAAGCATCCGTGACCGGTTAAAAACTGCGTTAGGTGATAGTCCAATTCTCCGTGTTGCCTGTTCAACCACGTCTCTATCGAGGGAATTAAGCGATGGGTCCATCTGCCTTTAGCCGACTCATTCCATCGTCTCTGCCATAGATTCTTGGTATCAGCCCGCACAACTCTGTAGTTCTCCATTTTAGTTGACTGATTACGCGCTCCTTAGCCAGTAGCTCTATTGGTGGCATACCTGCAAGAACACATGCAGCATCATCGGACACTGTTCGAAACGCGCACAATACCCTCCCTTTCTAACGAACTGGCTCAAATTGGTGCTCCATACATCATTATGGAATTAACAACGTTGGCGAGCAGAACCCTGCTACTCATCGTATTCGGCATTATTCGTGATAGCGCCGCGTTAACTCTACTTGCTTTTTCGCTTGAGGTAATGCGATGTGTCTTGTATGACAATCTGGAATCAATCATTACTCCTAGGTACCTGATGTATGGTTGATTCACTATTTGTTGAGCACCAGTCTCCAAAGAGATATGCTTTCGATTATTTTCCTGCCAGTAATAAGGACAGCTTCCGTTTTATGTTCTGCCAGTTGCAGATCAGCAGACGATAACAACCTCTGAATGAGTCTGACGGTCCTATTGCAAATCTCCTCTCTATGTTATGCGACAACCACAATCAATGTCGTCCGCAAAGCCAACTATCCGTGCTTCACATGGTAAGGCGAGTCGAAGAATACCATCGTACTCACATTTCAGAGCGTAGGGCCTAGCACTGATCCCTGTGGAACTCCAGCTTTCACCTCGTACGTTTTCTTTCCCTCATCTGTGTTATACGTCAGGATTCTTTGGTCAAAGTAGCTCGCAACTACTCTCAGTAGGTATTTCGGTACCTCCATCCGAGTAAGTGCATTAAATATACAACTCCAGTTGGCCGTGTTGAATGCGATTTCCACGTCCAATGTCACTATGGCACAGTATTTTTTACTGCCACGTAGCCATCGAGAACCGGATATCGCCTCTTGCGCCATATCTACAACGTACTTTATTGCATCCAGTATTGAGCGCGCCTTCCGAAAGCCATACTGGTGTTCTGCCAGGTTTCCTGCTTTGACTATAGCTTCTTGCAACCGGTCACATACAATTCTCTCCATAATTTAACCTGCAGTGTCCAAAAGACAAATTGGGCGGTAGGAGGACGGCTCTCCTGGTGGCTTGTCTCCTTTAGGCAACAATACCAGTTTCTGCTCCATCCATTCGGTAGGGAAGATCCCCTCAACTAAGCATCCACTGTACTCCTCTGTAAAAATGTTTGGACATGCTTTAGCTGCTGACTTCAACGCAATATTTGGAACGTTATCCGGACTAGGGGCTTTTTTGTTACTCTCTCTGGAACATGCTTTCCAGACCTCTTCCTCAGTGACTAGTGGCACATCTTCCTCTTCAATTTCTGATATTTCCAGTACACAATCGGGTTGTTGCGGGAACAGATGACTTACTATATCAAACAACATTACCGGACATGTGCGGGCAGTAGTGTGATTATTTTTAAATTTTTTCATTACTGTTAAGTAAGGTATACCCCAAGGATCGCTATTAAATTCCTCACAGAATTCACCGAAGCACATTTGCTTACTTAATTTGATGGCATATTTAAGCTTCGATCTAGCTTCACAATATCGTTGTCGCAGAGTAGAGTTTCCTTGAGATCTGGCTCGCTGGTATTGCCTCCTTGCGTTGGGACATTTCTTACGCAATTCCGAAATCTCTTCATTCCACCAGAAGACTGGTTTTCTACGGTTATCCACTACTCTTCTGGGCATTGATGCATCACAGGCTTTTATAATATGTCTCCTAAGATTAACGGTTTTATCATTTGCGGTTGCAGACAAGGTAAGATCCTCCATCAAGAGATGAAATATGTTCTCATCAAACTCTTTCGACTTCGAACCCATTGCTTCCTTATTGTACCTAGCTAAAGTCCTTCGAGGTTGCCTCTCTGTCAGCTCATATACAATGGCGTGTATATATGTCGCTCACTCTCCATGCTATTAGTCTATCGACAAGACAGTTGCTCATGAACATCAGGTCAATTATCGAGCTCGCGTTACCTCTAGAGAAGGTAGACGCATTTCCCGTATTTACTAACACGACCGGTAAACATGCAAACGCTTCTAGAAGCGCGGAACCACTGCTGTTGGTTTCTCTGCTTCCCCACTCGATTTCCCACGCATTGAAGTCACCGGCTATCAACAATGGGCTGTGGCTTTGTGCGTCATTCGTTAACCGATCGAGAAATGTTTCAAATTCTCCAATCGATGTACTAGGAGGTGCGTACCAGCTATAAATATGAATGCCGTTCACTTTGGCTCTGACAAACCCGGATACAGAAGTCCCTCCAATTTCTTGCAGTGAATGGCTACCGCAAACCCAGATAGCAGCCCGATTTGATATAATCTGAAACCCAATTCCTCCTATCCCCGTTCCTAAACTGTTTACACACAATTGCCACACCACTTTCATTTCCTGTACAGATTGCTGCAGCAGGCCCTGGGCAACCTCACAGTGGTTTAGATTTAGTTGGATGACTTTCATTTCCTTCGTTCTATTTGCAGTGCTTTCTGGTATGCCGGACATCTAAAGCTACCAGTCACGTGTTTTCTGCAGTCTTTGGTCGTTCCGTCACATAGCAGGAATTTTAAGTCTTTCTAGCATTTCGTTCCTAAACTGTTCACACACAATTGCCACACCACTTTCATTTCCTGTACAGATTGCTGCAGCAGGCCCTGGGCAACCTCACAGTGGTTTACATTTAGTTGGATGACTTTCATTTCCTGCGTTCTATTTGCAGCGTTTTCTGGTATGCCAGACATCTAAAGCTACCAGTCACGTGTTTTCTGCAGTCTTTGGCCGTTCCATCACATAGCAGGCATTTTAAGTCTTTTTTGCATAACTTCGCGAAGTGGCCTTCTTCACCGCATCTCCTGCAGAGTTTTGATCGATCGGCGCCACTTCTACAATTCCAGGACCGATGTCCATATCCGTGGCACTTGAAGCATCTGATTAGCTGTATTTTTTCTCTAATTCGACATGAAACCCAACCGATTCTGACTTTACCTACTTCTAGCACTTTTTCAGCTATAGCATTTGGTATGCTAATAACGGCTGTCTACGTTGCTCTGTAGGCCCTTGTCAATGACTTAACAGTGCAAACCCTTTTCATGTCGTCAAACTGCGCCTCTACAGCTTCTCTTACCTCTTCAGAAGTGTTAACCTCGTCAATATCTTTAATTACCAATAATGTCTCCTGAGTCAAACCTTTTACTGATGTACCCTCACCAATCGCTGTCGCCAGCTGCTCACGGAACCTTGAGGTTTGGGGTTGGTCTCCCGTAATCTGCAGCTTCAGAAGTAGGTTTCCGCTGTGAGTTTGACGAATGTTCGATACCTTTTCACCGAGCGTATTTAGCGTCCCCTTTAACTTTTCGCAACAGATCTGCAAATGAAATTTCGTCATTCTTCTTTATCAACAACGCATCGAATCCGTTTTTTCGCGGTCGTGCTCTTCTTTTTGTTTTTTTTTTCTGCTTCGCTATCTGCCATCCTTCTTGCGGATCAATTGGTTCATTGTCTAATTGATTCGAATTCATGGCAGTCCTTTTAGCATTATCCGAAACAGGTGGTGCAGTGGTATTTTGCTGTTTGTTTCCGTCCTCCTTGTTTCCAAGTATCTCCGACGTTCGAGGAGCTTGCACGTCTTTTCGTGAAGTACTTTGCGAAGCAGCCTTAATGTTACTTTTCTTATTTTGCCGGCCTTTATCACCCTTGGACGAAGTGGATAACTTTCTTTTACTGGACTCCCCCCGACTGGTGTGCTTTTGTTAGAAGCCTATTCCGGGTATAGTTTTCTGTTCGTAATTCGTTGACGGAATAAGCTTTCCTTTCAATCATTACTAATTGGTGAAGTTTGGCACTCTTTTTCCTCGACGGTCATCTTAGAGATAGCTGATTCATAGAGCATGCTAATGGTGCTTATCATCCTCTTAATCTTGCCATGCACGTTATTTCTCCGTTTCACAAATTCAACCAGCTCTTCAATTTTTCGTCCTAGTCTGGTTAGCGTTATTTCCTTTGTTTCCGCCTTGTTGCTTCCCAGAGAGGGCGATGAGACATATCTCCAATGCACTAGTCGTCGCTATATTCTTCGGAGATCTCTGTACCATTACAATCTTTTTAAACGGGTTAGTGGGCGTGTCATCTCCATACACAGATTTACCGTTACTTCTCACATTGCTTGTAGATATATCTGTTACATCAGTCAAGTTCGCCACCGTTGTAACATTGCAGTTGCTGGATCTCGACTGTTGGGGGCATGCTTGCTCACTCCCTTCAGCCGGTACTGGGTTTCCTACTCCCTGCACCGTAACCAATATCTCCTGACCTGAACTCATTTTGGATTCTTTTCTGAGGTGCCGTCATTACCATTTTATACTTGCTGCCAAGTAGGTATACATTCGCCCCTCCTGGGGAACAGTCGTTGACCAGGGTGCCGCTCGCTATGAGACAGACGCTCCTGGATTTAAATCACATAACTCTTAAATGCATCATTTGCAAGTGACCAATGTGACCCCCTCTGCAACTTCTGCCTCAGTCTAGCTTCCCCGAGGGATTTCCAGCACAAGCTTCGGCTAGAACTGAGTTACACCCGACACGATCGAGTCTCGAGACTCTCGAGGACGTAGGCAGTAGGAGTAGGGATGGAGTGGGTATATGATCGCATCACGATCCATTCGGCGGTGTGTGTGTGTGTGTGTGTGTGTGTGTGTGTGTGTGTGTGTGTGTGTGTGTGTGTGTGTGTGTGTGTGTGTGTGTGTGTGTGTGTGTGTGTGTGTGTGTGTGTGTGTGTGTGTGTGTGTGTGTCTTTTTATTTTTAATTTTTTTTTTTTAAGGAAGGTGGAAATCCATCATGGACGATGTAGGGGATAACGTAGCTATTCACCACAACGGTGTGAGACTCCTACTCACTAAAACCACCTCCTGCATCCTTTCCTCCCGGAACGACCGCCAGGTATTACTTCGAAGGGGAAGGAGTCTATACTAACTGTACGATCACATCTCCCACGCAACTGAGGGGTGCGAGTTACCTTGCTTGGCGACGTTGGCGTTCGAACCGTCGCAACTCCTTAATCGTTGTTGTTGCAAAATTTGCTACAGCGCTCCATCCTTCTGGGGACGATAGCATCACTTCAACTATGTTCTCTGGGGTAATATCAAATTAATCGATTGATCCAGCAAGCACTTCTCTGTTTCCCTGGAACCGTGCGCATACAAAAAACACGTGTTCAGCATCTTCTGCGGAATCTCTGCAGGATGGACAATACGGTGAATCATCATGCCCAAAACGATTAAGGTATGATCGAAAGCATCCGTGACCTGTTAAGAGCTGTGTTAGGTAAAAATCAACTTCGCCATGCTTACGATTTATCCACGGGCCTATTTCAGGAATTAGTGAATTAGTCGTCGAAACCAATGGCCCTTCTCCGAACGGTTCCAACGCTGTTGCCAATCGATAAGAATATCCCCCCTGTACATTCTTGTGTGTGTGTCTGTGTGTGTGTGTGTGTGTGTGTGTGTGTGTGTGTGTGTGTGTGTGTGTGTGTGTGTGTGTGTGTGTGTGTGTGTGTGTGTGTGTGTGTGTGTGTGTGTGTGTTTTTGTACGTGGTCAGGTGAAAAAGATTCAAAATCTACCATATTCCCGTACATATGGTTGTCAGATTTGACTGACTAAAGAACACCTCTCGTCTTCGACCATAAGCCCCCCCCCCCCCCCCCCCGAAACCACCGTTAAGTATTACTTCAGGGGGTGGGATTTGCATTATTGCACCTTCAGATTTAATTATTCATAATTCTTCACTATTGGTCTATTGGTGACACCTCTCACGCTCGAGACACCGCAGCTTAATCAGAACCTCTGCTGCGAAACTACAAACGGCAGACCAGTGCTCCGTCGAACCCAGCATTAGTCTTTCTTCGAATCTCGGACATATGAATAACACATGATCCGCATCCTCCGGTATACCTGTACAGCTCGAGTAGCCAAGTGAATCATCGTGTCCGAACCTGTGCAAGTATGCACGAAAACAACCGTGTCCTGTCAACAACTGCGTCAAGTAAAAGTTAACTTCTCCGTGTCGTCGGTTTAACCACTCGCCAATCGAAGGAATGAGACGGTATGTCCATCTACCCTTTCCTGATGAACTCCATTGTTGCTGCCATTCAGCAATTATTTCCGATCTCACAAGATTACGATATTCTCTAGTAATCGACCGGGTTCCTTGGACTCCGTGTTGGTATATTTGTTGTCTCTCCTTTGCCAAAAGAGCAATTTGAGTCATTCCCGCTACCACATACGCCGCATCATCTTGAACTTCGCAACAACAACTATTGCGACATCATCTGCAAAGCCCACCACTTTCACTTCTTCGGGCATCCGTAGTCGAAAGATCCCATCGTACATAATATTCCACAGTAAAGGTACCAAAACTGAGCCTTGCGGAACTCCTCCCGTCACTGTGTACTCTCGTATAAGCTTGTAACTTAGGATTCTATCTTGGAAATAGCTCCTCACAATCTTTATAATGTAGCTAGGTACTCCAAATTCCTCTAACGCCATTATAATGTAACTCCAGCTAGCGGAGTTGAAAGCGTTTTGGATGTCCAAAGTAACAATGGCGCAGTTTTTCTTGCTACCTCCTTTCCATCTTTTACCCCGTATTGCATTGCTAGAGGTATTGACCACTAAATTTATGGCATCTATCGTTGAACGCGCTTTCCTGAAGCCATACTGGTGCTGCGCCAGGTTTCCAGCTCTCTCGACCGCTTCCTCGAGTCTATTACAGATGATCCGTTCTAGTATCTTGCAAGCTGTGTCCAGCATGCAGATCGGTCTATACGAGGATGGTACTTTCATCGGATTTTTCTCTTTGGGAAGTAGAACTAACTTCTGCTTTTTCCATCGTTCAGGAAATATCCCTTCATTTAAATAAGAGCTTAATAGGCCCAGGAATTCTTCCGATTTAGCATGAACTGCTGATTTTAGTGCGATGTTTCCAACTTTCCTAAGAGCTGTCATCAACTCTTCCATCGTAATGGTTGGGACCTCTTGGGGTGCTATAGGTCGGTCCACATTGGGCACAACCGCCACTTGCTCTGGAAACAATGTGGAAACGATTTCATGCATCATAATCGGGCATGTCGGAGGAGACGCACTTGTCATTTTCAACCTCGACATTACTGTTCTATATGGCCTACCCCATAAATCCTGTTCCACTTCGTTACAAAGATCTGTCCAGACTTGGCGCTTACTTTTCTTGATAGCCAGCTTTAGTTCAGATCGGGCCGTGTTATACCGACGCAGAAGTACTGCAAATGTCTCTCTTCCCCTAGCGCGCTGCGATAGTCTTCTAGCTCGATGACTATTGTCTACCACCCGTTTAGGCATTGTTGCGTTACAGGTAGTCACGCAGTCCATAAATTGGGTTGCTTTAGTATTAGCTACACCCTCTAGGTAAACCTCATCCAGCATTGTTGTGAATATTTCCTCATAGAAATTCTTAACCTTCCACCCTACAATTTCAATCGATCTGATTGGCATGAACTTCGGTCCGCATAGCTCCAGAAGTATCGCTTATTGGTTGCTGTACGTGTAGATTTCGCTAACTTCCCACTTGATTCCAGCTCTCATGAGATCACTACTAATGAAAGTTATGTCAATAAACGATCTCGGTTCACCTCTACAGAATGTAGGATGGTTCCCATTATTGGAAAGAACAATATCGAGAACAGATATTGCCTCATGAAGAGCCCTCCCTCGATTATTTGTGCTTGTGCTGCCCCATTCTGTGGCCCATGCATTAAAATCACCGGCGATGATCACCATCCTTCGATCCCTGGCATCGCCGACAAGCCGATCCAAAAAACTTGAAACATCCTCAATCGTTGCGCTCGGAGGCGCATAGCAGCTATAGATATGAATACCGTCTATATTTACACTAGTAACTCCTGCTTCTTGATGTACTGGCTTTTCCTGGAAAGGCGGCCTGTTGCATGACCATATTGCAGCCTTGCCAGTTGAATCTGTCATCCAATTATTTCCTTGTATGTTTCTGTACTGTTAGCGATATCTACTTGTAGTTCTCGCACAGATTGCAGTAAGAGGTCTTGTGCGGCATCACAATTGTTTAGATTTAGTTGCAAAACTTTCATTATCTTCGAGCAACTAGTAGCGCTCTCCGGTACGCTGGACATTTAATGCTACCAGCCGTATGGTTTCTGTCTGTATTGCTGCCTCTATTCTGGCACAGGAAACAGCTTGCATCGTTAGTGCAGTTCCTTAGAATGTGGCCCTCTCTACCGCATTTATAGCAAAGCTTGGAGCGATCGACGATTCTACGGCATACAGTTGACCTATGCCCATATCCCAGGCACTTAAAACAACGAAGTGGGCTAATTTTTCCACGAATTCGACAAACCACCCAACGAATACGAATCTTTACTTCTTCGGACATCCTTCGGACGCCAATTACTGCTGTCTGGGTTCCTCCGTATGCTTTTCTCAATGACTTGATTATACTCACTGAGAGAATTTTACCTTCTTTAAAGTTGGCTACCAGCGCCTTGAAGACTTCCTCCTTAGTGGTGACCTCATCAATATCCTTAATCTCGATAAGAACCTTCATGCCCAAAACTGTTAGGAGCTGTGTTCGCCATGCTTACGATTTATTCACGGGCCTATCTCAGGAATTAGGCGTCGAGTCCTATGGCCCTTCTCTGAACGGTTCCAACGCTGTTGCCAATCGATAAGAATATCCCCCCTGTACATTCTTGTGTTGTTCGCTCGCACCATTGGTCTATCCGGTGTTCCTCGATGGCTATTATTGTATGCCTTTTGCCGTTCCACTGCCAGCAGATCAATTGGACACATTCCCGCAATGACGCAGGCTGCTTCGTCCGAAAGAGTTCTGAACGCACTAATCACTCAAAGTGCGCAGCTACGATATACGGAGTTAGAACTACGACGATAGGATGGCACCTGCAGCGCTTGCGCCCATATAGAGGACGCATAGAGCATTATAGATGTTACTACACCGACTAATAATCTTCGTCGTCCTTGGCTTGGTCCGCCGACATTCGGCATTATACTAGAGAGAGCCTTGCTAGCTCTGGCTGGTTTCTCACTGACGTATTTTATGTGCTCCTTGAATGACAACCTTGCATCGATTTGTACCCCTAGGTACCTTATCGAGGGTTGCGAGAAAATCGTATGTGCTCCGATTCTAATGGAAATTGTTTCCAGAACCTTTCTGCTGGTTATAAGCACCGCTTCCGTTTTTTGTTCCGCCAGTTGCAACCCACCTGAGTCAAGCCATTGTTGGATTATATCCACCGTATCACTACAAATGTTTTCCAGCTCTTCCTTGTACTTTGAAACTGCTACGATGGCGATATCATCGGCAAACCTAACTAAAATCGCCTCCTCGGGGACCTGGAGTGTGAACACATTGTCATACATAATATTCCAAAGCATTGGACCGAGTACAGATCACTGGGGACCCCGCTTGTGACTGTGTACTCCTTGCACCCTTCATTCGTGCGGTACTGCAGAGTGCGGTTTTTAAAATAGCTTGACATTACTCGCTTGATGTAACAAGGCACATTCCTGATATTGAGGGCGTTCATAATATGTTCCCATTTTGCTGTATTAAACGCATTTTTAATATCTAGCGTAACAATAGCGCAGTATTTTTTACGACCTCCTTTCCATCTGCTGCCGCTGATGGCGTCTTCTGCCAGCCTGGTAACGAGCTGAATAGCATCAATAATTGAGCGCGCTTTGCGGAACCCATATTGGTTATGGGCAAGGTCTCCAGATGATACAATAGCTTCTTCTAACCGATTACCGAGCAGCCTTTCAAGTAATTTCCCCGCTCCATCTAACAGACAGATTGGGCGAGACGATGAAGGATCTTCCGAATGTACTTTGCCCTTTGGGATCAGTATCAGCATCTGTTTCTTCCAAATATCTGGGAATGTTCCTTCTCTTAGGCAAGAATTATACACCTCCAGGAACTCCTCCGGTTTTTCTAGGATCGCAGCCTTCAAGGCAACATTTGGTATATAGTCCGGTCCTGGCGCCTTCTTTTTGGGAATTCTCCTAGAGGCGGACATTAATTCATCAATTGTGAATAGTGGTACGTCATCCACTTCAATGGCACTCGAGTGAATAGTCACTGGTTTGCGAGGAAACAAGAAAGATACAATATTATCCATCAAAATAGGACATGTTGGTGCTGCACCTCTTGCAAGTTTAAGCTTGGACATTACTATCTTGTAGGGCCTACCCCATGGGTCATCCTCAACCTCATCACAGACGGACTTCCAGCATCGTCGCTTGCTTTGTTTAATGGCCACCTTCAGCGAACTCCGTGCTTCCCTGTATATTTGTTGTAAACTGAAAGAGGACCTGGTGTTTCTACCCCGCTGGGAAACGCGCCTAGCACGATTGCACTTTCGCCGGAGCAATGCAATTTCCTCATTCCACCAGTAGGCCGGTGGGCGTCTTGGGTTTAACCTTCTTTTAGGCATTGTAGCTTACATGCACTGGTAATGCTGCCTATTAACTGGGATGCCTTGGTGTTAGCGGTATCCGTCAGGTTAGAGTCACGGAGCATAAACCTGAAGATGTCTTCATCGAAAGCGTTTGTCTTCCAACCCGCAATTTGTATACTATTACTTTGGTGTATTCCATGGAGTTCACACAGGATGGCCTTGTGGTCACCTCCCAAGATATTCCTTTCCTCCAGAGAGATTCACTAACAAACGTTAGGTCTATAATAGAACCAGCATTACCCCTGCTGAATGTATATTCGGAGCCGGTGTTGCACAGGACAACATTCAGAACTGAAAAAGCCTCCAGAAGGGCTTGACGTCTTCTATTTGTATGAGCGCTACCCCACTCCGTAGCCCACGCGTTGAAGTCTCCCGAAATTACTGTGGGACTATGATGTCTTGCATCCAGAACCAAGCAATCTAAGAAGTGGATGAATTGCACGATTGGCTCATTTGGAGGGGCATAACAACAGAAGATATGTATTCCATTAATTTTTGCTCGAAAATATCCGAAGAAACTCTGCGGGCTTTCTTGAATGACCAAACCAGCTCATGCCCAGATTGCTGCCTTGCCACTATGGTCACTCACCCATGCAACGTCATCCAAATTGTTGTGCTGTTCACATAGTATTGCGACGTCTGGCTTCAATTCGTGTATAGTCTGCCATAGGAGGTCCTGGGCAGCCTCACAGTGATTTAAGTTTTGCTGAAGTAGCTTCACCTTCTACGGTTGTTTCCTATCACCATCCGTCGTGCTGGATAACTACCCCTAGCGGTGATGTGAGTAGCGATAGCTTCTCCATTTCCTGTACGGCAGAATGCACACTGCGGTTCCCGTTCACAATCTTTTGCCTTGTGGCCGGCTCTGCAGCACCTAAAGCAAAGGTTTGATAGGTCGACTTCGATCTTGCATATGGCCGCTCTATGACCTGGCTTCCAGCATTTAAAGCATTTCACTGGGCTAACTACTTCACGTGTACGGCACCTAACCCAGCCTATACGGTTTCTGCCAACATCAGTCATTTTTCGAGCTATAGCCGTTGGTATTTTGACAACCGCTATCTGAGTACCTCTGTGCGCAGGTCTAAGAATAGTTACGATATTCTCATCGAGGATTTTCCCGTCATCGAAGTTCATAGCTATTGCGTTAAAGACTTCTCCCTTTGTTGTTACCTCGTCAATATTCCATATCTCCAGTGTAGCCTCCTCGAGATCGGCAAGAGTCGCAACCTCTAGTTTACCGTCAAGGTACTCGCTTTCTCGGTTTTATGGACACGGGCCACACTATTTCCGACACTCTCCAAGGCAGGATCTATTTTTATGCCTTTCAAAACCTCTGCGAATGAAGCTGGACTAATGGTTTTGATCATCAGTGCGCCGGGTCTCGAAGGTCTTTCGTGGCGCTTCCTTGGTTTCCTCCTTACAACCTGCCACTCATTTGTTACTTGCTTCCCACGAATATCTTCAGATCTTTTGTTTGTGCCCAGCACAGAAGATGCAACCATGCTTCGGCTCTCTTGGTCTTCCACGGGCTTTGCAATCTGCATTTTCCTTACCTTCTTTCCCGTTCTCTGAGGGCTATCAGTTGTATCAAGAGGTGAAAGGCAATTTAACTGCCTCTTCTTCTTACTGGCTGGGGTACCCTGGTTCAATTCTCTAGCCGTTTCGTCTTGGACAGTGTCCTCCGTTTGCACATCGACGTCAACACCGCCCCTTGCTCTGAGAGTTGTTTGCCGGAATGTGGATTTTAAAAGACCAACGATCCTCCTTATTTCGTGGTGGACGTTGCTTTTTCCCTTTATGAACTCTGTCAGTTCTTCGGTATGCCTACCCATGCGCTCCATTGGATCGATCTTCTTTCCCAGCTGAAGAGCATCCGAATCATTGATATCCGATGTTGAACTAGTCCTTGTGTGACCGTGAGTTATTGAACCGGACTTAGGCGATCGGAGTAGCCTACTCCTCTGCTCGAACGGATTAAGGTTCGCCACTGGGGTGGTAGTAAAACTTGTAGTTCTATCTACAACAACAGCCAAGTTCCCAACTGCTGAGGCATTGGGGTCGCTGGATCTCGAAGGTGTTGAGCCCGCTTGCTCACTCAACAATTCCGCCGGTACTGGGTTTCCGACTCCCTGCACCGTAACAATTTTCCCTCTTCACGAAACATTGTGGTTATTTAATTAGGGTGTCCTTCCCCTAGCATTTTATACTTACTGCCAGGTAAAAATTCAGCCGCCTCTTACATGAGGAACAGACGCTGTTTGGAGCCGCACCTCCTGGTGAACAGACGCTTCTTGCAAGCTTTGGCCCACGGTGGTATTTTATTTCCCACTTACTCGCCGGTGTACCGGTGAGAGCATTCCCCTATCCGCCACCTGGGGGCGTGCCCGAAAGGAGACTTGCAACTCCCACGGGAAGGTGTTTGTGTGTGTATGTGTGTGTGTGTGTGTGTGTGTGTGTGTGTGTGTGTGTGTGTGTGTATATATGTGTGTGTGTGTGTGTGTGTGTGTGTGTGTGTATGTGTGTGTGTGTGTGTGTGTGTGTGTGTGTGTGTGTGTGTGTGTGTGTGTATGTGTGTTTTTGTGTGTGTGTGTGTGTGTGTGTGTGTGTGTGTGTGTGTGTGTGTGTGTGTGTGTGTGTGTGTGTGTGTGTGTGTGTGTGTGTGTGTGTGTGTGTGTGTGTGTGTGTGTGTGTCTTGTCTGTATGTGTGTGTGTGTGTGTTTTTTATTTTTGTGGAGGGAGGAGATCTTCTAAAGAGCTTACCTGTGAACCATTAACTGACAAGAAACACTGCTGGATTTTTACCAGCTAAACTTCCCTTCAATATCCAGTGTCATACATCCCCACGGAACTATCGCTAGACAATACGTCGCGTAGCAGGCGCTCAATAAAAGCTGCACTTCTATCCCTCAACGGTTATAGCACAGATGGATTACCGAACCTTTCCCTTTCGAGCCTCCTAAGTTGTTGTATCACTTCACAGATGCTTCCACTCACAGCGAACCAAGTCTACTCACAATATAACATCCACTTCAATATATTCTCTCCAATACTTCTCTCTACCACTTCAGTGCAAGTTGAACAATAAGGACTATTGTCATGTTTGTACTTAAACAAATACTCTCGGAAGTAGCCTATGCCTCGTCAGGGAATTTGAAAGATAGTAGTGGGCTTCCCCATATCTCTGTTCATTCCAAACTCTAATTTCGGGAATTAAGCGATAATTCCATCGGCCTTTGCTTGACTGGGTCCATTTAGTTTGCCACTCAGTTGTAGTTTCCTCTCGGGCAAGCTTCCTCTTTCTGCAACAATCTTTTCAAGCTCTTTAGCTAAAAGATCCAGCGGTCACATTCCTGCGAATAAGCTAACTGCATCGTCTGAAACTGTCCGAAACGCGCAGATCACCCTTAAAGCGCTAAGTCGATAAACGGAGTTTAGCTTACGCCTATAAGAGATCCTCATTTCATCAGCCAAATTGGAGTTCCAGACAGCATTAGTGATGAAACCACATTGGCTTAGAGCACTCTCCGTTTTAGCCTTGCTCCTCTTCCTCCCAACAGCCTTAGTATTCCTATTCTTCCTTTTCCGACTTTCATCACTCTTTGGTGATGTGGACAACTTTATGTTGCTGGATTCTTCTATTGGTACATTTTCGTAAGTAGCTTTCTCCGCTTGCAGGAGGCGTAGAAGGAGTAGCTTTCTCCAGGTGCAGTTTGACATTCCTTTTCCGATACGTTCATCTTACTAATAAATGAACCACAGAGTGTGCTAATGGTGTTTATCATCTTCATGATTTCGCTGTACCCGTTATTCCTCGATTTCACAAACTCAACCAGTTTTTCAATTTTCCTCCCAAGTCTGGTTAGAGTTATTTCTTTGCTTACCGCCTTGTTACCTCCTAGGAAAAGTGATGAAAAATATTTCTCCAATGTACTGGTGACTACTTCTTCGGTGATCTCTGAATCATTTCACCCTTTTTAAAAGGGGTAGGGTTTGTGTTATCCCCATGCATGGATTTACCGCTTCATTTCTCTTCGCTTGTAGACATATCTGCCATAACGGGCAAGTTCGCCACCTTGTAACATTGTAGTTGCTGGATTTCGACTGTCGGAAACCTGCTTACTCACTCCTTTCAGCCGATACTGGGTTTCCTATTCCCTGCACCGTACCTAAACTCTCCTTAACTGAACTCATCGTGGATTCTTTTTCTAGCATTGTATACTTGCTGCCAAGTTGGTATACAGCTGCCCCTCCTGGGGTACAATCGCTGACCAGGGCCCGAATTCCGGATCAATGACAAATGAGAATGAGAAATGACTTTATGTTTTATTTCGCCTACTCTAAATAAAAATGCAACCGACTAGTTGTAATAAAAAATCAAGTCATTTCTCATTATCATTTGTCACCGAACCGGAATTCAGGCCCAGTAAGCCGCTCAATGTGAGACCGGCGCTCCTGGATTTAAATCACATCACAAAACTCTTAAGTATATTAAATCACATAACTCTTAAGTACATTATTTACAGGTGACCCATGTGACCCACCTCTGACTTTTGACTCGGCCTATCTTCCCCGAGCGATTTGTACTGCAAGCTTCGGCTAGAACCGAGTTCCCACCGATACGAACGTAGACGTGGCCAGCAGTAGTAGGGATGGAGAGGCTAGGTCTAGTAGTTGAAACAACGAGATAACATCACATCATAGCCCATTGGTGTAGGCCCCCATGGCTGTATGTTTGGGTTTTGAGTGCGTTCGAGCCTCACAAATTTCCTTCCTCACTCCTATCAATGGCTTTATTCTTGGATCTTTCTACAGAAAAAACTAACTTAAGCTAACATTACATAAATTATGATATAAAATTATGAACTTATCTTAAGCTACAATAATGACATTTTTAAATGCTAACAATTTAATTAATCTAGATTTTTGGCCTAATCATTTAATAATGGATCTACTCTTTTCTGTAGCCTAAATCGCGGCTGCTTCAGTATATCCCTGGCCAATTCGTTGGGCTGTGCTTCTAGTTTTGAGTAATATTTAGAGCTGAATTTTTTAATTGCTCCTTTGATGCTTTTAATTCCAAGGTCGTCTTGTATATTACTATTTCGAATGTACCACGAAGCATTGGTAATAATGCGAAGTATTTTTGCTTGGGGAGTTCTCTGTTTGATGCGCTGGTGGATCCCTGATACTGAAAACCATATTGATTGGTTTGATTTTCGCTTTGTATAGTAAAACTTTATTGTCTAAGACAGATGAGATATTCTTCCCATCAGCCAATACTTTTATTTGGTTGCGCTTACCTAAGCTTACCTGCAAACCTAAGTATATAAACATGGTTTATTTAGAAATATTTATATCGTTTAATACCACTGGTGGGGAGGTGTGTTTGTTCAGCCGGAATATAATGTGAGTTGATAGCTTCCCAGAACTGAGTGAAATTTCTGAGGTAGAAGCTCTTTATTTTTATATATTAGTCTATCGTGCCAAACCTTATCAGAAGCTTGTGTAATTGCCCTAAGGAACTGTGTTGGTTTCGTAACCCAAATCGGTGGACTGGAATAATGTGCCGTTCTCATCATATTCAATTCAATTTCGTTAGTAACATTTTTTCGAATAGGACGATAAGATGAAATTTGTGTTTTATTTTTTCCAGTCTTATATATTATTGTGATCAGCAATATCTTCCAATTTTAAGGAATATAACCGATCCACATGATCGCGCTGAATGCGATTGTTTTTAGCATTATGCAATTGTCTGGCAATTCCCTTATTATTTTTCCAGTAATAAGATTAGGTCCTAGTGCCTTCTTCGGGTTCATGCAATTTTTAATTGAATATGTAATTTCGAAAAGGGCACATCTCTAAGAGTTGTGACCTTTTCGAAATTATTGTTATACACATCGACACTGGTAGCAGTATTAATACAAGAGAGGTGCCTATTTCAAATAAAATAGGTTTGGCGAATATATTTCCATCACATTTATGTGAAAAAACAGAGTCCTCAAAATATACTAGATGTGCCCTTTTCGCAAATGCCATATTCAATTGCATTCTTAACTTTTATCCAATTATACTTTATAGATTTGAACAATCCACCTTCCATTTGCTCGAGTAGCACAAAATTACTTGTTTCCTCGTGTGGTGCGAATACTGTCGTCAGATGAGCAGCAAAAGGATTGGTTTTTTCTTCATAGATTCGAGTTTGTTGGCCTTTCTAAACTTTCACAAAGATAAATCACAAAGATTCACAAAGAGTAATCTGCCCTCTCGGTTGCCTTGAATTCACTGAAATAATTCTAATCGTTCTGCTTTTATTCTTACCACAATGCAAATCTTAGGGTCTTAATAGCCCGACTTAATTTCCTTTTTAATGATGATGATTTTGTTTGTTGCCATTAATTTTCCGCTTTTCCTGGATAAGTTTCTGGATCATATTATGTGACAGTTTACTAATTTTTCCAGAACTGCTTATGACGGATGTGGTCTTTTCAGCTGATACTGCCCGAGCATCTTTTAAATTTACTGCTGCCGCATCAATACCTGCTGGTGTGATAAGAGGAGTTTCAGTAGACAATTTTGTTCGACTAATCTCGTTTGTTTTGTCGTTACCCCGTCTGTTACTTGCTTTGAGTGATCGGAAGACAGATCATAGTAATCGATTGCCTTCACATACGTATGTAGAATGCCTTTAGTTAAACAAAAGTCCAGTAAGTTGGGGACTGGCAGATAAATAATCCAAGGATGTTCCCTTTAGCTTCGTAAAGTTTTTGGCCTTTTCATGTAAAAATGTTAATTCTCATTGTACTGTTTAGGGTTGTAATTGCCTCTCGTGAGTAATTTACTGCCCAGCTGGTTAACGTACTCCATAAATTGCTGCTAAAATCTTCCATATTTTACAGTTTAGCCCTAATTATATGCCTAATATATGCGGGGGGGGGGGGGAGGATATGTTCGTGTTGTATATAAGCTGTAAAGTCAGTAAAAGTCAGTAAGGTTCTGAGTGATACTAGGACTTATCTTTTATGTTTAGTTTTCTAGTAAATTCTGCTTCTATTTTTAGGGGAATACTAGAAGGCTCAATACGACCGCAATTTTCCATAACGTTGATTTGCACATTTAAAAATTCAAATACACCCAACACAGTTCAAACCAACTATTTAAAGTAAACAACATTTTTCGAGAAGATAACATTTTTAAAATTTTTGTAGTTTACATTTTTGGTTTAGTACTATGTACATACTTTGTACACTGCTCATTGTTCATTTCAAATTTTTTTTGTAGGTTGATTATATTTCGGTAAAGAATATTCATAATTAGTTTAGTATCTTTTCATAAATCACTACGGTACTTTTACTTCATTTAGCAATAAATTTAACTAATTGTTGTTAAAAAATGTTTTGCTGTTTTGTTTTAAGAATTGTATTTAAACAATTAATTAAGCCAACGTAATTTATATCAAAGCACAAATATTAGAACAGAGCAGACTAATTTAATTAACACTATTCTCAAGTTAAACATTTCATCAAAAATGTTAAAGAACTCTTTGTTTGCATTACCTAAAAGCAGTTCATGGAAGAAATAAAAATTGAAGGTTTCAGCACATCGTTAAGCAACAAGTGAATTTCCTCACTCTTTAGATTTGAAAACGTAATATGTAATCAATTGAAAAATGTGGTACATACGAAGCTCCATACGTAAAATAGAGGCAAATAATGGATATTCAGTGGGATTCCACAAAAAATTACCAAACGGAAGAAAAACAAAACAAATATGTATCGATATATTTATAGTTAATACATTGTTGACCGGTGACGAGTTAACTCGTCATTTCATGGCCAAACGTTGTTGACCGATGACGGGATAACTCGTCATTGCACTTGCATTATCTATTTCAATTTATGAAACCCAGGGCAAAAACTAGCAAATCCATTACATTACTTCCAAAGTCAATTACAAAATAATAACCGGTGACACTACATAGTTTCTGTGTAAAATTGCCGATCAACAATGTGCTGAAATTTGGGCATAAAAATAACAAAACAATGTTTCCTAATGTCGAATTCTTTCGTTTTTTTCAAATCAATTTAATTTTAGTGGTGTGAAAAGTACATGAAACAAAAATTGATGTTGTTTTGTGTTTGGATTGGTAATATAAATTTACCATTTGACGTTTAAAAAATTTCGATTCGATTTTTGTCGTGTTTAGTCGAGTGCATTATTCAACAATTAAAATTCAACACAACAATTAAAATGATTAAAAATCGAGATATATTATTATTATTATTGATCGAAGGGCCATGTGGGCGATAAGCCACCTCGCACCGCGACCTAAAAGATCTATTGTGCTGGGCCCTACTTAATTATCACAGACGAAGGTGATATAAATTTCTTCGCCTGTCGTAAACCTGGAATTATGCGCCAGTAAGAGAACTTTTGAACATCCTCCCAGCGTTTTACCGCTGCTCTAAGGTGTCCCTTAGTGACGCCACAGAAGAGTTCTGGTCCAATAAATGGAGAGGCAGAACCATCACGGACGAGGCCATCAGCTGCCTCGTTTCCTTCGATTCCAGTATGACCTGGCACCCACATAAGTGTTACCTGATTTGAGCCTGCCAGATGTTTAATACCCTTCAGACAATCCCATACCAGACTCAACGGCACAAGACCTAAGAACCTTTAGGCCGATTGGCTATCTGATACAATATAAATCTTGGCATTGTTTAGGCCTTTTGCTAAGCCTATCCTAGCGCAAAGTTCTATAGCATGTACTTCTGCTTGAAAAACGGTAGCATTGGTACCCAAGGACTTCGAGAGGGTAGTCCAACTCCCGTGTATTCCTATCCCCGCCCCATCTTCCGTTTTTGATCCATCTGTAAACCATACCATGGACCCACGCTCAAAGGATGGTCCACCTGCATTCCACACATCCCGGTCAGGTAACCTAACACAGAATGGTTTGTGGAAGTCCAGTTTAGCTGGCATACAGTCAGAAGGCATTCCTATGGTAGGGTCTGTCTGAAATTCCTTAAGGATTTCCAGATGACCCACCATATTGCCTGGTTTGATATTTCCTTCCGCCTGCATTTTCAGGGCCATAATTGCAGCATCCTTTTTAATATGCAGGTGTAACGGTGTCAGTCCTAGAAGTGTCTCCACCGCCGCGGTTGGACATGATTTTATTGAGCCCGTAACACCGATGCAGGCTATACGCTGAACCTTATTCAATATGGTTTGCGTTGCCTTCTGCTCAGTTTTAGCCAATGCGTAGGTGACCATAGGCCTAATGATTGTAAGAAATGACCAGTAGATCATTTTTGGTTGTAATCCCCAAGTACGCCCATAGAGCCTTTGACAGGCCCAGAAAACCTTGCTGGCTCTATTTTGAACTTTCAACAAATGTTGGTTCCAGTTCAGTTTTTGATCTAGAATAACCCCTAGATATTTAACTTCGCTAGAAAAAGGCACAGTAATACCGTTTAACGAGGGAGCTGTAAGCGCAAGCTTTTTCCTCCTCGTAAAAGGAACAATGACAGTTTTGTTTGGATTGACACTGAGTCCTTCCTGGTAACACCACTGCCATATTATATTGAGTGCATTTTGCATGCGATCAGAAATGACCTCATCAAACTGGCCTCTGATTATGATAGCCACATCATCCGCATAGCACTGGACATCAAACCCATGGCTACTCAGAAGGACCGGTAGTCCGTCAATAACCAATGACGACAAAAGAGGAGATAGTACGCCTCCTTGGGAACAGCCCTTTACGGCCTTGATGGTTACTGTCTCGCCACCTAGTCTGGCAGAAATCTCACGATATCAGCATGGAACGGATCCACCTAATTGTAGAAAGCGGAACCCTTTTTCCCATAGCTGCCCTCTCTATAGATCGAGACATAAAAAACTCTATATATTGACAACTATACATTGACGTTTCTATTTTTTGTTGGTATTAGTAGCAAAGGGGAAATTTATGAAAAAAATCTACATTTCGTAAAATTGATATGTACATAGATGTTTTTCGACGAAAATATGGTTTTCGATGTAATTGAATTTTTCATGATGTTTTTTGGTGAAAAGAATTCAACATAAATGTTTTCAAAATCATTTTAAAACTTGTTAACGTAGTTTAGCGATAGCAGTAGCAAACCATTTAGTTACGGTGCTGCACATTGATTCTCTAAAAACTAAGCTATTATATAATCATGTAAACTAGTCAATTTTGCTGTTCACATTCAGTTTTCATTTATGGTTTACGAGTTTTCACGTTCTCCAAAATCTTATGTCATTGGAAGCCTCCAAGTCCGCCAACATCTTGTCATTACTAAGCGGTATCACAGCGTTATGATACATGATCCCATCACGTATGTGACCTGAATAAATCTGGTGGGATTTAATTGAGGTTATGTTCAACATATTAAAACTTACCAACGGTGCCATGCCATCGGTAGCATTCAGAATTCAACGTGTTAATTTTACTTAATATGTTGCTAACAGTTGGCGAACCTGAAAGCATTGTAAGTTATTTTTGTTTTTTTAATGCAAATTCAAATAAGAAGCGGGGAATTAAAATAACATAACATGGTTTTTATGGTGCCAGAATATGAGTCAATGGGCCCGATTCTGAAACTAAAATTTTGGAATTAAAATTAGTTTTATGTTATTTTATTCCCCGCTTCCTATTTGAAAAATAACATAACATAACATAAAATATTGGAAGGAAGAATCGGGCCTAATACCCTATTTTTTAGAGAATCTGGGTGCTGATTACTGATTACAGTTTTGTCTAGGACACGCTTCTGGCTTTTTGATTATTCGGATAAGTTTTGAAGTTCAGATAATTATTTTCTGGAACCAAATTTATGTTATTCTCAGCAGATCTTGGTCCACTCATCATTTACACCTCTGATTGCAGTTCACAACCCATTTTCCATAAGAATGGCAAAGTATGTACTAGGATTGGCCAATTAATTGATTAATTAATATTTGAGGTCGTAAAAGATCGTTTTATGACTGAACGCTGCCTGAAGGTATATAGAACTTACTTTTCAAAATGAAATATCGTAAAAATCGTGCATTTTAGATGAAATTATTTATTCTTATAAAATCGAACTTTCCTTATGGCCATTATTTTTAATCTTTTCAAATATTCCAAAAGAAATGCGAGTGTGTGTATATACTTTATTTGCTTTTATAAAAATGAGATTGAATAGAAGAATAGACCGTGTGCTCTATCAGACAAAAAATCAAACTGATTACTATATCAAGGCTATCTAGGTTTTTATAATGAATACGAAGCTTCATGTTGGGGTAATAGTTATCGAATTTCCAGCTTTTCCAATCGTGACGATTTTGCTGGTTAGGGTTCACTTTATTTTCGATAGTTGCAATTTCCATAAGTTTTATGCATTTTGTACTTTTCCAATCGTCAATTGACGATTGAAGCACCGTAGATTCCATCTAGTGGAAAATTTGTTTAACTGAGCTTGCTGATAATTTGATGTTTAAGATTGTTGATATAAACTATTTTTCATTACTAAAAACATGCTTTGAAGATGTTCCTACTTAAATGATGCCAATTTTTAATTATGTTTCAATTAGAAAGTCAATGTCTAGTTAACTGACTGATAAATTTTCTTTCGTCGCATTTGCGGCAAGTGTCAGTTTATCAATAGCACATTTTCAGTTTATCCCTCGAGAGGCGCTCAAAAGTTTACTATGAAAATAAAAAAAAAATACAATTATTCATTTTTAGATGATTCATTACAATGATACCCACTTTACAATCGACAATTACTAAAAAGTTTTTTTTCAATAGAACTAGCTTTTCTTGTTAAGGTTGCACCATCTGGCAGCCAAATTTAGAATACAATAATATTTTGTAAGGAAAAAATAAAATGTTGAATATGTTGTCTTATTTTTATACACCGGTAAAGTAGCTTTGCACTTTTCCGCATTTCATTTCTTTTGGAAAATAACAAACAAGATTCAAATAAATTCAGTTATTTGTCTGTTTTTGTAATTACATGTACACTCCTGGACAAAATTAACGCTTATTTTTTTTTTTTTTTGTAATAAAAAAAATTCCGCTGGTCAATTTCAGTGGAATTGGTATCAAATGATCGCAAATTTATATTTTTCTCAAAAGAGGCACAAATGTGGCGTTATGGAATTATAGCGACTACTTTTCATTGCAAAATGTTAAAATGTGTCGAACTATTTTTTTTTTAATTTTCAAAAGCGGTTTATAAACATTAAAATTAGCTTTATTACAATTTAGTTTGATTAATTTAGTAATGAGTATTTCCCTCCCCCCCTCCCCCCCCCCGTGCACTTATTACAGCTTCCATCCTTCTGGGCATATTAAGTAGAAGGCTTTGTATCATTTCTTGCGGGGTGAGATTCCACTCTTCTTCCGTTGCAACTTTCAGCCTTGCTAACGAATCTGGTGCGGGATTTCTAGCTTTAATGCGGCGTTTTAGAATGTCCCATACTGGTTCGATCGGATTAAGATCGGGACTCATTGGTGGCCACTTAAGTGCACGAATGCCGATATCTTGGAGATATTGTCGTACCGTTGCAGCTACGTAGACCGAAGCGTTATTATGCATTAACACCAAACTGTCACAACCTATGAAGCCCACACATGGCAAAACGTGATCGTCAAGAATGTTCCGAACATACCAGTCTGCATTCATCCTCAAAGAAATCTCCACCAGCTCCGTACGGCCCTCCCAACTGATTCCACCCCAAAACATTATTGAACCTCCACCAAAGCTTACAGTTTGCAACGTAACACGGTGGGTAGCGTTCTCCAGGTCTTCTCTATACAAGATTACGTCCATCTGGTTTCCATAATTGGATTCGGTCTCATCTGAAAAGGGAACAGTGGCCCATTGATCAGTTCCCCAATTTGCATGATAATGAGCAAATTCTAAACGGCTAGATTTGTGGCGGAGAAGAAGCCGTGGAACTTTTACGGGCCGTTTTGGAGTTAGGTTCGCTTCTTTTAATCTTCGTCTAATTGTTCTGGCACTAACATTCACTTGGCGCGCACTAAGTAACACATTTTTTATTTAGTAGAAGTACGCTTTCGATCACGTAACGAATTAATTTTTAAAAATCGGTCGTCATGCTCGATTGTGCACCTTTTACGTCCTTGTCCGGGCTTTCTTTTATACTCTCCGGTCTCACGATATCGCTTAAGTATTCGTGAAGCCGAAGACTGGTTCACTCCTATTTTTTGTGCGATTTGTACTTGAGTATAATCTTCCTGATACAATATGACGACTTTAACCGCCTCCAGCTCATGAACGGGTGTCATATTACAATGGGTCTTATTTTAGGTGTTTGCTTTAGAACACATTTACAAGAACTAATGGTACTGCATTTACAAATAATTGATATGCAATGGAATAAAAGCCGATCGTTGCGTTGGATTTCAAACACAATTCACTCTTGATTAAGCATTTTTGAAAATTTTAATTGATTGGCTTGCAGTAGACGTTATTCAAGGTGGTTTCTGATAAAAATTTAAATGTGCTATCATTTGACACTAGTAGTATTAAAATTGACAATAAAAAAACATAAAAATATGCGTTAATTTTGTCCAGGAGTGTATGTTATTTTTATTAGCTTTTATAGACAAATTTAATAATTAATTTAAACTACATAAAACATGTTATTTTGTTTATATTTCTTGTAAATATTTCGACCTGTTGGTCGTTCTCAATATAGGAAAATTGAACAATTTTAATCACACAAGACTGCTTTTATTGTAAAATGTATTAGACAAACTATTTAAAACATTTTTTAAATCTTTTTGATCACAAACTGATCATGGCGTAATTTAAAATGTATTTTAAATTTCAACAAGATCAGTTTATTATTAAAAAGTTTTAATCAATCGAATAAAAAAAAATAAAATGCACTTTTTTATGTGTATTCGTGTATCGTGTTGTCAAATTTTTTGTTGACAAATAAATACCTTTTAAAATCTCCTCCTTATTCTCGATATTCAAACAAAAATTTTTTTCGTTAAATCATATGATCATTTTACATAAACATAAGTCACATTTGAAATAATTTAAAACGTGTATATTACTGTGATGACATTTTGGCTTATGTCATCACAATAATATACATACATCATATTTGTTGGTGTGTGTAAAAAGAGCGTTACTCGACCATAAAAGCGAGAGTAGCAAAAAATGCACTGGTGCCAAACAAAAATTTACTCTCAGTGCATTTTTTTTTCAAGGGAATATTTTGAGTGTAAAAAGAGTCCTTTTTTTACCATCAGGGTAAAATTTTGCTTCAATAGAATTCGACATAATGTTAATCAAATTACTCAACAGAAGTTTACTAACGTTTACAGAGACACATGCTTTGCTAGAAAACATTTTCACTTTGACACACAAAAACGTTATAAATAACGGAATAACGATAAATAACCATTATGGTTTCACTTTGTTTACATCACAAATTATAATTTCAAAACATTGAATTAAGAACAAATTTCTATTAATTATATTGGTTATTAAAATTGTTTTAATATTTAATTTATAAAAACAATTATAATTAAATACACGTTAAAAATTAAATTACTTTCATACTACTGAATTAGTGGGTTTCCCAACGGTAAAAGTTAAGGTGTGCCGGATTTTCTATATCAGTCTTGGCACATCTTTTTTTTCACGATTATTGCGGCCTATATGTAGTATGGTATGTATATTACCAATTAATCTAATCTATCCAGGGCGTCATCTTTTGGTATTCTGTGAATTATATCAAAGCACCTAGATATAAAAGCCGTCAGTTTAAGACCAATTTCGAAAGAAGCTTAATTTAAGAGGGATACATTTTACGATGTCCCGTAGAAGCCATGTAAAATTGAACATTTTTAATTAAAATTATATCAATGAAAAATAGACGTACCAGAAAATATTTTTAGATTTATATTTAAATCAAACCTTTGAGTATAACATATTTTAAAACCAATAACTTATATTTAGTAATTTGATTAATATAATTAAAATAAAATTGTACAAATTTACTTTTTCTTTGTGAAAAATACAGTAAAGTTTCTATGTGAAAAATACAGTAAAAAATTATAAAAACGAAATAAGTAAAAACTTTTTGTCGTATTCAGCCGCAAAAAGCTAAATATAACAAAAGAAATTTGATAGAACAAAAAAATTTATAAAATATGCATTCAAAGATCTTTTACAGTCTAATAAAGGCCTTAAGAGAATTTGTTAGATGGTTGAGATTGTTCTCAGTACCACCGCATTTTGCGGGGGGGAGACATTTGGTCTAAGTATTATTTACCCGATTAATCATTTTTATTATTACAGTGAAACTCCTCTTAGCAGTGGTAATCCACGGGACCGCGAACATTTTACGGCTTTGAGAAATATTTTTCGAAAAAGTGTAACACTCAGAAAAATACAAGAAAATTTTAGTAAAAAACAAATTAAATTTTATTTAAGAAACAACCCATATGTAATATGGAAATATTGTTTCGAAAATATTGTTAAAATTGATTCAATTCAATTATAGAGAAATAATTATAGAAAAATAGTTATATAATTTGAAGGACGGATTCCATTTTTACAGCTCACTCATTCGTTCTCCGCCAAAAATTTATCAACTACATACATTGCCGTCTGACCTCACCCAATCACCCACTGCAACGTTTCACGCCACCAACGTTTCTAGATTACTATTTCTGGTGTATTAGGTTCACTTCCTCTTCGTGCTCTGCTGGGCCAATCGCAGTAGCACGACGAAAACTTACACAAATACAAAACCAATTAAAGCAGTAACAATAATGACTTGATATCAATTATCATATTGATCAATAAATTAAATTTACAGTGTGAATGAAAGTTAGTTGGATACATTATACAGAAAGACATTAGATAAGTATTTACATATTATAAGGTTTGTTTCTTTGTTTTAAATTGTCTGTTCTTTGATTTCAGATGGTTGCAGTTTTCAATATTTTCCCCGAATTTGAATCGTTCGATTCAATAGGAACCTTGCATAATGCGTGTATTGCTCGACGAAAAATTCGGTTTATTGTCTTTGTGAACGCTACTCTAGAAAAACGCTTACTAGAAAAAAATTGTAATACATGGCCAAGTAACCATTTAGTAGTTGGTAAATTATTATCAACGAGTAATACGATATCAGCAACTTCCACATCTGGTTTTGGAGATGTCCACTTGGATCCTGCCTTCATTGATGTAATTATTCGACGTGCCATCATTTTCAAATATTTTGTCGCATTTGCTGGAACATTTCCCATCTGTTTACTCGCGATAATTTTTCGTGCATAATATTCGCTTCCGGAAGTAAAACCAATAGATGTTCCATAATAAAATATGCTGGAGTTAGGATATCAATATCTACATCTGCACGCCATGAGTTTATGATAGCCTCTATTTCTGTTAACAAAGTTTGGAGCTCCTCAAAAGTTAGATTGGTTTCACCAATGACTCGTTTTAAGAAATGTTTCATTGAGGATCGAAAATCAAAAATGAGGATCGACATGCCAGGCGATAGACTCTCTTAAAAGAGAGTTATAAATTTCATTAGTATTAGCTTTCAATAACTTATAAACCTCTCGTAACTGTCTGTTTGTAGTTTGACCCACAGTCATTGTGTACGTCAGTGTAAAAACGTCGCCTGGTGACAAACCGCTACAGTGCTGCCAGGGACGTAGTTGTAGTTAGGTCTGATGTTACTTCAATATGTACGGCCCGTGTAGTTGTAGAAACAAACAGAGATACGTTGGCTTCAAGTGGTTTCCGACCTCTACCTCGCTTGTGGAATACTTGAATGGGACAAGCGAAATCTGTTCCCACTTTCAAAATGGCTTTTATGTTTTGCACTCTATGTGGGCTAATTTTCCATCTCTTGCGACTTTGGAATTGGTTTGGCTCTGAAGCAGGATAAACACTTTCTAATTACTTGTCGTATTTCCTGATTTCCTTTTACCAACAACAATTTTTGCCTTCGTCAATAAACGGGCTTAGATATTTTAGTGATCTCTACATCGGCTCCAACTGTTTGATTGCCGTATTTTTTCTTCATGGCTTCTTCTAATTCAGTCACTGTCAACGGTCCACTGGGCTTCACTTCTCTTTTATGTGCATTATTTGCCGAACGATTTTTCTGAAAGAAGAAACTTTTCGATTAATTCTACAGCAAACTGGCTGTTTGGCATTTTGGGATGAGACATATATTTAATTATGGGCGCTCTTCTTCTTTCTGAATTATCCATTAACCATTTGGGTGAATTCCACACTGAATATTTAATTTTGGGCGCTCTTCTTCTTTCTGAATTATCCATTAACCATTTGGATGAATTCCAAATTTTGGCTTTGGTTTGGTTCCAGTTTTATAAATTTTTAAATGTTGGCTTTGATTCTGTTTTTTTTTTTAATTTTGTCAGGTTTATGGTTTTGTTTTTTTAATAATTGAGGAAATATTTTATTTTAAACAATAAAATATTTTAAAAAACTTTGTATTAAGACCTTCTAGTCCAAATTTTAAAAAAAATAACCAAAAATAAAATTCTAAAAATGAAAGGAATTGAAATAGAAATGGTTTCGGTTTTAAAAATTTTTAAATTTGGTTTCGGTTTTGGTTTTCGGTTTTATTCATTTTAGAATTTGGTTTTGTTTTTATTAATTCCTTGTGGTTTTATGGTTTTTGTGGTTATGGTTTTGAAAAACCGGTTTCCAGCCCAGGCTATAAGTGCTACAACTGCTCCCTGATGAGTAGCTAATTTTGTTTGGCATCTTTCGGTTATTCGTCGTCCCAGTTAACTGCCGTCAACCAAAGTCTTTGAAACTTGATTTTAATCTTTATGTTTCCCAATGGTTCAAAAATTTAACTACATTCGGATAATAATGTTCTTTCCGTAAATACTGGAGTACCCGTTCGAACACGACATAAAACGACATCTAATTTTGGATCCCACTGCAGTCCTAACATCTTAACTGTAACGTCGTCTTGGCTAAAATCTTTAAGAGATTCAGTTCTGTTGTAAGTACAACAGCAGCTACTGGAAATTTGTCGCAATTTATGTCAGCTATCTCATTCAATACCCTGGTCGCTAGTTAAGGAGCTGATGCAATGCCACACATTAGGGTAGTTATGTAACTTGTAGTGTCTCATTAGTTCGCTTCGTTGACTCTCCATGCTATTGGTTGATATTTCATGAATTTCGCTTTCACCAAGATCTGCCGATACATTTTTTTCACGTTGAAAATTATAAGCAATTTCCTATAAGGCTGACAATAAGTTCGAGTTGTTGTGAATGGTTTTAACATATAAATTATAAACTGAATGCCATTCTATGTATTGGCCAGAAAAGGGTTCGATATTTATCTTTTAAAGCCTTACGTCAACGAGGTGCAACATTTTGAGATTCATGCTGTTATTGCCTGGGTTTTGTGTTCGTCTGGATTGGCTGCGTTATATTCTCGTATAATCCGATTTAACCGGGCCTCCACATCATAGTATTGCTCGGTAAAATTTAGCTTATTGCTATCATGTTCTGGATCGATCGCAAATATGTCGTTCTCCACATCTTCGAATTGCTTCAGCAATATTTTTACACGTACTAGTTTGGTCTGGAAACCAAGTACGTATTTGGGCAATTTTGTGATTTGAATCTTAATGGAACCACAAGTGCTTTTTAGCGATTTTAATTTTGTTTCTGAATCCATGTATTCCGACTAACAAATTCACTTAGTACAATATTCACTTGTATTTCACTCACTGAATATTACTGAGAATCGTTCAGTTAATTGTATATATTTAGTTGGCTAATAATTACGAATAAATATGAAACTGAATGTGATAATTTAAATATTAAAAAATTGAAACACAAAATATAAAATTAAATTAATCACCAACTGATACCAACTTTAATACTTATCGACAAAGATTATAATACGAATAAACTGAGTATATTGAGTAACTTATAGCGTTCAATTTTAAATTCAAATATAAAAGTTCAATAATTTGTAAGAATTGTCTTTGTTTGAATTAATTATGTATATGTTTTTAATAAGTTTTCTTTGTAAATTGTATATTTATCTACTTTCGGTGGAAAATTCACCATGTGGTGCCAAGAACTAAAATGTCCCTTCCAAAGTAGATTTCTGCAACTTGCTTTATGTTTTGTAGTTAAACCAAACGCAATATTCCCTAAAATAGCTACATTCGACTCGAAGGCCATGAATTTTACTGGATTAATTTCTGCTACGTGTTAGCCAGAACTAGCGACTTGAATATGTAATATATTAACTTAAATAATTTTACTTCAGGCAATAGAAATAAAAAAAAACAAATTTCACAGCGTTATAATTTTGTTTTGACTCAGTATAACTCTGTGATGTCACATCTAATGTGGTTTTCGATTCATGAAAAAGGAGCAATCCGGCTCGTTGAAAGATGCTCTTTCTGCTGTTAAACTGTTCGATTTGTCAAGAAAAGTCACTCGGTCGAGCAAAATTGTTGCTGGTTTACGAATCTCGATTTTTTGGCAGATAATATAATCATAAGTTAATGACATTTTTCATTCGATTTGAGTTTATCGAAAGCGTGTTTCTATTTATTTTTTATATAAATATTTTATTAATCGATACGCTCATTTTTTTATGTTGTTTTGTTATCGAGTATCAATTAAATGTTTTGTAAAAATTATAGGTTATGTTTATATTAAAATGTCAAAAACACACGCATATATAATACGGAGCAATTCGATTTTATTACAGCAGTAGAGAGTGATCTTTCAAAAATTTGGTAGAAGCCCAATCGAAATCGCCATGAGATTCTTTCTACGACTCCCTTTCTTGTTGCTTAACAATATTTCTTTTTTTTGCAATCAACTATAAAAATGCAGTTTACTATAAAATTGCAAAATTAATATAACGAATATTATTACAGATAATATTTGTTTAACCCTATTTACCTAATTAAGCCTAATTGAAATTGAATAATAAAGATAATTTTACCATAGATTCTATTCAGCAACGTAATTATAGTAATTTCTTTATAATTATCATTCATCGAAATTGACAAATTACATATTATGGGTTTTGTTTATGAATTTATCTTTTAAACAATATTAAGTTAAATTAAAATATAAAAAAGAAATTAAATATCAAGGTGAGTTATTAATATAAAATAAGTAGATTCAAAAGTTACTTATAGGTACAATAATTGCTTCTTCAAATTTACAAACTTTTAGCTTGATCAATAAATTAAATTTACAGTGTGAATGAAAGTTAGTTTGATACATTGTACAGAAAGACATTAGACAAGTATTTACATATTAGCCGTTTTTTCCATGAGAACTGCACTAGAACTCGATAAACTTTAAATTCCTTTAAATTAATAAAGCGGAAATGTGTAGGGTATTTGACATAAATACATATTTTAAGTTTAAAAATTCTCCCCTTCAGTTATTTCATCAATATTTTCTTATTTCTTGCGGTGTCGATGAGTTCCGCGGCCTGATGAGAAGATTGATTTTTCATAATCATAAGCTCATCAGTTCGAAACTGGATTGAATTTTCTTACAATCTTCGAAACATATTAAAAATCATTTAATTAAATAAATAGAATTACGCCCATTAGTCGGTTTCTTTGAATTACTGTTCGTAAATACTAATATACTTCTCGTGTTAATCGAAACACAATTAAAATGGTCTAACCACCGGTAGCATATTAGAAATTACATGAATTAATTAACATTCAACAAAAAATTGATAAAAAGTAAAAATTAGCTTACACACAGAGCAGTGTGAATATCGTGAAGAAGAAAAAAATTGTAAGAGAATTCATCTGTATTAGTACGATTCGCTAGTACTTAAAGCACAGCACATTCTGTATATATAGAATGTAAATTGTGGTATAATCAGTCCAGTCGCCGCGGCCTGATGAGAAGATTGATTTTTCCATAATCATAAGCTCATCAGTTCGAAACTGGATCAATGTCAATGCCTTAAATGCAAAACCAGTATTAGTAACCTGTTCGGGTCAAAATATGCAAGGCTGGAATTTTTTGCAAACCAATGCGAAATACTATACATAAATTGAAAATATTTAAAATGTTCAATCCAAAGTAATTATTTACTTTATTATTACGATTTATGAAAATTTCATTTAGTTAAACCATTGGTACACGATAGTGAATATTATTGTTTTTGTTTTCATTGTTAATAGATCTCACCCACATCGCTTTTAACGTATTTCTAGATGAACTAAGAAGTATAAATAAGAGTTTTAATAAGTAGTTAAGTTAGTTTAAATTGCAGTCGGAAATCAGAGTTATAATTGCGAGTTTAAATTGCAGTCGGAAATCAAAGTGACTAATATTTTGTCCAAAAGCTACTAAGTTTTGTAAATATATATGTAGCTTGTTATTGAACCGCCCCATTACCCATGATCAAAAGGAGTTAAATAATGCTCGATGAATTTGAAAATATTAAATGTTTTACATTTTTACTCATTTGGAATTAACATATGTAGTAAAATGGTAGTCGGAGCTGGTGGTTAATACATTAAATAAATATTATACTATTATATGCATGGTAAAGAAACATTATAATATAAGCGCGTCAGACCTTTGACATTTCCTCATTTTTAGTTTTTCATTTAATACTGTACGGTTCTATTTTTGTCTTCTCTAAATAAACAAAATATCATTCTCCTTCCTCATAAAAATTCTTCTTATGACAAACGCACAAAAAACAAAACAAAAAAAAAAACTTAAAAAATTAACAATCATCCAAATAGCATCAACCATTAAGCCAGACAAAATAAAATAAATTTACTTACCGTGTTGTTGTGTCAACGCAAAACTCTGCGAACAAAAACAAGAAAATTTTTCACAAATAAAAATTTCTAAAAATAAAATATGTATAAAAAATTTTAAAAAACAATTATCATTTTCACTTTTATAAAATATATTTTTTTAAATAAATAAAACAGTTGAAAGAGTTATGTATATCAGTTGTGTCCAGCTGGTTTCAGACAATATGTATTTCCGGTTTTTATTTTTTATGGGCGGTAATATTATTATTCAGATTGACGCCCGTGATTCACTTACCTATAATTCAATACAGTAATTAGTTTATAATTGATATTATCAATCACTAAAATCCTAATATATAAGTAAGTATATCGTGACATTGTGATTGATAGATGTTACATAGTCGCCGGTGTCGTTTCTGATCGATATACAATACTTATTTTGAACAATGAATATCATTGGATTATTAATTTTTGTGAAATTAGTACAGTGCATGGTAATTTTTTATACAATATTTAATTAAATATTTTATCTCGGTTTTACACTTCGCAGCATCAAAATGGCATTGATATGGATTTTCAAAATTTAAACATCATTAATCATACGAACGATACATTTTCAAATGTAGTTGGACGAATCAAAAAATTCAACCATACGGCTTATGTAATTGAAATGGAGTTAGACGTGAACAGGCCACTTGGTGAATCCATCACTGTAAGCATAACCTATTTTGCCTTGCAAGGAAACGAATATCGCGAACTATTTCAAAATGATGAGATCAAATTTTGCGAAATCGTACAAAAGGACCATTTTTTGTATAAAGCAATATTAGAAAATTCAAATTTACCGTCAGGCCAACAATGTCCAATACCGCCACAACATGTAAGCATTTTGCCGCATGAAGCCGCAATCGCAGAAATCCCGGGAATATTACTGACGGCCACAAATTGGAAATTTCTTCTACAATTTTACGATAAACGAATGCTTCAATTGGAACTAGAACTGTATTTAACCATAACAAAATATTAAATTAATTTTAATTAGAAGGAAGTGAAAAATTAATTAGATTTAATTAAAATTAATTTAGTTGAGCTCAGTTTTGTTTTATTTTTATGTTTTGGTGTTGTTAAAAATAGATGAAATACATAAACACGTGTTATATGGTTGTCCAATTACACATACACATAACATGGCAGTGTTTGTTAACATTTTGGAATTAAGGAACTGGAATAATCGAAACTTGTAATCGGTCGTCGCCATAAAACAAACATCAAATTGCATTTTATTTGCTGACAGTCATTCATCTAACAATTTAAAATTTAAAACACTCTTTTTGCATCCTGTCCTTGATCTTATTGGTAAAATTAGACTACAGTAGTAAAATTTAAATCTTAAATTCTAATTAGTCTAAAATTCTATTTCAAACACCCTGAAAATAATTTAAAAAAAATAAAAAATATTTCAAGAGTTTTATTGAAATTTAGGATATTATACGACTATTTGGAACATCTGATTAAATCCCCAATATTTACAAATGAACACCACATATACAAATATGTATTGGAGAAACATAATTGTTCCGTGGTATATTGGCTAAGCGCAACTGCTACGCAGACAATAAGGTCTCATACCATGCTTCAATCTAATCATTACAGTAACTGTCTCATGACACTAACTAATAAAGTATATTATGTATACAGATGAGGAATAACTTAAAAATAAAAAAGGTTAAAAGTTCAATTTTATTTAAATTGTTGTAATTATATATGAAATTAAAGATGATTAAAGTTAATTTCAAGTCTTTCTGGGTTTCTCCTCATATAAATATATGTAATGTCGATTGGAATATTAAATAAAGTAAAATACAATTAAGTGATCAGATTACAAACGCTTTTATAGTACTGGTTAAAAAAACTCGCCATAAAATCTGGCCACGCATTGAATCAACTATATAAAAAATTGTACAGGTCATCGAACACAAATCTATAATTCTATTTGGAATTCTTAATTCTTTAAAAAAAGCGGAATAACAAACTAACAACACCTACAATGAGAATGTAGTTTTAAGATTCAAGATTAGTTTTCAGAAATAGAAAAATAAATAACAAACCGAAAACGTGGATTGATTATATAACGTTCAATTTATATAGCAAAACACGTGAATAATCATGTTGATATCTAGAAATTTATTTCCAATTAAAAAATCAGGTGAGACCACATTTCTTTTATGTATGTATGTATGTATCTGTTATGTTTGCCAAGAAGACTCATGTCAAAAAACTTTCTCACTCAAATATTTTGACGTGATCGTTATTCTAAACAATAATACAATGGAAAAGGGCCAAATAGTTGCGATCATAAATTTCCTCGCTGATTTTTTTTTCATGTCATAACAAATTATTTTTATTGTAAAGTAAGCAAAAAAAAATTAAGGTTGTTGAACAAGCAAAAAATAAACGTCGAAGAATCACCTTAGCTGTTGAGTATCTTATTTAAAATCATGATCGCCCTATTTATATACAAAATATAAAAAGCGTGTGGTATTTCTGTCAGCCATGTTGTTCAGATATTTTATTTTATTTGCTACCAAATTATTTGGCACTTCCTCGAGACATTTACAAAAACAACAACCGACAAAAAATAAAATAAAAATATTTGCTTTGGAAATTTTAGTGAAATAAATATTATCTATAAAATGTCTGGAATTTTATTGAATATTATAAAAATACGGCCGAGACAAATTACGATCACACATGCAAAATCATAAAATATAAAATGGTTAACCTCAAAATTTTTTTTTTATTTAAAAATGGTTAACCTCAAATTTTTACGTAATAATTCTTTTTTTGATCTGTTTGGAAATTAATTCAACCGAAAAATGAAAAACAAAAACTACAAAAGGATTTCTTTTGCGAGTAGGTTTATCTGAGTCATTTTTTTATGTTGGGAGGGACGAAACCTTAAAAGATGATAATGACTTTTTTGTAATATTATGGGTACTAAAATTCTGGATTGAAATATGATAATGGATTTCTAATTTATATGTAAGTGATTTGTGGGTGGGGTTAAAATATTTCAAACTATTAACGAAAACTGTTATGATCTTTACTGGGAATTTGTGTAATCGGCATTTGAAATGATGAACGACAAATTATACTCGGGTACATGTAGAAACAATTAGGAAAATTAGAAGAATGAAAAACTGAAATTGTTTAGTTAGAATTTATAATTATTAATTATTTGATCGTCTAACTAAATATATGATCATCCATATTTATTTTTTATTCTTACATATCATCTAAGATCACCCATAATTTTAACGATAGTAGTAATCATCTACCAATTTTTTCCTATAAGGTATATACATATTTAATTTTTTATATAAATTAGTGAAGGGAACTCGGAAAAAATATAATTTTGTAATATTAAGATATTTTCTCATAATCATCAACATTAACGTCAAATTGATGATCATTACTTATATCAACGCGATCATCAGTATTATATGATTTTTTTTTAGTGTTGGCATACAGCATAATGTTTATTACGTTTCGCTGATTAATTAAAATATTAAATCTCAAGCAATTGATCACGATTAACGAATGACTATTTGAAAGGAATATAAAGGAAATACCATATACCACCGACTATGCCTGTTAGACAAAACATTTATGATTGATTTATAAAGTAAAATTGTTGGTGTCATAAAAGCAAATCCACTTTGAAATCGTGTTGTGTGTATTTATATTATGACATAAATGTAATATGCCACTACTTTAAGTAATTATTACAAAACTGTTTCTTTCCAACAACAACAAGAAGAAATGTATGGTAAAAAGAAAGACATGTCAATCAAGAGAGATAAAACAATAAGAATTTTACTTACAGTTTTTACTTTATGCAATACCAACATTAAAAACCGTTTGATCATCATCTTTATATGTATGTATACATATGTATACACATTTCATCAGTCAAATCCATCATCATAATCATGCACAGACAAAATGCATTTTTATTTTAAATGGATGTAGATGTTCACAAATAACATGGTAGAAATTATGTTGCAATTTTACAGTTCCCGGTAGCGTAAAAACCCGTATCGAAAACATTTCGTGTTTATTCGAATTATAAACGCGACTAAGTGTTAAAAAAATTAAGAATTCACCTGTTTTTTACGTTACACTAAAAAGAAAGTAATAATACGATCAATGATGATCGTTTATCAAGATCGAATTAAATGCATTGTTCCACATCCAACTGTCATAATAATAATAATAATTTTTGATGATCGGTAATTAAATTTTTTTTTTTTTTTTTTTTGTTTCAAGATCATAACATCACCTGGTCCTCGCAATTCGCAAATGAAATGCGCATATTACCGGTCGAATGAAAGGGTAAAATTATGTAATTTTAAAAAAATTATTGATTAGCATAGAGTGTCTGTTACGCAGTACGCTTCTTCTTATTTTTTCCATACAACGGTGAAAGTAATGATCAAAAATAATACAAAAATGTAATTTAAATTCATTACACGATCATCAAGTAAAATTGAAAACACAAAAAAAATTAATTAAAAATGTATCCCTTTCTTTCAAAATACGACCGCAGCACTATTTCCAACTATTATGTACTCCAGTGCCGGTTAAATAAACCAACCCTGATATTTAATGTTTCGGCTATTTCATAATTTCACTTTAAGATCGCAATTATTCGATAAAGCTACAATAACAAAAACATTGCCAATGGCTGAATTTAGAAACTGTTATAATGATGTTTTTTATCTAACCGGATCTTTACAAAATTCCGAAATAGAGAAATTTCGGCGGCATGACAAGGTTACCAATAATAATAATAAGTGTAATGATCGTTATACGGTAATGGCAATAATTACCAAGTCATTAAAAAGAAATTTCGTAAATTTTAAGAATATGAGCCAAAAAATAAAAAAACCGGACGAACGATACGATGCGTTAAAAATCATCAACAAAAATTCTAAAAATAACAAATCTTCTTCTTAAAATAACTTTTGCTTCAATTTCCTTTTTTTTGAGTTTTTCCGATAACTTTCTATTTTCAATTTTGTTTATTTTTCTTTCAAATTTTATTAAATCGGTCTAAAAGTTTTGTCTTTCTCCACCAAACACAAATCTCTTATACATCGATCTCTAAAACCGAATAACTTATGCACCAACCAAACGATCAATAGCACAAAATTTCGGAATTCGATTACTCATCTATTTTAAACTAAAACAAACAAGACTACCAACTATAAAAAAAAACAAAAAAAAATTTATAATAATATTTGGGTCAGACCATCTGTAAAATTTCAGATTATGAAAAAAAATTAAGAATTTTCTTGTTGTTTTTCCGACAAAAAAGAAAAATAAATATAACGGAAAAATTTTATTATTTTTTTGTTTATAAATGATGTTGATCGAGAGAGACATGATAACAGGCACCTGTAAGGAATATGAGAATATTTTAAATTTTCTTTACACGCCAGTTTATTAAAATAATAATGTTACAGTAACGAATGGATATTCGAAGATATTTTCGTTTTACTTCCGAATTTTGAGATCACAAATCGTTTAGGCGATTTGGTCCAAAATGAATACATACAAATTTGAAAGCCGACTGAAAAATAATAATTCGAGAAATCTATTCGCGTAATTTTACGATTTATTAAGAATGCTCATTAAAAAATTCGATATACGAGTACAAATTAGCAAAATAAAATTGCAACCGAAACGTTCTATTATAAAGGGTGTCCCAAAATTAACGCAAAATCTGAATTACATAGAAAACACAGATTTAGTCATAGGGCATTTTCGACATTTTCCATGACCATTCTGCATAAATGTGACTGAATTTCGTTGTGGGCTTGTTGACATAGACCTTTAACTTCAAATAACTCCATAAAATGAAATCTAATGGTGTTAAATCACACGATCTAGGGGGCCAATTCCGATCACCGAAACGAGACAGTACACGACCAGGAAATGTCTCATGCAGTAATTGACTTGTTTCACGGGCTGTATGGCATGTGGCACCGTCTTGTTGAAACCACATATTGGTCACATCAATATCATTCAATTTCGGCAGAAAGAACTGTGTTATCATGTCGCAATATCGTAATATCCAATGATGCCTCCAGTCATTTGAACGGCTTGTTTTTGGACAACCAGTCTTTTTAGCGTCTCCAACTGATCCGGTTTCCCTGAATTTTTCAATTAATCTCTACGAAATTTTCGAACTGTGGCCGCCAAACTTTCAATATTTTTGAGATATTGTTCAATAATGAAAAGACGTTGTTGTATCGTGTAACGCTCCATTTTTACTGACCCTAAACTGTCAGCTGTCAAATTGTTTTTTTTTTTCAGGGTTACCAATAATTTACTGCACAAATGGCGGCAAATTCAAATTTTGCGATAATTTTGAGACACCCTTTATTATACTTAAGTATTTTTCAGTTAATGCGCAAAAATAAACCGTAATTTAATCATTAAAATTGTTTAACTAACACGTTATGCTACGAATCAAAAATAAAAAAATCTGCAGGATTTAAAAGTTTGCAAATTTTAAGAATAATTAAACAATTGTGAACAATTTCGTTCGAAACTTCTTAAGGCGTCCGGACAGCTTCTAATCCATGGTTTCTCTTTCATTTCTCAGATACATTCTTGCCTAGCGATCTGATGAATGTAATCAACGGTTCAGATATCAAAAAAGCAATTTTTTCTTGTTTTTCAATCAACGGATTGTGTAATGTATGCAACACGAATTTGAACAGACCTATGAAATTTGGCCGTCTTTTGTAAGCAAGTCTTCCATTCTTTGTGCGAACCTAATATTCCTTTATGATCAGCTGCTTCCTACAATGTTACAAAAACTGTTCCACACACTATTCGTAATGGCCGATCCAGGAGCGAGGCCACGGTGAAAAAAAAAAAAATCTCGACAAATTTCAACCAAAAATGGTAACAAATTTGCTAAACGATATATGTAGTAACAATGAATTCTCATTTCAAGTTTACATACTTCATTTTCGTACATATTGAGAGTCGAGTCGAGTTCGATCTAGGTTGAATTTTTTTTTTGGGTTATCTTAAACTATATTCGGAGTCGAGACACCAGCTAACAAAAATTAAGAGTCAAGTTATCTGAACTCTGAAAAGTGCAAGGCCGAATCGAAAAATAACAAAAATTATGAAAAATAGGTTTCAATTCTGTTTGAGCTTTTATTTTTACTATTTCATTGCAGCGATTTTTTTCCAATTTTGTTATGGTAAATCTCTTTCGGTTATCTTGTATTCCCGCATATTAATATTCACACTGTCAATTTGGCTGTCATCCTACTTCACCAAAAGGAAACAATATTTCAATAATATTGAGAAGGTGCGAAATTTGGGCTCAAAGTGTAAATGTTGGTAAAGGCTGTTTGACCATTAACCATTGGCAAGTTCGCCATTTGGCTTCACAAAACCCCATTGATATTTCATTTCCATTTGGCAAGTTGTAGCGACTCTCTGATCATTATGATAACCTCTACGAAGAACTGAATTAATGATTGGACGTTTTTCTTCTGCTGCAATTTTCGTGTCTACGTTCGACTATATAATTCAGTTTAAAGGCAGTCGGTGATTGTTAAGCTTATTCTAGGGTAATTCCGACAATCGGTATATGTATATGAATTACGATGATAAATCTGTCCATGAGCATTAAAACAATAAGCCTTAATACAAATTTTGCTCCCGTTAATGTAAGAGACCGGGCACTGCTGCAGTTTCGAAAACTTCTACAAAAGAAATTATGTATATGATGTGTTATATATTTGTTTTATGTATAAACAACATACAAGTACGTTATGCATCTACAAAACAAAATATATTAACAGTTCTACCAAAATTGTTATGAAAATTTGACAGACCTCGCGGAAATACTAATATGGCGGGAATACAGTGAATACTGTTGAAATTGCCTGTTTTGAACAAATAATTTGTAATTTCCCTTAAATTGATTCACATATAATTTCAATTTAAATAATTTAGCAACAATTGAACAATTGATTACTACTTCAATGATTTGTAAATTCAGAAATTTTTGTCAAACAATTTGAAAAATAAAAATACGGTATTTATGCGTATTTTCAATATGCCAGGTGTGTATATATGAAACCGAAATTTACCAATAAATGGCGCCACCTGTCAATGTTTTTGACAAACCGCCTCATCAGTGCCATTGTTTTCTTTTGACACCTGTCAACAATATCCAATTCACAACCAAACAAGTTTCATACAATAACGCATATTTTTTACGTGTTAAAAATGTCGAATTTTGTGCCTACATATTACGATTTGCGGACATCATTGATTTTTTGTAATCATTTGAAGAAAACTGCTGCAGAACCACATCGAATGCTTATCGAAGCTTACGGTGAGCATACTCTTGGTAAATCACAATGCTAAGAGTATTTCAATAAAATCAAAAGTGGTAGTTTTTACGTGATTAACGAAGAATGTGAAAGACCATCAAAATAGTTTGAAGACAGTGAATTGCAAGCATTGTTTCATGAGGGTGAGGCTCAAACGCAAAAAAACTCGCAGATCAATTAAATGTGTCACGAGCCGTCTCCATGCGTTTAAAAGCCATGGGAAAGATCCAGAAGCTGAGAAAATCGAAAAACCACTTGCGAAATGTTGCTCGCCAGATACAATAAAAGCCATTTCTCCATCGAATTCTGACTGGCGATGAAAAATGGATCTATTTTGATAGTCCAAAGCGCAAAATGTCTTGGGTTAATCCAGGACAACCATGGGCATCGACTGCAAGACCAAATCACTTCGGACGGAAGACAATGCTCTGTATGTGCTGGGATCAGTAGAGTGTGATTTATTTTGAGCTGATAAAACCTGGTGAAACCATAAGTACTAAACGCTACCAACAACAAATGATCAATTTGAATCGAGCTTTGCGTGAAAAACGACCAGAATATGATAAAAGCTTGTGATTTTGCTTCATGATAATGCACCATTACACATAGCAAAACCGGTCAAAGAAACGTTGGGAGGGCTTAATTGGGAAATACTTGTACATGCGGCTTATTCGCCAGGCTTGGCTCCGTCCGAGTATCACTTATACGAGCTTGCTAAGCAGCACTTCACTTCCTACGAAAATGTACGAAAATGGCTCGATAACTGGTTTGCCCAAAAGAAGAACAGTTTTTTGGCGTGGCATCCACGCATTACCAGAAAAATAGGAAAAATGTATAACTAATAATGGGCAATACTTTGAATAAACTACTCTTAACCATTATCATACGATGAACGTGTACTTTTAACTAAAAAATTCCGGTTTCATATTTACACACCTAGTAGGTGACATTGAAGTTTAGCTAATGATATTTATGTATGTGATTTTGTGTATTGTTAGGTTACATGATATAGACTAGCGTATTTTTGCGTATGGTTAACGTATTTTTGCACGAAATTTCAAGTTATGTTGGCAATATTAAGTCTAAAAATCTGTTCATTGTCGGTAACATTAACAGTGATATCCTATAGTTTTTATCACACTGCGATGATTATATGTTTCTTATCTCGTCTTTTGGTCTTGAATCATTGGTTAATGTTCCTCGAGTGACATCATCATCATCCACTTCCATTGATCATTTGTTTACTCGCCTCATCTCAACCATCTTCTAATAGTGAAATTTTAGCTGTTATTGAATCGTTCGACCCGAACGAATCTTTAGATATTGAAAGGATTAGTAGCAATAGTTTGAAAGCTATTTCTAAATTTATCAGCCCTGTTCTTGCTTATATATTCAATCTTTCCTTTGAACAGGGAATAGTACCTAAGCGGCTTAAATATGCTACTTTTATTCCTATTTTGAAAAGTGTTGACCATAGTCATATGGGTACCTATAGACCATTGCGCTCCAGCCAGTTATTCTCAAAGTTCTGGAAAAAGCAGTCAAAAACGGAGTTACCATATTCCTTGATCAATGTAAAATACTAAGCGTTCACCAACATGGATTCCGCCAATGTATGAGTACTGAATCGGCTATGTTAGATTTTTTGAATATTATTCATAATGGTCTAACTCTAAAAAATCTGTGCTGGTTTGTTTATTGATGCTTGAAAGGCATTTGATATGGTGGATCATAAAGTTTTATTATCTATTCTGTTTGATGTTGGTTTTAGAGGTGTTTTAAATAAGTGGTTTGCTTCCTACCTAGATGATAGAGCTGTGAGGGTTAGAGTTAATGACACTTTTGGTGATTTTAGAGCTGCGAATGTGGGGGTGCCGCAACTGGAATTGGATCACAATCGGTTAAGGAACAGCCAAGTTCAACTAATTTTTTTATATTTCAGAAACCCATCTAAAAATTAATTTGGAATTCCATTTCGATTGCGCATACCAAATTTCACTAAAATCGATTAAGAAATAGGCAATTTCCATCCTATTTCGCCGTATTCTAGAACTTTATCCAAAAATTATTTTACAATCCCATTATGATCGCACATGTCAAATTTCACCATAATCGGTTAAGGAATAGCCAAGTTCCATCCTAGTTGGCCATATTTCAGAACTTTATCTAAAAATCATTTTAGAATCCCATTTCCAACGTACATGTCAAATTTCACTAAAATCGGTTAAGAAATAAGCAAGTTCCATCATAATTCGCCATATTCCAGAACTTCATCCAAAAATCATTTTAGAATCCCATTTCCATTGTGCATTTTAAATTTCACTAAAATCGGTTAAGGAATAGCCAAGTTCCATCCTAGTTTGTCATATTCCAGAACTTCATCTAAAAATCATTTTAGAATCCCATTTCCATCGCGCGTGTCAAATTTCAATAAAATCAGTTAAGGAATAACAAAGTACCATTCAAATTGGCCATATTCCAGAACTTCATCTACAAATCATTTTAGAATCCCATTTCCAACGCACATGTCAAATTTCACTAAAATCAGTTAAGAAATAGGCAAGTTTCATCATAATTGGTCATATTCCAGAACTTCATCCACAAATCATTTTAGAATCACATTTCCATTGCACATGTCAAATTTCATTAAAATCGGTTAAGGAATAGCCAAGAACTTCATCCAAAAATCATTTTAGAGTCCCATTTCCATTGCGCATTTTAAATTTCACTAAAATCGGTTAAGGAATAGCCAAGTTCCATCCTAGTTGGTCATATTCCAGAACTTCACGTAAAAATCATTTTAGAATCCCATTTCCATCGCGCGTGTCAAATTTCACTAAAATCGATTAAGGAATAGCCAAGTTCCAACCTAGTTGGGCATATTCTGGAACTTCACCTAAAATCATTTTAGAATCCCATTTCCATCGCGCGTGTCAAATTACACTAAAATCGGTTAAGGAATAGCCAAGTTGAATCCTACTTGGCCGTATTCCAGAAATTTATCCAAAAATAATTTTAGAATGCCATTTCCAACGCCCGTGCGTCTGTTCGCCAACAAAATAATCAGGCTTTATAAGGAGAGAATTTTAGAAGGTTTTGAATGTAACCGTTTGCCGTAATAACAAGAGCAAGAGTAATATAATAATGACGTTTTTATTCATAAGAGCAGAGCCTGGTTCTTTTCTCAATATAGCTCAATAACAAAGAGCGAAAATAAGATAACACAAACGCAGCAGTGGAAAAGAGCCTTATAATAAACATAATGCTCCTGTTCTTCAGAGCAATACTTTTTTTTATAAAATATCGCTCTTTATAAAGAGCTTTTTAATAGTTTTTATTATAGCTCTTGAAAAAAAATGAAGAGCGAAGAGCGAAATGAAATCCCATTTTAAACTCTGCTGGGACAAAGGTTTTAATCGTAGCTCGAATTTAAATGCACAAAGTAAAATTCACACTACAACAAGGCTTTTATTCAAAATAATGTGATGCAAGCACATTTGGCCGATCACAAATTTTTTTATAGAATCTGATCAATATACTAATTTCAAAATAAAATTAGGAAATTTTGCCGTGAAGCTTAGGAGCCCAACGATTCTTAAATTCTAGTGTATGATTTCATAATTACTGTTATCTGTAAAATTACGTTTAAAAACAAATATTCACCTTGTGAATATGAAAATTTGAGAGAAAAAATCCTTTCGTGCGGTGTTGGTATTTTATTTTATTTTTGTTTGTTTACGAATCGAACGTCCCATGATAATCAGAATTTTTTACGTACATTGTAAATAGACCGATTTGTGATACGTTTTTTTCGTATCGGAAATAGACTTAAGCCTGATTTCCATTATGAAATATTTACTGACAGTATAAAAAAAATGAAATAAAAATATATATTCGCGTGCTGTGTGAGAGAAAAAAAACACTTTTTCAGTTTCACAGTACTGACAAAATTATTATAGTATACTGACATTTTTTATAGTATACTGAAAAAATTTACTGAAAAATATATGAAGCGAAGTATATTTTGTCAGTACTGGAAAAATTTTTCGATTTTTCAATGCAATTTTTCAAAAAAAATTAAAAACAAAGAATTATCTGTGTCAATTCAATGAAATTTTCGATGTTTACGTTTTTATTCAGTAAAAAGTACTGTCAGTAAAAGTTTCATAATGGAAATCAGGCTTTAATTAAACGATATACTAGTATTTACGAATCGTACTTTTCAACTCGGTTGCTATATTAAAAAATAACCAAACGTCAAAAGGGTGAATTGTTACGAGAAAAACAAAGACATCAATCAGGGGCATTTTACAATTGTATTCAATGAATTGGAATGAAGTGGGTTGCTTAAAATAAAACAATTAGCGGTTTAAAAATATTTGGATTTTAAGTGCAAATACACTTTTATATTATAATAAATATATTTTATTAAATTCAACTTTTTAATAAACTTAATTTTTACTATTAAAAATAACTTTTCTAAAAAGATGAGGGCCTGGTAAAAATAAATGTTAATACATCGGAAAAACTACAACGAAATAATTTGTTTAAAATTGATTTTTTTTATTAATTTTCACAAATGGAACCACAGCCGTATTTGGTACAATTGCTTTCTTTCTTACGATTGAAAGAAAGACCAAATATATGTATATAAACGGAGAAAAATACGTGAAACCACAAATTCTTTATATGGGATCGGAAGTCATTTTTGAATTTTATAATTTTTATGTTTTGAATATGCAGAGCAGTGCTTCTTAAATTGTTTCATACTACGGCCCCCGAAATCGGAAAAAATCAAATCTAGGGCTCCCAAAAATTCAATAATAATGAATTTACAGCTAAGCATTTTGGGTATTCTTGTTCAAGGATCTCAGACGTCTCATATCCAAGTGCCACCAATTTAAAAAAAATGTTCTACCAACCCAAAATATTGGTGGTTTGGCGTCTATTGGAGAGGGGGGGGGGGAAGGGGATCAAAGTTGAGTAGATTAATCTACCAGCTCCGTAACCTTCCAGTAAGGTGCGCATCACGTGAGCTGTTCTGGTCATGTCATTAGGCAGCTGCGTGATGGGTACAATTGTGTAAGGCGTAACCTGTTCACAATTCGCAAGTGTACATGCTGCCTTATTGTGGCAACCACTGGTAACTAAGGCCATTTGGCAAATTTTAGGCAATTTGGGTCAGGCTAAAGTACGGAGCTAAAGGAGAAAACCTTGACAAAAAACCCTAATCTAAGGTGGAACAGCATATGCTATAATAATAACCCAAAATATTCTCTCAGCTTCATCCGATTTGAAGGTAAAAAAATTCATTTACGCAAAAATTATAGAATTCCAGAAAACTGTTAAGCTTCATTTTACAAAACATGGAAAGGTTTTGCATAAGGAACCATTAAAAATTAGATGTTGCTGTAAATGGTCTGGAATTAAATATTTTAGGTGGACATATGTGTCGAGCAGAACAGATAACAAAATGACTAAACTAAGGTTAAAGGTGCTATTCCATGAGAAAATTTTACTGAACAGTAAAATTAAAGCAAGAAAAAATATATATTTGCTAGATGGCGGAATGAAACAAAAAATCGAATCAGTAAAAAAATATTTGTGTCTGTAGTTGTAACACTCCTCTAAAAGGTATCAAATCGAGAACTTTTTATAGGAGTGTCACTAACACACGTACATAAAATTTGTATATGATAGAAAATAATTCTCGCACACACTAACAATTTTAATAGGAGTACGATTTTATGGTGGAGATATTTTTTAATTTTTTATTCTGTGACGGAAATTGTTCGGAAAAATGAAATTATGATATGAGTATTAATAATATTTAATTTTTTAGATAATTTAGAGACGAATAAAACAACGAATAATACTAAATACATAATTTTTTTAGCAATTATTGGTTATGTTTTGGTTTAATGTTAATTATTTTTACTTAGGTATTTAAAGCCAAATTTGGATTTAATATATCATACTGAATTATCGAACTATAAAACTTGTGGAAGTAACGTTTCAAATTTAAAAAAATTGGTTTTTGCCATATAAAATTCAGAGTTATCTAAAGTTTTTTTTTAGGTTTTTTCAACTACCAATCACTAATATGTAATCAACCATAATGTAATCATATGGTCGTTTCAAACTGCCCTTCGACCGAAAAGGCCCCTGTTATAGTTAAAAAGTGTTGACAGGCTAACCAAAACAAATTCCTCGTAATTGTTTGCTTTAAACAAAACTGCTACTCATTTTATAATTCTAGTCAAGTGTGTTGCGTTCTTGAATATTAAAGCGTTTTATTCCCCAAACCAGGTGCCTAAACTTTTTCCTTAGTTGCCAACTTTCATGATAAATTAATCGGATTAATCGAATTTTTAATCAGATTTGGTAGATTTGGGTAGATTTACAAATCAATCAAAAGATTTTTGGCCTGAACATTAGAATGCAACCAATGACTAATATTGCATTTGTTGCGTAACACCAAGATAAAGGTTTCGACACATTTATAAAACTTATTAATAATTTGTGTTTTATGGGCATATTGTCTGTCGATAGTTACAGAAAAGTTCGGTAAGTGTTCGAAAAATTTACCAATATTTCGGTAATCAACCGGTAAATCGGTATTTGATTCCCTACAATAAACTTGGCACAACAAACCTGGAATTTTAATTTTGGAGTTCTCTTCACTAACCTGATATACAATTTAACCACATAAATTTTGAAATTTCTTTTTTGAGTAACTTTTTTAAATTACATACTAAATACGTACCCTAAATACGTACGTTCTTAAATACGTACGTCCGTAGCCGTACCACATACACTTTTTCTCGGCTCTACTCACTGAACCATCCAGAGCTTACAATGAAGCTTGGAATACACCTGCCGTCCATCCCATTGAGATCCGCCTGGTCACTGAGGAGAGGAGCTCCTACAAATGTCCATCTGCTTAACGCTAGACGGGGACAAGTGCAGAGTAGATGCAGTACAGTTTCTTCCTCCTCTACATCTTCGCAGCTTCTAAAGTAATCATTAGAGGAGACCCTAGTAGGCAGTATCCTGTAATAACTCCCACAAACTTACTAATATGGTGACGCTGAAATGTTAACAGCTGTCTCGTTCTTGCTTGATCCAGTCTTGGCCAAATCTGCCTAGTTATAACACACGAGGTACCATTGGACCATTTATAGTTCGCTGCCCTCCTAGCTTCTTCCTGAAGCAAGAGTTTGCATGTAACGAGCGGAATTTCAACATTTACCTTACTTGGTAAAGTGAGGCAATTTGTACCCTGCCGAGCGAATTCATCTGCATTTTCATTCCCCGCAACAGTGAAGTGCCCTGGCACCGACGTTAAGTGGATGTTGAACTGATCTGCCATCTCGATAAGAGATGAGAGTTTTAATAGCGGCCTGACTGTTCATAAAAATGCGAACATCCCTTACAGATACTGCATTATAACTCAACCAATCCACGGCCTCAATTATCGCAATTAATTCAGCCTGAGAAATGCTACAATAGTCAGGGAGACGAAAGGAGAAGTTCACCTTTAATTTCACGCAGAAAAAACTAAAACCAACCCTACCATCCATTTTCGAACCGTTCGTGAAGAAGTTCAAAACTTCAGGGTTCAACATCTCTTCACTGAGCCAGTCCCTTCTAGAGGGAATATCAGTAAGAAACCTTTCCTCAAAAGATGATAATGGAATCATGTAATAGGTGATACCGGGGATGTCTCTGTTACACAAAATAGATGAATTTCCTGTATTACTACATGTCCACATAGAAATGGATTTGAGCCTTATGGCTTAGCTCGTGGTTATTCGAGTGCGCAGAATATCTAGGGGTATGAGATGAAAAAGAACCTCCAATGGCTGATTGGGTATACTCCTGAATGCACCACTAATACACAAGGTGGAAGTTCTCTGAATTTTCATCAGCAACTTTTGGTTAGCCATACTGTTTAAGGCTGGCCACCAAACAAAAATCCCATATAAAAGTATGGGCCTTATAACTGAAGTATAGAACCAGTATACTACATGGGCTTCAAGACCCCGCCGTTTTCCAATAGCGTTTTTACAGGACTATAGGGCTATAGTAGCTTTCTTTTCCCATTCTAAAATATTAGGTTTCCAACTAAGTTTGCTGTTTAAAACAACAACCAGGTATTTCGCTTAGACCTAAGTTCCTATAGTTTTTACTTTAAATTTAACTCCTAAATTTCTGAGAATTTACTTCGGATATTGACCTCTGATGTAAAAACGTTTCTACTTCATAAAAGGTTTTAATTTTAATCACGGTTTTGTGTCCCACAGATCGAGGTTTGCGATCTTAAATTCCTGTTTATGTTCTTTGTATATCACATATCATACAAAAACCATTAGCAACACAAAAAACTGTAGCGGTCATTGATACTAGGTAGATTTAGAGCCCACAGTTTGAGAAGCCCTTGTGTAGAGCACTGAGTAAGAAACAAAATTTATTGAACAAGAGTTTTTTTGTTGTAGTCGCAAAAAAAATCTAATAATCCGAAAATTGTAAAATTTGTTTCATTTTAGTAGGGATCATAAAATAGTTATAAAAATGGTCCCATCTTTCAGATCTTTCTTTTCATACTAGCCGCCGAAATGTTCATTTTGAATTTTCTCCGACGTGCACATTTTATTTTTTATCATTTTCCTCATTTAGTTTTAGTAGACTAAAAAATCAGCATATGATCTCGGTTCGTTTTCTTCAAAAAGCACTTAAGTATGACAATCTACAAATTTTTTGTATCTCAAAATGAAATTTAAAACAAAAGTTATTGATAAAAAATATTTAATTTCAGAATAAAGGCAAAAATTTGAAAATATTTACAGTTACAATTTAAATTTTACATAATCTCACTAGTTGAATATTTCTTAAAATTTAAGCAGCCTTCCTTTGAAAATCACGAGTTCCCTTTACTGCTTTTACATCCTTATTATGGTTCTCACCTCACCGACGAGTCGCCGTGACTTGAAAAGTCGAGTGAGTTCAATTTTGTTATTATGGTTCTCACATTTACTTTGGCGAGAGTTAAGCGCGGCTGATGTTTTTAGTTTTGTTAATTATGACCATTTCCTGTTAATTATGACCATTTCCATTCGTTTTGAAGTTTACCAGCACAGTAGTTTTATATTTTTTGAAGTTAGTTTAGCAGTATTTTGTACACATTTAATTATGAGATTTAATTAGATATTTTATCGGTTAAAATTGTTAATAAATAGTGCAAACAGCAAAATACAATGCGGATTTATTTTTCTGTGGGGAATGAAACTGGAGGAAACAAAAATTCTTGACAATTTACATACGCATTTTGTAAAATGCATTTTGTAAGCAATCGTTGTTTTCAGGCATTATACGGCTGACATCATCATCGTTTTAATAATCTAGGACTGTTTGCTTGAGTTCATCACTTAAGCGTTTTCCAGCTTTTGCTTGGGATAGGCTGAATGGGCCGTTTTTGGGTTAAATATGTGTAGCTGTCCACCTCGTATATTGAGTAGTATTGAACTCTTTCATGATTTGTTCTATGCCTAGTGATTTCGACAATATAATCGGCAGCTGGTGAGACAATTTTTCTTTAATTGTTTAAACGTGCTTTTCAGTTGATTCATAAATTCATCATAAACAGGGACCCGTTGAGTGAATCGCAGGGGCTCGATTCTAGGTTCCAAAGATTTTGATAATAATGGGATATGCAGTTAATTCTACTAATTGTTGCCCTTGATTTTGACAGTATTTTTTAATTGGCACTATTCACTTTCACTCCTACCCGAAGTACCTTCTGCTTTGAACGTTGATGACGTTTCCGGTGAGTGTTGTGGCGTCTCCGGAATAATACGTTATTTACATAGTAGTGATTTTGAAATAGCTGGATCTGCAAATTGACAAATTTGCAATTGTTTCAGTCAAACTCCGCAGAAGAATTTTAATAATATACCTGACTTTCCTTAAATTTTTCGAACAGTTTGACTTAGGAAACTCCTGTTGACTTAGGAAACGGCTTACAACGCTTTTTAAAGTTTATTACACTATCGCGTGAGTCTGAAAAATACTGACCGACTCTGACTCCGCATTTTATATTTTTCTTTCTCTCCTAAAATGCATCTTATGCTTGATTACGAAAAGACTCCAATGAGTGTATTTGCCCCCGGTCAGTTTTATAAAGAATAACGATGTGAAATTTTTCACTTATGAAAAAACTTAAATATCCTCGCAACAGAAATACAGTCATCGTTAACACATAGAGAAATGTTTCTGCTTGATAACGAGATGTTATTGGCTAGAAATTATGTCGAACCCAAGGTTAGAGTACTATTTTTATTTTATTTTTTATTTTATTTTTTTCCTAGAAAAAAGAATATACATCAATTTTATACAGGAAAACATTATTTTAAATTAGATATAAGTAAAACAAATCAATAGGTATTTTAGCAGTCCATAAAAAATGATAGTAATAATAAGAAATTAATAAAAAATCAATAATAAAGAAAACACAGAAATTCACAGCAACAAACATTTCATTAGAAAAATGAAAAGTGACTCAAAAATTGGTAAAACAAATTAAATGTGATGCAGATTGTAATCCGCTATAAAGTTTAAATAAAGTTTGTTTTAAAGTAATTTTTAAACTCAGAAACTTTTAGGTCCTTCATGGAATCGTCCAATTTGTTAAACAAATCAAAACCTTTGTAAAATATACTATTCTGGCTAATTGTCAATTTATAGTTAGGAAGTCGATAATTTAAAGAGTTCCGTGCAATTCTCTCAGTAACTGTTTGATTTATCAGAACCGAAATATTACATTTAATTAAATCTGCTCGAGTCTTAAATATTGTCATTATACTATATATTCAAAATCAACTAACTGATTAATTGGAAGAACGCGATCATTGTAAAGTAACCTAGTAGACGTTAATGGTGGTAAGCCTCTAAGAGCCTTTATGGCTTTATTTTGGAGAATTTGAAGATCATTTATGTGTGTTGGAGAGGCAAATATGAATCAAATAAGTAAAGTTCGAATGAATATAACTAAAATATAAATTTAAACGTAAATGGTGTGTAATGAATCGGCCAACTCGCCTCAGTACACCTATAAAAGGTGAAATGTTTTGCTTTAAATGGTTTATATGAGAAGTCCATGTTAATTGCGAGTTGATTTTGAGGCCTAAGTAGATAGTGGGATCGACTCGTTTGATAATATGACCGTTCAAATTCACTACATTTAAAATATTATGAGGTTTGCTTTTCAAATAGAAAATTAGACTTAGCGAAACTCAATTTTAGGGAATTATTAGTAAGCCAATTATTAATTTGAACAAGATCATTTTCCAAGTCATGTTTAAGTTGAACAAAAGATGCCGATTTGTATGTTAGAATAGCGTCATCAGCAAATAGTTGAATACTACCGTTCAGTTTGAGACGAAAGATATCATTAATATATATTAAAAACAGTATGATATATAAAAACAGTATTAATATATATTAAAAACAGTATTAAGTGATGATTACCAAAACCGAGGCAAACAGGGACTATGTAATTTGCCAATCGTTTAAAATGATTTTTTAGATATTACCGAAAAGTTCACAATCATAGTGACCAGGTGTTGATCTTTATCTATTAACCACCAAGAAAATTCTGTTGAAGAAATAGAAGAAAAACATGTATTCGAAAAATTTCTAGACGACCATGAGAAATAGAAACGACTTCGAATTACAAAAATTCTGGATTTAATTTGTTAATGGCTTGGAGAAAGTGGAGAAAATAAAGTAATAAACACAAATCTTTGTTATGTTTAAATTATGTTCTATTGATGAAAGAATTTAATACGAGCAGTATTTTGAATTTTATAATATTTTGATCACATATGGAAGTTGGAGTGGGGGTCAGATAGTCAATTTTTAATACATCGGAGTCGGAGTTGAAGAATTATTTTACCGATTCCGCAGCCCTGTTGAGGAGAGACCTTGCAAGTGAGTGGAAATGAGGGTAGGTGGAGGAAATGAGGGGATGCTTGTTTGTGGATTGGAGGGTGTGACGATGGATGAGGGGAGTACACATAGATGAGTGTGTGTTTCATGCTATTGCTCCATTTAACATTGCAATGATCTCGCAAGTACTTTTGAGTAAACGCAGTTGCTCTTGCTAAATTTTATATTTTTTGTATAGTTTGCTTTTTGAATTTATGGCACATGCCGCCATAAGTTGAAAAATCAAGCTATACATAAAATAAAGATATTTAGTACAATAAATGTCCAAGAAACGAAAAATGTAGTAATTTACTAAACGAACTTTTCCATGTTAAAATACGCTATTCTATCCTTTATTGATACATTAGAGCGCACAAGTGCTATGTCAATATTTTAAATTTCTGCAACAATGTCCTTCTAAATTTTCGCTCAATATCCTTAGATATAGTGTTCTAAAAGAATGTAGCACCAGAAAGCTGAACCATAATTGATAAAAAATACATTTCTGATATATTAATTTTGTATTTACCACAAATTGTAAAAGTGGACATAGCACTTGTGTTATCTAAGGTATCGATATGCATAAGTATAGTTCGTGCAAACTGCTAATGAAAATTTGACAGATCCCACGCATAAACTAATATGGTCGCAAAACAGGATGAAGTTTGGTTATTTTTTTACATTTTTATCTTTAGAAAAATCGCCTATTTTAAACAAAAATTTTGTAATTTCCCTTAAATTGATTCATTTATACATAATATCAATTTAAATAATACACTTGAACAATTGATTACAATTTCAATAAATTATAAATTCATTAATTTTTGTCAAACAATTTTAAAAATAAATCACGGTATTTGTGCATCTTTTCAATATACGAGTAGATGACACTTTTGTTTTTAGTATTGCCTAGTTCGTACCCAAAATGAATTGTCACATTTTGTGCAGCGACGCCGGAATGTTTAGTTCGGCTGATCGAACATCGGTCCGAACACACCGACAGAATGAAACCAACCATGTTTCGCAGGAAGGGGAAAATCACTTGCGGGGGAGTCATATGGCAGCTCGTTTATCCACTCATTCACTTTGCCACAATTAATTCTTCCGCACACAACAAAAACCAACACCGTTTTCATTAGCAAATCATATCATCTGGGCGACAAAACAAAACACAATCCTCGCCTCGGATTTAGTGGTAGCGCGCTCTTGGCGGCGCTTACTTAATTTTAATAAATGGTGGTGTATCATAATAAAATAAAAATAATTTATAAATTAATTAGTATAAATAAATAAATAAATTTGTAATAATTAATCTTTATATATATATACATATATATACAATTTATATATATATATATAATATATATATATATATATATATATATATATATATATATATATATATATATATATATATATATTTATATATATATATATATATATATATAATATATATATATATATATATATATATATATATATATATATATATATATATATATATTTATATATATATATATATATATATATATATATATATATACATATATATATATATATATATATATATATATATATATATATATATATATATATATATATATATATATATATATATATATATATATATATATATAGATATATATATATATATATATATATATATATATATATATAGATATATAGATATATATATATATAATATATATATATATATATATATATATATATATATATATATAAATATATATATATATATATATATATATATATATATATATATATATATATATATATATATATATACATACATATATGTATATGTAAATCTGATGATAAAATAAATAGTAATAAATAAACAAAACATAATGACTTGTTCATTATTTTAAAACAATTCGTTACAATTCGTTATAATATAAATGCGTAGCATTTATAGTTTTTTACTGTTTTAAATTTTCACGGGATATTTACGAATTTTTACGTACATTTTGAATATTCAATAATATTTAAGATTTAACTCAATAAAGTTTATCAGTTATTTGTTATTTTTTTAGTTTTAGGAATTGTATTAAACTAACCCCTCAAGATTTTTATAAATTGGGCTTCGCGAACCAGAAAAAAATAATTTTCATTAGCATTTTGATAGAATTGTACTTTAAAAATACACAAAATACATTACCTGAATACAAATTAATTTAATTTAAAAAACTTTATTTATTTGTTAAAATTTGTTTTTATTATTTTCCAACACCATTTTATTGAAATTATTCCATCACCGCGCGAGGTGAGCGGCATGTCGCCGTGTTGAAAATTGAGAGCAGACTGAAACTGAATTTAAAAGAAATATTTAATTTTATTTTGGTTTGTTGTCTCTTTATACAGAAGACAGTAGTTCATTGGTTGAATGCGTTTGTTGCTAAATGGTAATATCAACGTTGAGCGGCGTGATACTTTTTGGCGGAGCACGCATGAGTCAGCCGCTACAGGACTCCCGCGCAAGTGATTTCAGATCAGCTAAACAGAGGTGGCGGTCGCTTAATTGAAATGCCCCATCCACTGGACATTAATTGAGGCGATATGCCGAGACAGAGGTAATGGAAGAGAATGTGGTCGGTCGATGCTTGCGTCAGTAGCTGTGAAGGGGATGTTCGTCGAGGCCCACACATGATAGGATGTGAGCAGGAGGCATCGACCAAATACCGGTGGGGACCTCTAATTTTCCTTCACTGAAGTCTGCTGTGCCGCAGACAGAGCTTTCTTAAGATGTCTGGTGACGCAAGTGAGTGAGTGTGCAGTCTGTGTCGTGCTAGGCAGGTGGGCAGTGGTGAAAAGAAGCGCGAAGCACACATCAGGCAGGTTGGAAGCAGGGGCTTCGACCAATACCGGATGAGTACCTTTAGTCTTCCCTCACTGTCCACCTTACCAGTCCGACACAGGAATGGTGCAGTGACCGAGTTTCCATGTCGGGAAGCAAAGCTGTGACATGGCAGACCAGAAAACGAATTCTGCAGTCTGGAGTCAGCTTTAGGGCCTGCCAAGAGATGTTGGCAGTGGCCGATTTGAGGCCAGTCTACGGACTCGACTGTGGCCGAAGAATGTCGATGTGAGTCTCGACTTTCTCGTGAGAGGGTGGGACATTCGATGTGAGTCTCGACTGTGTCCCAGTGACAGGGAAAGCTATAAAAGAAGAGAATCTAAAAAATGAAAAAGAACCCGGAATTTTTTTTTTTTTTTTATTATATGGTGATGGAAAATTTACAAAAAAAATATGAGAGGTCGTGCTGGTGGTTGCTGCTGTTGTTGTTGGTGTTAGTGCGCCATTGAAAACGACGATGTTTATGATGGTGGTGATGACGTTGTTTGACTCCACTTTGGACGTGTGGTGCTACTCGTCCATGGCGGGCATGATGATGATGACGATGACGTTGGTGGTGATAGTGGGTATAATGGTCCTAGCGGTTGTAATGTTTAAGACGCGCTGCTGCTCGTCGTTGGCCGCCGTGATGATATTAGTGATGACGATGATGATGTTAATAATGTCGTTGCCAATTATATATTACAAAACCACTCCATCTGTCTGTGTTTGATGTGCTGTGACTCCATTGTATAAGTATGCGGTGTTGGTATGGTACCGATGGATGTGCGTTTCCAATGTGCATAGATGTATTATGTCGCCACCGGAAAAATAATAATAAATTTTTTTTTTTGTTTTATTAAAAAAAACACGTTTTAACATTTTTTATAGTGAAAAAAAAAACATATTTTTGGTACATACCATTTACCTGGTACGGGTTCGTACCAGGTGTGCACAATTTATTACACAAAATAGAATATATAAAACCGCGTGTTTGGTCCATAAAACTGGACGTCGGTTGTCACCACTTTCAAAATACACAAAATAAATTTTCTGAATACAAATTAATTTAATTTAAAAAACTTTATTTATTTGTTAAAATTTGTTTTTATTTATTTAATTAATGTTTAACTTTTCATTTATTATTTTCCAACGCCATTTTATTGAAATTATTCCATCACCGCGCGAGGTGAGCGGCATGTCGCCGTGTTGAAATTTGATAGCTAAGCAGACTAAAGTTAAAAGAAATATTTAATTTTATTTTGGTTTGTTGTCTCTTCATGTGGAAGAGACAGTAGTTCATTGGTTGAATGCGTTTGTTCCCAAATGGTAATATCAACGTTGAGCGGCGTGAATACGTTGTATTAGTGGTTGGGTAAACTCAAACGCCAATGTATGTGAGTGATACTTTATGGCGGAGCACGCATGAGTGAGCCGCTACAGTTGTTTACTATTTTCATTAAATGTTTTTAAGTTGCGCTACATTTCTTGCGTCGAGTTACCCTAAATTCAATGTTTTTATTTTCGAATTAACAGATACAAAGTATACAACTGTTCCCACTAAAATGCAATGAAATAGGAAAAATTTTGTCATGAGCGTATTATGAAATTAAGATTAATTCTGACATATTTTGATGAAATTAAAGTTTACTGGAAGCTTTAGTTACAGAACCCGATGATAATATGAATCTTAGGGGTTCTAGAAAGATGAATCTTGTTTGGAGAGTATAAGACCGAAAAATTATAAAATATATATTATGGTTAGTTATTAGTGTAGTTGCAAGGCGTTTCATTTAAAAAGCGGCTAACTTTGAATTCAAAAATCTTATTATTTTGATACTTTCAAAGCAACACTTTTATGGAAGGTGATGTATTATTTATTGTAACAAAAAGCGCAAATGATTTAAACTATAAAATGAGATGCTGAACTGAAGAAAAGCGTTTATTGCAAATAAGTAAGAATAAGAGATTACTGAAAGAGGCAAAGTTTACTTTTGCACAAGATTTTATGAATTTTTATGGAACTCGTCATTCGATTCACAGAACATACAGATAATATCCTACGAACCAATCAATTCCATTAAGCGAAGTATTGGTGTAGACTAATTTTGAATTCTCTTGGTCGTACACTCTAATTTATTTATTTATTTATTTATTTATTTACTGACAAATTTTGCATTACTCTGTTTTGAGCATAAGCTCATTCATAACAAGGTGTTCGTGTACAAAAGACATAACATAATAAACAAATTTCTGAATTTAAGCCACAATAATCCACTGATACAATTCCTTTGGATAATAATGGTATTTCCATTCGATCAATTAACCTTCTAAAATGGTGGCTGGTGAATTGTCGGCATTTGCTGAAATTCTGCGATCTTACACATTCCTGGTAGCAGCACGGTCTATACAGTTGAGGTCAGTTATCCCAGAGCTTTACTTATTTTAATTTAGTTGTCAAAAGAAATATTTAATTAATCTATTATTTTTTTAAGAAAATTATAAAAAGCACGTCCGCGTGACTGAAAAGTCAAAGTACGAATCAATCAATCAAGAGTAAATGATGGATGTATTTTTAACTTTTAGTATACTGTACCCTTAATTCGGTTCTTTTGGTAAAAAAAGAATGTCTGAATAAGAAATGGTTGTTTTTTGATTAACTTAAAATACGTCTAGTCCCGTATTAAACTTAGATTTCTAAACGTATTTATAGTATTTCATAGTATACTGTAAAAGTGCTTAAATAAAGCGAATTATTTCGATTAAACCTACTTAATCACAGGGCAGGTTGGGCGGCATCCTTGCACATCTTATCAAGCCGGTTATGTTTTGAAGAATAGAGTACGAATCAATTTTCTAGATGATTTTGCAGTTCTGCAACTGTGCTTTCTCTAGTTTTTAAAGCTCTGAAGAAATTTTACCACCCGACAAACACAACCACTGTGCAATTGGGTGCTTTCAAATCTCCTAATTTACCCACTTTCAAGATTTACTGATGAAAAAAATAACATTGAAAATGTCCCGTTAACATAAAATCTGATCTAAACTGAGCTTGTTTTCAGAATAATGGCGGTATAAAGTAGTAATTAAATATTAATTATTACAACATACGTTAATCGAGTAAATAACAAAAAAATTAACCCTTTCGTTACCTCAACATTGACATTTTTGTCTATAATCTTGAAGGCTAAAAGATAATACACATTTATTTTTATTAATGCATCGTAATCAGAATAAAATGTTAAACAGTGAAAATTACTAAAATTAGAATTCTTTAATTTTCATTTTGCGTTTTACAACTACCAATGTCGAAGGTAAATTAACAATCCAAATGTTGCATGAAAAAGGCACTCGCAGTTTTCGGGATTTACTATATTTGTTTCATCAAATTGTGTGCTTATCTGTGCTTCTATGAGCTGTTCGACATCATCTATGAACATAACCAAATTCAAGTTACTAACTCTTATAGTTTTCTATCTAAAAATGAACTTATAAAGCTGAAACACACAGAAGTCGCTTTTGTCAAATTTAATGAAAGTCAAAATCCAGGATCCGCCTAGTTTTGTTAGTTGAAAATGTCTCACGAAATAAAATTGTCTGCCAAGTTTCAACTTTCTGGTGTAGGAAAAGTTAGTCAAAGGAAATCTTGTACAGCCGAATCTCACACAAATCGCTCATGGCAAATTTAATAAGAGCGGGAAATCAATGATAAGCAAAACTTGCCATAAAGAAGTTGAACCACAAATACATCATTATAACCAATTGAATTGGTTTAACCTACTTTTCCCAATTCGTCAGTAAAAATATCTGTGGGCTCTCTGACAAGGCATTCAGTATGGAAAAAGTTTTACTTTTGACTTACAGGTTTGTATGATTTCCAACGTAACGAATAGACATTTTTGTTCATTATGTTGGAAATTCATACAAGCCTGTAGGCCAGAAATAAAAGGTTTTTCCGATGCAAATTGTTTGTGATATTGCACGTGCGCACAGCTGGTTTTAAAGTAAGCAATTTTTGGTTCTATAGTGAAATTGATCCTTTGTTGTTAAAAATTATTTAACTTATCAAACAAATTTGATCACCAAAAAGTAAATAAAGTTTTTAAATTTTCACCAGCGTAAAGATATAAACACATAAGATTTTACCTTATTTCCATTTTTTTCAACAATTATTTTTCCAAACATTTAGTTATTCTGTAAATTTTTTGAAGAGCGCACTTTTAAGTACTTCCGTTTTCTAACATCTTTCTGATTTCTCAGAATTAGAATAAAATATTTTTCTCGAAACTAACATTTTTACCGCTACTAAATACCAAATTTAAAGTAAATTCAGAAATAACAGTTTTTATCGGAATACAAAAATACTGATACGTTTTTATATTTATTTCTCAGTTTGTACTATCATCCGGCTGAATTATAAATATGGCTAAAGCGAAAGCATGCAATCAAGCTTATTACAAAAATTTTAGGAATTTATATAATCGTCGAATATAATCGTCGAAATGGCGTGTCAGACGGTGACAAGTCTAACCAAATTTCCCATTATTGGTGCGATAAATAAAGTATTATCAACATTTTAGTGCAATTTATTTTAGAATGAATTAAATGATTTGGATGTATGTACATACAAATACGAATTGGATGTAAAATATTAAGAATATATAATATTATATGAATTTTTTGTTAAGTTTCAATTAGAATATATCCGTTAAATATTTTCAACAATATTTTTATGACATCATAAATCTGTAACACTTTTATAAACATTATAATCTCTATCGTCTCGGAATCATAATATTGTATATTATGAATATGAGCACGAGTAGACGAAAAAGAAAGAATTTTTTTTTATAAAATATTTCTTTCTCTCGCTAGACTGGCTGTATGAACATACAAAATTGTGGTATTTCCGTCAAAATTAAAATAAAATAATAAAAATCACTTTGGCAAAACAGAATTTTCTATTTATATAAAATTTTAATTCTTTTTGCATTTTTTTGTTAATTGAAAATGTAAAGAGTAAAACGAAACGTTTAGTTTTCAGGTGTGAAATTGTACTTTTATGCGGCAGTCGCGGAATCGATAATATTATTTCTGGTTGATTAGCACTCTTCTCCAAATAAACAACTCCTACAGATTGAACCGAATACACTTACAAACTTTGCAAATAAATATAGCAACAAGTTATATACAATACATACAGCAACAAGCAAGAATATTACGTACATATGGTATATCAGGTATATCGCCAAACATTTCCATTTACGTCAAATATTATATCAAACATTTCACATTTTATAATTTTATATTATTTACCATAATATGTAGTTTACACGTATATTTCAGTTATAAATAAAATTATAATAATTTTAAGATAAGATTATAAATAAGTTGAATCATCAAACATTATAAAGTCACACCAAAATAATAGAGAGACGAAAAATAAACAACAGTTTGGTTTATGTGTCACATACTTTGAAACGTTTGTGGCATGCTCATCTTCAGTACATAATAATTATTGCTTTTATGGAATGTTATGTGTATCTAATTAACTAAAGGTATTACAGTTTTTTTGTTTTTCGTAATTGCCCATTTGTATTTACTTTTTCACGGCCACAATGCGTTTGCGTAATGCGAAATAAGTGATGAATGACGTATTTAAATCTGCGCGATTAAAGAGCTACACAAAAGCCGTTCTGAAAGCCCAACACTGCTACTGTACATATATTGGAAATTAATATCTATTATTTTGTTTACTGAAATTTTCGCTAAAAATATTTTTAAAATTTTTTACGTTTATTTTAAACGTTTAGTCAATATAATGTGGCTGGTATAAACCGATATTTACCTTTCGCACGGAAACAGTCAAAATTTTTAGAAAATTATGGTTCATTCTGCTACATAATATAGATGAAAATAAAATGTAAAGGTCATTACTTCCTAGTTCGAGATATACTTATGTTTATGTTGCTTTATATATAATAGAAATAAGCTACACCCATTACATCAAGCCTACGATATCTACGAACCAAATGGAGTCAACATTTATTTGTATGCCCAACTAACTGCACAGGAACATGGTGAAATGATGACTTTACCGGGTGATAATAAAATACGGAGACTGTTTCTAAATTTTTTCTTTTCTCATCTATAATGTTTTTTTAATTTTTTTGTTTTTTATGTATACTATATAAAAGTTAGTTCTCTATTCCTTTTATTTTTTGAGTTATCTTGTCTAAAAAAAGACGTTTCGCTATAATATGTACGAAGCTGGTAATTCTGCATAAAAAAAAAAAATCAAATACTTCCCCATTCAACAGTCTTTAAAGCGATAAAACGATACCGGGAGTTAGTTTGTTCTTCGGACCGTGCAGGAAGAGGTCGAAAAATAGCCAAAGAAAAACCTAACAATTATTCGTGCAAGCTCCAGAAAGCTACCTCTCAAATTCATCAATGAAGGGGTCAAAGCGAAAAAAAATGTATCTGGACTTGTGAGCATTATCCAAATACTACTCTCCCCAAACAATTATCCAAACTTCCTGCTCTGGAATTTTTTCCTTGGGCATACTTGCAGACCAAAGCCTGTGCCATACCACGTACAAATTTGGAGTTATAACGTGCTGCCATTTCAAGGTCCGGTATGGAATGCCTCTAGAAATGATTTGACCTGCTTTGAAAATTTTATAAACGTGTTATTTTAAAATTTGCAAAGGATTTGGTGCAAATTCTTTACAAATATTTGGAATTTAATCAGTCTTCGTATTTTATTCTGATCCGGATGTTACCGACCAAACAGCACAATTATATTAAAGCTGTGGCTTTTGGACCGATTCATATCCCTTTGTGAACCTCCTGCAGTGCAAAAGGCCAGGGTCCCTATTCCTGCATTCGATACGAATCTGTATACGAAACGAAAGTCCAATTCGATCGAGGAAGTGGTTGCTGATTTGTCTCGTTCTCGTCGAGCTTCCACGTCTACGGCCATTCACAATATTTTAACTGAAGTTTTGGGTTCTTTCCGAAATTCATGTTACCATTTCGGGGAGGGCGGTTTGAATCGATTGAAGCCATCAAAGAAAACTCGCATAAGGAGCCCAGAGCGATCATATCTTCTATATTTGAAAAGTGTTATGAGAACTGCGGGTTAAGCATTGGCATATGTGGGTTGTATCCGATAGAGCATATTTTGGAAACGACAAAATAAATCTTGATGAATAAATAAGTATTTTGTGTTTTATTCAAAAATTCCGGCTACTTTATTCACATAATTTATTATTGTATTGTATGTTATATGTATATCACATATTCACATTCTATATACCTAGAAATACTTTTTGATTTTGTTAGATTGCGATAAAAATAATTATTGCACAATAAGCATATACATATTTTGAAAATTCTGAACAAAAACAACAAAATTTTAAATCACACACCAATTCTGCCGTGCTGAACATATTTTACATAACTACATTTTGGCCTAATTGAGTTATTGATGGCAACAAAAAAATAATTAAAACCATATTGGGAAAAAAGTAATAAGAACAGTTTTCATTTTAACTGTAAATACACTAATTTCAGAACTTCAACCTCGATTTTTCAAAATTCATTTTCTATTGTTATGTAAAAGATGTTTAGTTTATTGAATAATTCTGAATGTCCAAGCAATAACCAGGATCTCCCGGTGGTTGTTTGAATTATGACACTGGGCCCACCGAAAACCCGTTTTCACATCAACTTGGAAGGACTGGCCAGGATGGTTAAAATATGATTGAGACCAATCCGGTTACAGATACCATGGCAATCAATATATAGTAATATGGCTCCTATTTAGCAAAACACAATTCTTTAAGTTTATAAATTTTGTACGTATTAAATTAAAAATTGAACCGTCTTTAAATTATTGACAACCTAAAATAAGTTTATAAATTAATTAATAATGACTTCCAGGAGATACTTCTAAAAATCAAAATAATAAAATTATTGTAAACTTACAAAATTCCGTTCCCGGAGAACTTTCTTCAATCTTAATTAGTAGGTACCTAATGTTCCCACCTGGTTATCACCACCTTACAAAACTACCTTAAAATATAAGTGAAGTATAGACGGATTATAAATTGAAGATCAATTTATAAAATAATCTAATAAAATCTATAAAACAAAGAGGCTATATTAAATCCGAAAATTAAATATAAATATAAAGAAAATTAAAATTAACATTTCGGTGCTGCTTCAGCTTCCCGAACGTACCTCTAAAAAAATTACTATTGTGGTTGCAGCAACTAAATAATAGAATATAAAACAGTAGAATATAGAAAACAATTGTCGCATTATGGAAGGAACCACATCGAAAGTTCCATCCATAATCCAATAACAACATTCTGAAAGGAGCTTTAAAGAGGATTTGGTGCCTAGCAAAATAATTTTTTCTCCCTTGCAAACATCTTCACTTAACACCAATAACTCTCCCCTTCGAAATATCGAAGTTGTTGAGGAATATCAATTTCTTCCAAACTGCTGGGGGTAGATTCTGATGAAATGACAATTTTTCGTGACATTTTGTTATTAGTACAAAATATTGTCACGGAAAATTTGCGATTCTGATGAAATGAGTTATGACATTAACAGCAGTTGCATTTCTAGTTTACCGCAGTTATATTTTAAGGTTTATTTTGTATATACATATATGTACATGTACAAAATTGTTATTAATTTGGTTTTCCGTGACAAAAGTCAGATGCATTTTTAAATAAAATATGTGAGTATATTTTGTTAATTTTTAATAATTCTTGTTATAAATTTTAATTGTTTATATTTTAATTAAAATAAAACAATATTTTATCTATTTCTATATATGTATATATAAAAATAGATAAAATATTGTTTTATTATGTATATATAAAAATAGATAAAATATTATTTTATTTTAATTAAAATATAAACAATTAAAATTTATAACAAGAATTATTAAAAATTAACAAAATATACTCACACATATTTTATTTAAAAATGCAGCTGACTTTTGTCACGGAAAACCAAATCAATGACAATTTTGTTTAATTTGTCATTTTTTTTCTTGTGACATTTTGAAAAAGTCACTTCATCAGAATCGCATTTTAGAACTCACAACTATATTGTCATTTTATAGCAGTTAAAATTTTAGTACAAAGTCACAAAAAATTGTCATTTGTCACTTGATCAGAATCTAGGCCCTGGGCTCATTCGTAATACCAGCACGTGCAAGATGAATTTTATTTTTCTGTGACTCTTTACTAGGCAGGTATACACGTGAATCACTAGATGTAGGCAAGAATTGCCTCTATGATTGTACACGACGGTGGTAGGTCCCTATTTTTAGACCTAGATTTTATATTTTGGTTGGTTTCTGCAATGATTTTTTCATTGGTGATAGGTACATAGGAATGTGCGGATGGTGGTTTTATCACTTGATGTTTATTTTTTACTAAACAGCTTTATTGGACACTACCATAGAAATATTCCTTTCTAGAAAGTAATACGGCTTAGTTTTAATACAAAATACTATCAAAATAATCATTAATAGTACTTACTTGCATATTATGATAAGTGAAAATTTGCGAAACAAGCGAAACTAGAATTATTTTACGATGGTTTTTATATAATCTATTTTATTAAATCAGGGAACTTTGATTTCATTTTACTGTTCTTGTATTGCCACTTGCAATTATCACAATACAGTATAATTTAATCACAACTGATTTGTTATCTCTAATATTATGCGAAATTTTGTAACGCAATATTTTGTAATGCAAGATTTGGTATGCAACATTTTGTAACGCAATATTTTGTAATGCGATTTTGTAACAAAGAATAACAAACCAACTTTAATTTAATCTATCAACAATACACTGTCATAAATTTCCTTCTAAAATGAAACCAAAATAAAAACAAAATATGATATAAACTATTTAAAGTTTGATAGATATCATATCGGAAATGTTATGTTTTATTTTTGTAATTATGCTATCAAAACATCGGTTTAAATCAACACAAATGTCTATACAACCCGCGCTGGCCCAAAACATTGTATATAGAAATGTATATTGAGAAAATATGACACATTAGTATTTGTGATATGTCGCCGTATACAAACACTAAAGAAATAAATATTCATGTTTTCTATTTAAATATTATTTAAAACTCACTAACACTCTGATCTGACACAAGTCAATGTACATTTGTTTCATGATATATGTCACGAGGAAACAGCATTGGTTGTATAACACATTCGTATTGGTTTGGTACTATACGCCATTCCTCCACTACACCATCCACGGCGCAGTCACTATTAACCAACCTTACACATGTACATTTAATGTTACAAATAAACCAAACCGCACATCGCCCAATAGTAGTGTCAAAAACATCTATTATTCCAAGCCAAACTCTGCCAAATTTAGAGGTACAAAGTGACATTTGTAACCAACCATATGGTATATAACCACCTCTCTTCAATTGCGCACACTTGAAATAGAAAATTGTATGTGGGAAAAAAGGTTTTTTCTCCTCTAAAGTTTTATAACTCTAAGGAAAAACAAAAAAATTACAAAGCCCTACGATATCGAATAAAACAAAGCCTGTTTAGGTACATACACATATGTTTTGCCTTGAAAAAACAAAATAAATTACAACAACGTTTGTATAAACGTGAATTTATTTTAAATGTTTGATTACAATGGACGTGTTCGGTCTGGCCAAAATGAAAAAAAATCACGAAATTATACGTCAAACTCATTTCCTGCTAACTTCACCTCATTAAATATACGTCAAACCTGACCGAACAGCCAGAAATGAAAAATTTGGATTTATACGTCAAACTCTACTTAAAACGCCGGTACACATGGAGAACGAATTATCATTTTTCACCAAATTATATAAGAAAATTGCTAAAATAGTGAAAAACATATGTTTTTAACTTACAATAGCTAAAATATCGTGAATTTTACTATATAATATATATAAAATTTTAACAGGTTTAATACAAATTTTCAATTTATCATCTTAAATTCAAAATTATCAACAATAAATTGAAATTTTCTATTAAAACTATTAAAATTTGATATTTAGTAAATGCACGATATTTTAACTATCGTTAATTAGAAACTTTCGGTTTTCACTATTTTAGCAATTTTCTTACCTAATTTAGTAAACAATGAAAATTCGTTTGTAAATTGTAAACAAAATCTGTAGGACTACTATGTATTCCGATCATGGCACTATTTTGGTTTTCCTTCCCATTTATTTTAGTAATTTTTTAGTGTCCTTTGTATAAATTATTTTTTCCAAAGTACCTATACTAAATTTTCGGAAAAAATTGGTCCATTTCATAGCAATTTAAACAACAAAATTGCTATTAAATTCAAAACAAAATGCTAGTTTTTAATTTGTTTGTATTTTTTTAGCGATTAACACTTATGATCTTAGTCATGTTAAACAAAATTTTTGAATAAGTATGGCTCAGAGAATTCGAATGTGACATCTCGCCCTGTTAGCTTTTTACATAATTTTTACATTTTTTAGCTTTTTACTAATGTAAATGTCTCAACCTGAAAAAGTAGAAAAAAATCATTAGCCCAAATTATATTAACCAGAACAAGAAAGTTAAAGAATTTTGGATGAAATGTTTCTGTAAGTTTATATCGAAGACAATATTAGCTATTATACGTCTCAGTAATGTTTGTCTATCAAATTTACTTTGCGACTTATTCGGCTTTTAGTAAACTTGGTTTGATCTACCAAAAAAACACAAGGGCGGGTAATCCTGATTTATAAATTTGTAAACTGCACTCACTTTAAGTTCAATTGTAATTTGTTGTTTTAAGCAAATGAACTTTGATCACCTGCGATCCATCAAGTTTGACACGAATGCGATTACCTAAAATTTCAGCTGGGAATACTAAATCTTCTAAGATAGCATCATTGACAGCCGTCAATGACGATCTTGATCGTGGGCGCTTTTGCTTCGATTGTGTTCTTGTTTTACGTGTTGGCATTGATAAATTTTAATGAATACAACATGTTTACCGGACAATTTCTTTTCTAATTCACGTACTAATCTGGTTTGGATTTTTTGGAATGCCTTTTGTTTTGGCATTGGAACATAACATAAATAATGATTCCCTAAAAAAAATGAATCCCAATTAGTTAACATTTTTAACTTAAGAAATCGTACTCATACCTTTTTGTTGTTGAATTCAACTTCACGGGCGCCTGTAATAAACAAATCGCACACGTTTTGCCCATTGATTTCTCAAAATCATCGGGTTCTGCACGCATAACAATGTCGTTGATCTAAAGGCAAAAAATCAATACATCACACATCAACAGACAAAATACACTAATTACTTTATACCACAAATTGGATAAGTCCACATTTCACTTATATTTAAACAACATTTTAAATTTAATATTATTTAAAAAAAAACAGCTGATCAAAATATATATATTTTCATTTGACAGCCAAATCTACGAAATTTTGACATTTAAATCCAAAAAAAACGTTGGATTTTGAGTGCGTTTAATGCTACATATTTTGACATATAAATCGTGATTTTTTTTTTCATTTTGGACAGACCGAACACTAGGAATGAATCTGGCCATAAATAAGCAAGTCAATGTAATAAATTTATTTATTTAGTTTTAATTTTATAATTCAATTAATGTTACAACAGAAAACAAGATATCGTATGTTTAGTGTGCAGATATTCTCGACAATGACACTGTGTTTGACATTTGAGGAAAAAGATCTACACTCGTAGACTAAAAAATGACATATTTCATTGTTTTAAAAAACACGAATAAACGTACGCATTTCACTGCTTTACTACAAGTTAAATATAAAAATATTAATACACAATTTGATCTATTATAATTTTCAAAATTAAGACACCTTTTAAATTAAATTTATCTTAATTATTTTTTCATTAAACTGAAAATTGAATTTGAACTAATACAATATTTTTGTCAAGAGTCTACGAATGAAAAGTAAATATTGGTTTGTACGAAAATAAATGTAAAGTAAAATGCAACGTTGCCATTGTCTTTAGATACCAATACTACCGTCAGAGGGCAAAGGTCAGAGGCATAGCCCAAGCATTCATCAATTGTTTTCCTCAAAAGACTTATTATATCATTCTCCAATTTTCCAATACGCAATGTCCAGCTGCCGTTTTTTTTTTTTTTTTGATCAGATAGCTACTCAGATGTTTTAATGGTCATATGACAGAAGATGATAATGACAGGAACGCCAAAAAATTAAGGAAGATATTTCCGATCCTAAATGTTCACCGCAAAAGGAATTGTCATTAGACGAATATTTGCTTCTGTTTCGGGGCAGATTAGGTTTCAGGCAGTACATGAAAGGGAAAAAGGTCAAATATGGAATACAATTCTATACATTGACCTCTGGTGATGGACATGTTTTGACCAAAGAAATTTACCAAGCCAAAGATAAATTCGCTGCTGGAATATCGAAACACAGGCGCTGGTATTGCGATTGATGCAACCATATTTGAATAAAGGTCATTTTATTTTTTCATTGATAACTTTTGTAATAGAGTAAGTTTATCTCAATATGAAACCAGAAAATATAGCTTATTATAATTAACACATGTCAGGAATTTGATTTTGTCAGATGATTTCTTAAAAAACTACACAGTGGTACAAAAAGTTATTTTCCATCTTCCTCCTGATAAACAAAATGGCAAACAACCTTCCTCCTGATAAACAAAATGGCCAAACATTGATCAATACCATTCGAGGACGCCCAAGAGCAAGAATATTGGAAATCTCAGATACGAAAATTTGTTTTGCATAAGTAAATTTTACAATGTAACACGAGAATTACTGATTGGATTTATCAAAGAAATCTGTGAAAGAACCGGACAGCCATTAAAGGAATAGGTTATTGGTTCCTAACGGTTACATTTCTTTACTAGTAGGTTATGGCTCCGGTTCTTAGTTACTCAATTAGCTGCGGTTCTAGGTGTTCTCTAGTAGATTCCGGTTTGGTCTAAGTGCTCTGGTTCGTTGGCACTATCAAAACACTTACCGATGGAAAGAAATTAAATTTTTTTTAGTACTCAAAAACCAATTTTTGTTCTATTCATTTAAATATTGAAATTAAACTATATGTCTTAAAGTCGACTTTAACCGTAGTATGTATTTGATTTACCTGAGAATTGGTCCGCAGCCTAAATAAGTAATTACCAATATAAATATATTTACTGTGGAAGAATAAATTTTATTTTATTAACACCAGAACTACCGACCGGTCAAAATGACCGATTTACATTTATTGAATTCATTTTTTAAATTATTATGTTAGAATTGTTTTGAAAATTTTTCATGATTTTTAATTTAATTACTTTATTGTCATATTAAAACTCAACAAAAATTTCTAAAATAATTCTAACATAATAATAAACAAAAATTAATTCAATAAATGTAAATCCGTCATTTTGACGGGTTGGTAGTTCTAGTCTTAATGCTCGATTTCAGAACAAAAGAGCAAATTTTCAGTTAAATAATATTTCCTCTCACACTTTTTTCATGAAATTACAATTTGTTTCGTAATTCAAAACCAATAATGCTTACTAGCTGAATAATATTATTTTTTTACATGCGCATTGCACGGGAAGAACTATTATTTATTTCAGCGAAATTGAACATTAATTATTTAATTCTTCTTTTATAGAGCCACCAAGGCTTTCTGGGCCTGTCAAAAACTCTATGGGCGTACTTGGGGACTAAAAATGATCTACTGGTCATTTCTTACAATAAATTAGACCTATGGTCACCTACGCATCGGTTGTATAGTGAGCTAAAACTGAGCAGAAGGTAACGCAAACTTTATTGAATAAGGTTCAGCGTATAGCCTGCATCGGTGTTACGGGCTCATTGAAAACATAACCAACCGCTGCGATGGAGTCACTTCTAGTACTGACACCGTTACACCTGCTTGTTAAAAAGGCTGTTGCAACTATGGCCCTGAAAATGCAGGCGGAAGGAAATATCAAACCAGGCAATATGGTGGGTCATTTGGAAATCCTTAAAGAATTTCAGAAAGGCCCTACCATAGGAATGCATTCCGACTGTTTGCTAGCTAAACTGGACTTCGACAAACCATTATGTGTTAGGTTGCCTGACCGGGGTATGTGTAGTGCAGCTGGACCATCATTTGAGCGATGGTATGGTTTACAGATGGATCCATGGTATGGTTTACAAATGGATCAAAAACGGAACAGGGGGCAGGGATAGGAATACACGGGAGTGGCACTGTCCTCTCGAGCTCCTTGGATACCAATGCTCCCGTTTTTCAAGCAGAAGTACATGCTATAGAATTTTGCGTTAGGATAGGTATATCAAAAGGCCTAAATGATGCCAAGATTTATATTGCATCAGACAGCCAATCGGCCTTAAAGACTCTTAGGTCTTGTACCGTTGAGACAAGGCTAGTATGGGATTGTCTGAAGGTTATTAAACATGTGGCCGGCTCAAATAAGGTAACACTTATGTGGGTGCCAGGTCATACTGGAATCGAAGGAAATGAGGGTTCTGCCTCTCCATTTATTGGACCAGAACCCTACTGCGGCGTCACTAATTGATACCTTAGAGCAGCGGTAAAACGCTGGGAGGATGTTCAAAAGTCCTCCTACTGGCGCAGAATTCCAGGTTTGCGACCGGCGAAGAAATTTATATCACCTTCGTCTGTCAGGGTTAAGGAGTGTCTTGAACTTAGGAAACCTGAGCTGAGGTTGCTTACTGGCTTCCTCACAGGTCATGTCCCCTTAAGGTATCACCTTAAGAAGATGGGCCTAAGTACGACAGATGAATGCGGCTTCTTCGAATAAGATATGTTAATTATCTAAAAACTAATAAAAATTGTAAATAATTTTACTATACTGATCAAGCAAATAATACATTATATAAAAATTAAAACCAAAAGCTCTGAAACAGGATATAAATCTAAATTAACGTCTTAGTGAACAGAATGAACCACTCCAAATTCACCTACCACTTCAATTTCCCGAACATACCTCCGAACACATACACCTAATAGAAAATAAATACTTTCAATTCTTATGTATGGAATAGGGACCGTCTATTTATTTGTATTATGTCGCACATAATGTACTTGCACGTTATTTATAAATAAAATAAATACTAAATATTTTTTGAGAAAGAGTATCGTTGTTTCAATGTAGGGAGAACGAAAACAATATAAAACAAAGAACTACGTTTACATATTATGTACAGTTAATAGCGGATTGGTAACTGCGTAAACAAATTGCAATACGTCAGTAATTACATTTATCTGAATTTTATATTCGTGTAAATAACAACAAGCAATTATATTTCATGCATTATTTGAAATAAAACAAAAAAAATTAAAATTGAGAAAATTTGAATTCCTTTGATAAAAATACACAACATTGCCTGACAAAATGTTCCCGATAATAAACCATTATTTTAAATATTTATATTTTTTTAAATAATTTTGTATATTATTACTAAACACAACACATAAAAAATACCAATTTTAAAATTTCACTTAAAATACATTAAATAAAATAAAATAAGGAAATTAAATTAAATTTAAAAAAATCACTTACGGAGAAAGACAACAACACGTCTTTCTCCATCGAGTGTTCATCGCGCACCGCAATTTCTTAAAAGAAGAAAGAGAGGAAATATTGTTTAACTGAAAATTTTATCTTTTGTTGTGAAATCGGACTTAAGCAAAGAAAAATTCTATGAAGACAAAACTCATTTTAGAATTCCACTTCCCTCGCACTTGCAGAATTTTATTGTAACCAAGTGAAATATCATATCTTTAAAATTTCCCTTTTTGAAATATACCATATTGAACGGATTACAATTTTTTCTATATCCATAAAATTGTTAGTCTAAATCTTACTGAGGTTCGCAAAATTGTATGTCTTATGAAAAGGTTACATTGCCAAAATAAATTGGGAACGACTAACCTACAGTAATATACAGTGAGTCAAAGTCAAACTCATACACTTAAAAAGTAAGTTTATTTTTACAGAATGCCTACTTTATCGGGCTTTTCCTGAAAATCCATTTATGAAATTGTATCGCCTACGCCTTTGACTATTGAATGCAAAATTACTAAATAAATACCGTTAAATAAAATGACAACAGAATTTAACTTTTTGTAAATCTTGGATTATTGATGACAAATTTAAAATCTAACGGCTTAGTCTTCGCACTTAAAAATATATAGGGAGAGTGTACATTCTAAAATGTATGAAAAGAGAATAAAAAAATCTTGTATCATTTAATATGCACAAGGCTGAAAAGGGCGAATATTCTTTAAAAATGTACTAATTTTTTGTAGTGTATGAGTTTGACTTTGACTCACTGTAAGTAAAAATCACATTGCTTTACTCTGTTTAATACCTAACACAAATTTTAATATTTTTTTTGCATCATCAGCCTTGCAGACACAGGCGGTCGGCCGTTGACGCTCGAAGAAGAAAGACGTGTTTTTGTCGTCTTCTTCGAGAATTTAATTTTATTTAATTTCCTTATTTGTTTGATTTTGTGATATATATAAAGGGTTTTCCAATAAGGACTTGACAACTTTTTTTTTTAAATAAAACGCAAACCATTTGAGATATTTCAAAAATTTTATTATTGGGTCAAAGTACAATCAAAACATTTATGTATGGAATTCGACATCGTTCATATGTCTACCACAAAAACGTTTGCAAGGGTCGATTTGTTGAACCCAATTTTCGATTACTCGGCCACACATTTCGACCGAAACGGCCGGTATCTCTCGTTCAGTATTGGGTCTGAGCTCCTCTAACGACGCCGGCTTGTTGGCATAGACCAATGATTTAACGTAGCCCCATAAAAAAAGTCTAGGGATGTTAAATCACACGATCTAGGCGGAGAATCGACAAGGCCATTTCTGGATATAACACGTTCATCGAATTTAGATTTCAATAAGTCGATTGTTAGACCCGCTGTGTGGCATGTCGCACCGTTTTGTTAAAACCACATATCATTAATGTCTAGCTCATGCAATTGACCAAAGAAATAACGTTGCAACATGTCTCTGTAGCAGCGAATCGACTGTTTTGGTTCGTTTGCGATGGACGCTTGAACGGCAGCAATATTCTCGGCAGTTCGACTAACCAGTTGTGTCACTGGCTCGGGAACATCCGACAGCGAATATTTAGACTCAAATTTTTTCACTAGATTATGAATTGCTTATCTACTGGGACGATAATTACGACCAAAAATTGGAATTAACGCTCTTGAAGTTGCAGTCACCGACTTGTAGTAAATTTTAATTAATTGTAAACGTTGTTCATTCGTGTAATTCTTCATAATGAAAATGTTGTCTTTACTGAATGTTTTGACACTGACAGTCTGGTTATTGGTTGAAGGGTGCATTCACAGTGAAAGTTCAAAGTTGTCAAGTCCTTATTGGAAAACCCTTTATATATATATATATATATATATATATATATATATATATATATATATATATATATATATATATATATATATATATATATATATATATATATATATATATATATATATATATATATATATATATATATATAGATATATATATATATATATATATATATATATATATATATATATATATATATTATATATATATATATATATATATATATATATATATATATATATATATATATATATATATATATATATATATATATATATATATATATATATATATATATATATATATATATATATATATATATATATATATATATATATATATATATATATATATATATATATATATATATATATATATATATATATATATATATATATATATATATATATATATATATATATATATATATATATATATATATATATATATATATATATATATATATATATATATATATATATATATATATATATATATATATATATATATATATATATATATATATATATATATATATATATATATATATATATATATATCACAAAACCAAACATATAAGGAAATAAAATTAAATTAAATTCTCGAAGGAGACGACAAAAACACACATATATATTTATATATACATATATATATCTATATATATATATATATATATATATATATATATATATATATATATATATATATATATATATATATATATATATATATATATATATATATATCAGTGCTGTCGAAGTGAGTACGATCGGAGTATATGTACTACTTTCGCCTAGTGCTTACTCCTGTACTCCGTACTTTCATTTTGTACTCCTCTGTTCTAATAATTGCTATACTATCGGCTTTTGCTTGCAATAATTAAAATATTCTGGGAGATAGCTGGCTTTTCGTAAAGCATTTTTTCAAACCTAATTTATAAGGGTTTCTGTCATTGTCCTGCAAAAACCCATAAAATGATTTTCTTGCATTGTCAAATTTGCGAACTAAATTGGTCGAATTCACAATGCTTCTCCTTCAGAGTCTGAAGATTTATTGGTTAAACTTATAAAACGATAATTCCGAGTTTTTTACAACTTATAAAAACACCAAGGCACTCTGTATGAGGCACCAGATAAACTCAAATAAGACAGAGATTACCTGATTTTATCAAAAAACTTTTATCTGCTTTTGGCTAAATATTCACCTGAATACAAAATTTACGTTACACAACAAATTATGTGGTCATTTAGCCTTACCGCATACTCTCAAATCCTTCCTTAAGTTTAGACTATCTATATAAAAATAATACTGTAAGATAATTTCTGCAGTTATTTAACCTTTCTAGACTGAAAGTTATATGGAAGTCTGGATTTATACATTGTGATATGGGAAATTTCATTCGTCCAATACGCCTTGACATCAATCTCCTCAAACCCTTTGTTTACGTTTGAATAAAATCCAAACTCCCATCTATCTTTCTTGCCTGGCAAGGTTAAATTCTGACACCAGAAAATGTCTTTCAGTTTTATTTTGACATTCTCCTTCTCGTCTATGTAGGATCTAGGTAGAAATAGGGTGACCAAACGTCCAGGTTTCTCTAGACCTGTTCTGGGTTTTCAAACTTCTGTGGGCATCCAGGAAAATATCTTACATTGTCCTGACTTTTAGATAATATTCATTCAAATTCCTAAACTTTATAATAAAATTTAATTCGAACTCCAGCCCAAATGACTGGCTCAAAAAATTCTTCAGAAATTTATATCGAATCGGCTTAATATCTCCGAATTAAAATTTCACTAAAATACATCGACAAATGGGTGTGTTCCATTCGGTACTGGAGGGGAAGAAAATTGTCTGGGTTGGCTGTGTATGGAAAATCCAAAGTGGTAAATATAATTTTTGATCTATGGTATCGATCAAAATGCCAGTAGTACGAATAGTGTTTCAAAATATTTCTTGTCGTTGGGGCATGTTTTATTTTAAAAATTCTAATCCCAACCCTACCTTACGCCAGACATTCTTTTCAGGCCCTGATATAATAGGTTTTATAATAGGAACTATTTATAAAATTTACAAAATATTGCAGACGAAAAAATGTTCTTGTTCTATCCATTTGATGCTGAAGACTGATATGTAGATAGTCTGAATTAGCTATGTATATACAAATAAATTTGGCGAATATCATTTGTGATTTAAAGTTTCAAGAAAAAAATATCCTGAAATTTAACCATGGTTTAATTACGAAATCCGACCCCAGATTATTAAATAAATTTTATATTAGGAACTACTTAAAGAATCGAATTAACATCTTAAATCTCAGATATAAATTCTATTAAAATTCATCCAAACGTGCCACCTAGTTCCATTTGAAGCTGGAGCCGTAGTACACTGTAAAATGGATAAAGAGCACTAAACCAATAAATAACACAGTTTTAATATTCAAATTTGGCTCAAAAACTAAAAACCATTTTAGTGTAATTTGCTGGATCCTGGTTTTTGTTTAAAACAAAACACCAACAATTATTATTTATGTCTAAATATTGCATTTCTTATGAACTCCCTTCTAACTAGAAATACTCCCCTGAAAATTTGAAACGTACTCCGTTTAAAGTTTTCAGAGCGACAGCTCTGATATATATATCGGCCACCCCCTCTGCCCATTTCAATTTTGGGGAAAACAATTTTTTGAGCACACGAAAAAATTCGTCAAGAAGTCTAGTTTTTGATACCGTAAGGTGTTTAAAAAAGAAAAAAATTCTAACCTCAAAAAAACTATCTAAAGTGAGGTATCTCGCAATAAAAAGCCATTTTTTAGTCAAAAATGATCGAAAAAATTATAATTCCTCAATAATTTTGACCAAATTACTCATTAAAAGTATTTTGGGGGTCGCTGAACCAGAATCCGATATCAGAATTCAAATTCAAAATGGCGGATGCAAGATGGCGGATCTTAATTTCAAATTCCAGATTGCGGTTTCAAAATGGTGGACAGATATTTTCTCATAATTGGCTGATTTCTACAAAATTTTATAAACGGAAGTTTTTGAGGTCTCTGATAACGAATTTGAGCTCAGGTTTCCAATTCAAGATGGCGAATCCAAGATGGCGGACAGCATTTTTCTTACTGTTTTCCGATTTTTACTAAATTCTGTGTGTTGGGGGTTTTGGGATAGCTGATTACGATTCTGAATTCGAATTTTAATTTCAAGATTCTGATCCAAGATGGCGGACCTTAATTTCAAATTTCAGATTGCGGTTCCAAATTGGTGGACAGATATTTTCTTATAATTGGCTGATTTCTACAAAATTTTGTAAACGGAAGCTTTTGAGGTCTCTGATAACGAATTTGAGCTCAGGTTTCAAATTCAAGATGGCGGATCCAAGATGGCGGACATTACTTATTTATCATCGAATTTATTCAAATTAACCGGCTTAAAATTCGAATTTCTCGAAATTATTTCGGGAGATGATTTATAAAACTATAAGAGTCAGAAAATGTAAGAAACAATTTTTTTTTGAAAATTGTAGACCGAAATAGTCCCTCAACAAAATTCAAAATAACGTTAATTGTAGATAGATTATTGGAATATCGATTATTCTTAGATCTCTGCTTTTACTAATTTTGGTTCGCCCGGGGATCTCATCTCCCAGTACCTTATCTGTTAAGGCTTTCCCCCTATCCACCACCTGGGGAGGCGCTCGATGCGGGACTAGTAAACCCGACACGAGTCTGTTTTCGTCTATGTCAATTCTGTCTGTCTGTCCATATATCTGCAAGGTGTAGCTTATCTAAGTCAATTTCGTCTTTCTCTCCATCTGTCTGTAGTGTGATTGTTTTTGTGTTTTTTAAATTTTAATAAAACTTTACAATGAATTACTTCTTTGATTCTGGTGACCAGTGATTTGCATTTTCTTTCGTATCATTAGAAAAAATTTTAATCAAAACTATACCATTTTTCTGTATGATAAAACCGTGGTTTCTCGAAATCTCAGGAACACTCTTGCAATTAAGATATCTTCGATTCAATTTTCGCCTCATTTTGTCATGAAATACTTTATCAAAGTATAAAATATTAATATTATCGAAATGTTTTTTTCCCCAGTTGAATAGTGCTTGGGGAGACAATATTGCCTCAGACGGTTTTGCCGTAAGGCTTGCCTTGTAGGCTGACCTTTTGAAAGTAGCACCTATTCCATCATAGTGTTTTTTCCATGTGCATTTGCTGTGTAATGCCATTCTGCTTCAATATTAAAATCTTTTTTATTTAATCAAATTGTTTATTTGAAATTTATTTTTAAAATGTTGTTTAGCGCCGTCAGTACAATAATAAATTTTTTGAATTCTTTTAACCTTTTTTTTTAATTTCTGGTATCAGTAGTGTTTGAATAGAATATACAGCTGCAGTGTCATGTTTCAGGCTATCAGACAAAAAAATCATACTCTGATGTTCAAGTTCATAATTTTCTTTGTAATAGAAAATCACAGGTACCACTGTACATTGGTTATTGTTGAAATGGAAAGCCTGGGAAGCATCCTGACACACATAAGCATAATTTTCTGAGAAACCAAACATTACAAGTACTTCATGTGGGCTAAGATTTTCTTTTTTTTCATTTCTTTTTTTTATTTTTTTTTCAGTTTACTATTACTATTATTATTATTTATTTTGTAATCGCATGGCTTCCTTAGCTCACCCGAAAGAGAAATAGACATAAAAGGATATAAGTACACGAGGCGCTATTTCAAGAAACTTTAAAAGGTCGTATTAGCTCTGACAATTCGCGACGTTAGAATAATAATTAATAAGGTTGTAACTAACAAAAATTTAAAAAAAAATGAGCTTTACATATCTACAGTTTTACTTAATAAAAGCTTTCCTTTCAATTGCAAACGCTTAAATTATCGTAGCTCTTTGGGTTTACGAAATATATATATAAGAAAGGTGTATGTTTGTGTTAATTTTTGTATTGTAAAGCTGAGGTCTATCTACCAAAGAAATTTGACTTAGAACCTCGTTCATCAATTTGTAACAAAACGTATAACGTAGATACAGCTTCGTTTATATAAAATACGCACATACAACCATTTTATAGGGAACGTACTGATTTTATCAGGAACGTATAACACAGTTTTCGAAAGCGTCAAAAATTTTGGAGGTAAAATCTACAATTTTATTTCATTTGTGATGTTGGTCGTAGAAGGTGGATTTCAGTTTCATGTAAGTATTTTAATAAATTAAGATTATTTATAAATAAGAATTTAGACAATTATACTCGATTTAATTAAAAGTCTTCTTGTATTACTAGAATATAGGATAACTATGATGAATGGGAATATGAATATTTTTGCATAATGTTGAAAAACAAATGTTGTTGTTTAATTTGTAACATTAGTGTATCTCTACCAAAAAAAGGAAAAGTGGAACATCATTTTAAAACCATTCCTAGTAGCTCCGAGAATAATTTTCCTCGAAATAGTAATTTAAGGAGGCACAAAATTGAAGAACTGAAAAAAGGACTAGAAGCTCAACAATCGATTTTCACCAAAAATACATCGACATCAAAAGCGGCTACTGTTGCATCAGAGTATGGCATTTTCTGATGCCATAAGAAAGCGTTTAGAAAGCGTTGCTGACTCTTTGTTTTGTGATTTTAAAAATAAAGTCGGAAAAAATGCTGCCACCAACAATATGCAGTTAGCACTTACAACAACTGCTGTAGTTGATATAGCTCAAATAATTATATTTATCAGAATGATTTTCACCGACTTTTCAACCAAAAAAGAATTTCTAACAATTATTCCACTAAAACAGAGAACGCGCGGTGAAGATATATTTACCGGTATTAACAATTTTATTAAGGTAACAATTACCACTTTATAAGCTTGTGTCAATTACTAACGATGGAGCACCAGCTATGATAGGTTCTCAAAATGGTTTTATTACCTTGTGCAAAAATGATGATGATTTTCCTGCCTTTTTACATTATCATTACATTATACACCAAAAAGTATTGTGTGCCAAAATACTAAATATGAAGGAAATTATGGAAATAACTTTTAAGATAGCTAATTCGATTCGAGCGAAAAGTCTTCAAAGGCGGCCCTTTAAATTACAAATACAGGAGAACGCAAATTATGAACATGAACGTGATTAATTCCTTATGCATACTGATGTCAGATGGTTGAGCCGTGAAAAAAGTCTACATCGATTTAATGAGCTAATTTTGGAAATTAAGCAATTTCTTTGTGCAAGGGGTGATGAAATCAAGCAATTAGAAGACGAAATGTGGGTCTTAGATTTGGCATTCTTAATAGATTTAACTGCTAAATTATATGAGCTAGATTTACAATTACAACGTCCCGATAAAATCATTTTTAATATGATTAGGTGCGAACGCCTTTAAGGAGAAATTATTTCGATTAGTATCTAAACTTGAGGAAAATAATGTTACCCCTTTTCCAAACATGCTGGTACAAATAAAAAAAATTTCTAATAACAATATTAATGCACAAAAATATATAAAAGAAATTAAGATTATAATTGAAAATTTTGTTACTCGTTTTGAAAACTTTAAAAAATTAGAAACTATTGGTTTGTTCATGTGTTTTCTATTTGATGGGAAGTAGAGACAATTACCGAAAAACGTTCAATTATTTTTGAAATGGGCTTGCTACGTAGAAATGATATTCAGATCAAAGCCAGAGCTTCGGAAGACATGTTTTGGATATATTTACCAGAAGATAAATACCCAAAATTAAGAAAATGTGCTATAAATTTGTGATGGTGTTTTGGATCAACATATTTGTGCGAATCGACGTTATCGTACATGAAAATAATTAACACAAAGTATCGAACTACTTTAACTGATGATCATTTGGAATCTTGTTTGAAAAATAGTGTGAGTAATTACACAACAAATATTAAACGGATGGTTGAGTTGTCATAGTAAAGCAGCAGTAATACACATTTGGTGCCTTCAGGAAGTTCGAAATTAAACTAAACATAATGTTTACCTTTAATTGATATTTTAATTTCACCGTAAATAATATAATTTTAGAATGAAATACCATGTATACATTTTAGTTTAATTTTTATTTATGATTTAATAAATTGTTGGATTTTCTTACATGAAATTTAACAACTTTATTAAGATTTCTAGGATATTCTTGCCCATATTCATGAAAGATTGAAAGAGGAGTTTTTTAAAATTCGAAAAATTTAATTGACTGAGAATACCATTCAAAATCGAAAAATAAAATGATCAGCATACTTGAGTGCACCTTTATAGTAATACTTTGGAAATCAAAATGAAGATCCATCAAAAAAATTAGTGGGCACGCCTGTCGGAGAGAATATAATCAACTAAATCAGGCACTAAATCAGCCCATTATAATAGAATTGGATAATGAGATGACTGAAATTAATATAATTGATAGTAACAACATAATGCTCAATTACCCATATAAGATACAAGAAGAAAAGAAGAAGATTATTTAGACGTGAATTATTTGGATAATTGCCTAGTGTTAAATAACAGAGAAGTGTTAGATGATGGAAACGTATGTTTCAGGCAAAGCCAAAGAAAGATAAAAGGGACGAAAAGGATTCGATTTTAAATCAAACAAAACGAAAATACAAGCTGGGAAAAATGTATAAATTACAGAGGGGAAACAAGATCATCAAAAGCGCTAATATATTCTAAAAACTGTTTAGCTGCCTGCAAATATAAATGTTCGAAGTTTGTGAGTGAGTTATTGTTTCAACTTTAAAAAATGTATTTAAAAAACGGACAACGACGAAACTTTCACAATCAACGCCTGTATTTACATTCCGCTATTTTTTTAATATCTTTACTTTAGCCATTTCCCAAAAGCCAGGGTATAGTACATAAGTACATAATAAAAAAAAATCATATTACTGGTAGTGAATCGGAAAGCGTTAGAGGCAAGAAAAAAACCAAAAGTATGTATTGTGCAGTTTGGAGTGAGTAAACGGGAAGTCAGTCTGGAAACGATATTATGTCTGCCTTAATAAGAATTTTTGAAAATAACGACTTTACCAAACATATTACGTGAAGTGATTCATATGTTCCACAGAACAAAAATTGGTATATGGCTTATATTATTAAATGGTTCTTAGCTCAACAAACGAATACTGAATCAGTCGAAATTCAGTACTCACTTCCCGGGCATTTAGCTAGAAGTAGATCACGCTCACAGTGAAATTGAGAAAATGATTTCAAGAAATAAATTTTTTCTCCAATTGGCGTCTTGAAACTCTTGAAAAACATAAACCTTCATCGTCCCAACACAATTCTAGGAATTCGAGCTCCAAAATGTCTAATTTTAAGACAGTGTCCTACCTACCATTCAATTCAACCTTACTTATGTTAATTAAAGGTACATCGAGATTAATTTAAGACCTTTAATGAAAAGTACCAGACGAAAGGACCGTAAACTCCGATCGAGCAATACACCACGCCAAATATGACCATTTAAAATCCATGTTTAAACGCATGCCCAAGCAAGGCACCGTCTTTTAAAGGAAAATTTTAAAAACTATTGCGCCCTCAACATCGATCCAAAGGGTTCCTGGGCCGGAAACTGCAAAAAAAAAGAAATATTAAACAAACTGTTTTAGTTCTGTAAAATGTATTCCTACGTATGTTTTCACTTTAGTATCTATGCGTCGATCACGCCACTTGAAATAATAAAAACACACAAACCATTTTACACTTAAAATTATAATTTTATTTCACTATTTTAAATTACAATTTTATTATTAAATTTATTATTAATTTTTATACACACTACCAATTTGTTTACTTTACTATTAATTTTTCACTAATCGCGAGCAAAATATTAAGATTGTTTTGTTTTAGGAAGTAAAACACCGACTGTCAAAAACAAACGAAACCAAAAAGAAATTATGAAGCGGATGAATAAAATGAATTGTTCGTTCGTGTTTTCTTGTTTACCTTTTGTACCGAAACAGTAGATGAATTATGTTTGATGCTGCTTGCTGGTCAAGCGGTTGCAATTGTATAGTGAGTGTGTGAGATGCACACAAGAGCGCTGATATATGTGTTTGATATATCGCGGTGACGAATGTAAATAGTTGGTTTGTGCGCGCGCGTGCCAATATATGTGACTGATACATATATTGTAGCGGAAACGAATGTAAATATTAAGAGTATAAATATGAGTGAGTCGCTACAGTTCGTTAAGATTTATAATTTTTTTTTTATTTTTATATATTTATACTTTTTTTTAATCAAAAATTATAAAACAGAGTTCTATGTGGCTAGTTAGAACTCTGTTAAATTATTTTAAATGGTTTTAAATGACATAAAAGTTGTATCTGAAATTTTATATCTTTAATTGTGACAAAAGTAAACATTTAATTATAATAGTGCCAAATTATTTCATAATTTTTAAATCAAGTGATCATCTCATTCAAAACGTTACAGAAAAACTTCAATAACCCTCACAAAACGTGTTTTTAAAACTTTGGCCGTAATATATCAAAATAATAAGTAGTGTATTACAACCCTATTAATCTAATGTCGCTAATTTTATTCGCAAAGAAGTTAAAAATAACCAAAATGTTCGTAATTCCAACCGCTACAATGTTTACTTGAGGAGAAAGTAACATGTCTTACCTTCTTTAGGTCCCGCAGAGAGTGAGTTTAGAGAATTTTTATTTTTAGAGAACATATATGCCAAGTTTTAGAACCCTACCATTATTATCTTTTTTACGAAAAAACAAATCAATTTACATACGAGAAAAATTAAAGCTAAAAATGTATTTAATGTTAATGGTTTTTTATTGTAGGAGTGAATTGCCTTGAATTCTTCGTTGCGGAAGGAGTAAGAGAGACAATTTTAGACCCTTCAGCCTCAGTAATATCAGCATCAGATTCTCAAGCTTTACCGACCTCTCTTTTAATTTGTTTATTTTATTTTTATTTATCCACATTTATAATTTATAATTTTAAGTCGAAGCACATTTATAATAGTAGTGTTGATGAATACTAAAAATTAGCAGAAACTGCATTTTACCAAAAATTCAATCCCTCAACCGCGTTCGGTGAGATATTGCTAATTGCCAGTTTCATTTTTATGTTGTTTGAACGTCCATTATTATAACTGCCGGTAATTACCGCGATTAGTGAATTTTGGTCAACTAGCAAACAGCAAACTTCAGATTCGAAGAAAATTTTACATCAAATTTTCAATTATCAACTATTTAATCTAGATCATGGCAGATATTTTCATTTTGTTCAATAAGACACCAGACGTGCAGGTACCACTACGAAACCCTTACGAAAGTATCAATCAACGAACACTGATCAGAGGCTATCTTTTCTATACTACTTTTTCTATATCGTTTCTATTTCTGTTTTTTACTGTGAATTTCAGTTTTTCAATATTTTCCTTCATTTCTGCGCGGAAAGTGAGTGATTAATTAGCAATGAAAGCTGTTGCGACTTTTGTTTATGCGATTTCCCGAATATGGTTATAAACGTTTGCCATATATCAGTTGTAATATTCGCAAACCCTCAAATAGTACTTATAAAATAACCTTTTCAATGATTTTTTTTTTTCAATAATCTTTTTTTCTATATAATTTATTATTACCTTTAAATCGACTTTGTGCTTGAAGTGAGTACTTTAGTGGCTCCACGCACCATTCTAATAAATTTTCAATTTCTATAAAATTTTTAATTATAATGCGCATAAAACGGTCACCGATCACTAGTATGATCTGTCTAAATTTTAATACAAAACGCAAAGTTATACGATCTTTATTATAAATCAATTAAAATTTTAAAATAAAAACCTGAATGCTCTCTTGTAAAATCTATTTACAATATAATTGCATCGTCATATACTAGATCGTTTATAATAAAAGAACTTGCTTGTGTGTTCAATTTTTTTCAATCGAGCTCGAGATCAAATATCTTGAATAAAAAAAAATACAATCATATACATATTATGTCTACTGTCCCATATATTTCTTCTTATATCTTAATAAATTTTCTTACATAAAAATACCAATTCAATCAACAACAAAAAAATTAAAACAGCTCAGAAACATAATAAAAAATGGTTTAACGCACGCAGCCAACAGATTGTTTTGCTTTAGTTTGGAAATTTAGATAACAAATTTTTTTTTGTAATTTGATAGACATTTGGAATTTGAGAACATTAAATATAAATTGTCAAAAAATCATACTTCCATAATTTTTATAAAGTTTTATTTTATGATGGTCGATTTGAGATTTTAGAATTTAAATAAAAAAATTAATAAAAAAATAGAGATAAAATACTCATATTCGCTACCCATTTTGATTATTTTCAATTGTGTTTACCTGAATAACGAATATTTAATTGTATAAAGATAATACTCCAAAAATACCAGAGCCGATTTGAAGTTTACATTTCGAATTTTAAATAGATTTTATCTATTTATTTTTTTGCATAACCATCATCAATTTTATTTTATATAGACAAAATGTCATAACGTTATAATTTGCTTTAATCAAATAAATTTATCAGAAGCAAAAATCGAACAATAGCTCAATTATTGATTGACTGTTAAATATAAACATTGATTTGGCGTTTAGTGGATAAAGCTCGTTTAAACTTTAAATTAAACATATGATATAGTTGTACAAAATTATCTTTATTGTTTAACCATTATTGTAAATTATTACCAATCACATTGATAAAAGATTGTTTTTTTCGATTAAATAACGGAACCGATTATATATTTGGATTAAATTATTGCATAATCGCAAATTACTGGTGTTATTGCAATTGCGATGTTTCAACAAACCCTTACCTACAAATCAGTGGCGCAACTAGAAACTGATTAATGACTCATCTGCCAAACAATCAATTATTAAAACAGGATTTAAACCTACCCTGTTCGGTCGGTTTCCCATAACATTTGCTTGTTACCTAATAATTTTGCCACTGAAATTTGTGTAATATTATAAAATATGTACATAAAGCCAAGTGAAATTGAAATAAACCACTATTTTATTTAAATAGTACGTTATTATTCAACGATTAATGATAGTTATTACTGAAGAGGATACAGTTTGAGCGCTTCCACCCGGATGTACCGCAATATACTCGTAGGTGCGTAAATAACTATTTCACATCAAAAATTAAATACTGCAGTTCACTTACATAAGAAAGAGTATTTTTGGAATTTATCTAATTAAGTTCAACTTCAAAACAAAAAAAAAACATTTATACTATGATGATTTATTATTGAGCAATAAATATTCAAGAAATAAAAACGTTTTATTTGAATAAATAATTGTTTGATTGGTTTGGTTTTTCCTAATACTAGTTAATATTTTTCAGTTCAATAAGAACGTTTTCTAATTTTAAATTATTACAAATTTAATTTTATTGTTTGACGTAAAACGTATTACGAACCTCTGAACTCACGGCATTAGATTTTCGCGTTACATACTTTTGTTTACAGTGCTCCTCCGCTACTTCGCGTAGAGCAGTAAAAGATACTTCCTTTTAAAGGTAAGGAATATGGGTGTACTATAAAAAAGATCTATTGAAAAATCTTGGAATATGCCAAATGGGGTCATGAAAATATCCTTGGGTTTTTACCCTCCCTAGAAAGCTCTAATGGTGCTCTGACAATATATTGAAACTTAAATTTGTCAAAAAATCAAAACCTAATATTCAGATAATCTTTCCGCTCAACATACACTTACGATCAAATATTCTTTAGAAAGCCCTAATGATGCCTAATAACAAATAATACAAAAATCAAATTTGTTTAAAACCAAAAAACCTAATTTTCAAAAAAATTCATAAAATTTTATATTAAAAGTTTACAATGTTGAAACTGTCTATTGCACAACAACACAAAATTACCGAATTTCAAAGATAAACGCGTCAATATACATATAGATCACATCCTTAGAGTAAACACATTCTAAACACATTCATGCACATACAAATGTAAGTTAAAAATTTCATGTACATACATATGTAAGTATATGTAAAATTTCATGTACATAAGGAACAACTTGAAAAATACCTGAAAAAATAAGCAGCTACAACACTTTATAACTCGCAAAAAATGTCGCCGACATTGAACTCGTAGGATAACGTTTTATGTAAATTTTGCGGTTTAGTCGTAGCATGAACCTCGTCCTTTTTTTAAATGATTAATTTTGTTACAATTTAATAATGGATGCTATCTCCTTTGTCTATAATATAACTTTGTCTATAAGTTTGGTGAATTGGAAAGTGTCTGATTATTTTTCCTTTTCTGATCACTGTTATCTTCAGTATAAACTGGTTACAGAAGCCGCAAATAGGCTTATGTTTAGAAACAGGAGGAAACCCAACTGGGATATGCTCAGAACCATTCTAGGTAATTCATTGCCAGTACCTGTTCCAAAACCCCTGTATCTAGGCTGGATGACTTAATATAGACAAGCTATCTGATCCTTTTCATGTAGCTATGTTGGGAGCATCTCCTTTGAGTAGGGCTTTGGGTAAACAAATGCCACCTTGGTGGTCGAAACAGCTCCACAGCCTTCGTCAAAAATGCAAAAGGCTTTTTACAAATGCCAAGAACAAAAGAACTTCTGCGGATTGGGACTGCTATAAGGAAGTAGAACATAAGAAGTACCACTGGAAGGAAGATAAGGAAGAACATAAGAAGTACCACTGGAGGCTCTACTGTGGCAAAATACAGGAATCCTCGAACGCTGCGATGCTACGCAAAGTACTGGCTTCAATTCCTATCATCACGAGTTATCTCCAGCAGCCGAATGGTTCATGGACTACAACTAGTCCTGAATCTTTGGAGTTACTACTGATAACCCACTTTCCGAAGTGCTCCGAACTGGCTCCTGAAATCCCGAGTGCTTTTATGGGTTCAGGCATTGAAAATCGAATAATAAGCAGGAAGAAGATAGTATTGGCAATTAACAGCTTTAAGCCATACAAGTCAGCTGGACCTGATGGCATTATTAAAGCGGATGTTCAGCAAGTCATTGACTGGAAGTTGTCTCCGGAGGCAGCCTGAAACTTTGCCACATTCTTAGGAAATGAACTGAGGTAAACGTAATATTTATAACTAAGGCTGGAAAAAGCTCTCATTCCCATCCCAAAGACCTTAGACCTATAAGCCTTTGCTATTTTCTATTAAAGATATTGGAAAGACAAATAGAAGCTTACATTAGAGTCTCTATTGAGCCGGCTAGGTGGCCGAAATTTCAACACGCTTAATGTAAAACGAGATCGGTAGAAACTGCTCTACACTCCCAGATTTGCCCTACTGAGAAATCCCTAGAATTTAAGGTAATCTTTCTGGATATAGAAGGTGCCTTTAGGAACGTTAAAGCGGTAGCAATAACTCGGGCTTTATCGAGTCTGGCTGTGGATGAATCGTTCATGGGCTGAATAAATCAAATGCTAAGATGCAGGATCATGAAGGCTAAGCTTGGCGGGTCTCTCCATTAGCAGATTTGTAGGTGTGTGCACATAGCAAGGCGGAGTCTTGCCTCCTCTTCTTTGGAACCTGGTCATAAATGACATATTACTGGACCTGGAGGTTTTAGGGTAGCTGCTTATGAGGATAAGTTGGTATTGGTGTCTGTCTTTGTTAAGCATTCTTGTATCTAAAACGAGCACATGCAAAGCGCACTTAGTTTTCTTTCTAAATGGGCCAACAGTTGTGAACTAAATGTTAATCCATATAAAACTGAAGTAGGCCTCTCTCTTCTCTAGGAAATACAAACTTCCTCAGATTGATCCTCTTACTTTAAATGGCATTAGCTTGAACTTTACTCATAAAGCGAAATAGCTGAGTATTGGTTTGGATAGCAAACTTAGCTGGAAGGCTAATATTTTAGAAAGTAGAGAAAACTACTATAGCGCTATGCTCCTGTAAAAACGCTATTGGAAAAAGATTGGGTTTTGAACCCCACATCGTACACTGGCTCTATACCTCAGTGATAATGCCTATACTTTAATATGGGATTGTTGTTTAGTGGCCAGCCTAAACAGAAAGATTTCGTACAGATATTTCCTCCAGAGAGGTTTGGTTAAGTGAAGAAATATTGAACCCTGAACTTTTGAACTTCTTCACGGATGGTTCCAAAATGGATGGTAGGGTAGGTTATGGTGTTTTCTGCGAGAAACTAGATGTCAACCTCTCATTTCGTCTGCCCGACTATTGCAGCATTTTTCAGGCCTGTAAGGGATAAAACGCGTCGATATTATTACCTGTATTACCTTAGTGCCTGTAAGGGATAAAACGCTTCGATATTATTTCCTTACTTCCGTTGTTTTATTAATTTTAAATATTAATAATTGGTGATTATTTTTTTTATGAAATCATAAATTTTTATAACAAAATCGATTTCTTTACCTAAATTAATAAACTTCAAAGGTAGCCCAGAGCTGTCTCTCAATACTTAAAGAGACCGCAGATCAAGTTCAACATCCTCTTAACATGCGTGGCAGGGCATTTTAATGTTTCGAGGAATGAAAAGGCAGATACTCGCTACGCAGGGTACAAATTGCTTCACTTTACCAAGTAAGGTAAATGATGAAATTCCGCTCGATTCAGGGAAACTTCTCTATGAGAGTATCGGTGTATAATCGTGCAATGGTACCTCGTGTGTTACAACTAGGCAGATTTGGCCAAAACTAGATCAGGTAAGAACAAGACAGCTCTTAACACTTCGGTGTTGCTATATTTGTATGGTCGTGGTGTTGCTACAGGACACTGTCTTATCATCCGCGGAAACTAAGAGTGATTGATGATTACTTGAATGATTACTGTATAAGTCGCGAAGATGTAAAAGAAGAAAATATACTCCACCTAATCTGCACTTGCCTCTGTCTATCGTTAAGCAAGGACATTTTTAGGAGCTCCTTTCCTAAGCGACCTGGCAGATCTCAATGGGACGTCAGGTGTATTCAACACCTCGTTGTCATTTTTTTGTCTATGCTGGTCGTTAGGACAGCTATCCTGCCACCTAACCTAACCTTCGTTTTATTATTACTTTCTTTTACAGTAGTAAAATAAAGTATAGTAACTATGAAAAATGATTTTTGGGGATTTATCTGTTTTAGGGTCGCCTGAGTCCGAAAAATTGGGGTTCAAAGTGGTGTCTATCGGTCGGCCGGTCTGTATGTCAATGTCCCTCGACAGCTCAGATGGTTAACATAACTGAATGGCAACCCACACTCCCCCCCACCCTCTTCCCCTCAAATTTAAGTCGTTTTCATAAATAAGGTTGATTTCATGAGGCCTCGTGGACCAGGAACTATTAAGTATAATAAATTCAAATTAAATTTCTAATAAATTTGCTTAATAAGCTTCTTAAAATTTTCGGTGAAATAGCAGATTTTTTATAACAATTTGTATTATTCGCACAAAATTAAAAGTTACGAAGAAAATAGCTACGTAAGTTAAAAATCGCACCAAACCAAAATAATGTTATATTGTACGTGGGATCTCGTTATTATTATACATAACGCGATTATAGCAGGATTTCAATGAGAAATTTACAACAACCATTCCACTAAATAATTCCGCCAAAGATTTCCACAACAAAATCTTTTTTTAATTTTTTTATTTAAATAAATTTTATTTATTTATTTTATGTAAATACAATCTTAACTTACTAACAAGCTTAATTTACTAACTTATATTAATGTATGGCTTCTTCCGATTGGTGTACCGTAGTGCCGGGTAAGCTGAAGTAAACCACATCTTTGTAGTGGATTTTAGATTAGCACAATGTTGTTTTAACAATTACGCTAGCTCAAAAGGTTTTGTTCTTTTAAGTTCGCATACTAAATTCGTGTTGTTTGAGAGCTGAATTGCCCTAATCTTCACTTGGTGCTGGACCCTTTCTTCCTGTCTTGAGGTTCACTTTAAGATCCCTATGGAGGTGATTGTTCCTGACATAGCATGGTACATCAACGATATCCTTAATACCATATTCTGAAATCTTTAAATGATAGTTACTTTGCTCTGTTTCTTATAACCCCAAAGCTGAATACCATAAGACCAAATCGGTTTCAATATTTGCTTTCAAATTAGAAGCTTGTTGTATGTTGATAAAGAAAAGTTCCTTCACATCAACCAATACATCTTTCTATAAAGTATTTAAGTCTTAGTTCTTCACTTGCCTTTTTGACACTTTCCATCGTAGTTTAGCATCCAGGGTCAAGCCGAAATACTTAGCTGTGTTCGCATATGGTAATATTTCTCGATTTATGGAAATCAGAATATGTTCGAACCGTCTGTTTGTAAAGTTGATATGAACTGATTTAGTTTCATTTAATTTTATTCGCCATCTTTTTGTCCATTTTTGTATTTGAGTAACAGCTGATTGTAGCTTCTGTGTTGATTCTTCGTTGCTTTCTTCAAAAGCTAAGATCGCCGTGTCATTTGCAAAAATCGCCACTGTGCTGTTTTCTAGAAGATTCAAGTATTTTAGCAAATTGCATTGAAAGATTTCTTAAGTTGTGGTTAAGTCCTTCGTGTCTTACTCTATCAAACGCCACCGGCTTCAACTAAAGCCACAATTTTTGTAGCGCGAACGAGTAATTGTTCTTTTCGATTCATCTCGCTTGACTCTTCAAATAACTATGCGATAAATTAAATTATTGTTTTCCATAAAATAACGTAAAATTTAAGGTGGCTCAAAATTTTATTGTAGAGTGCTTAGTTTACAAGATAAAAAAATATGCTTGTTAACGTGTATACGCTTTTTGATACGTTTTCTCTAAAACTTCAATAACTCGACAAAGAGTGGAACAGAAATTTTCCGAGTATCATTTTGCAAGGTTTCTAAATTCTCTGTAAAATGGCCGATTTGGATTTTTGAACGAAATATCGAGCAAGTTCGTTTACAGTTTCAAACAGCAGCAAATTTTGTTTTTTTTGGACACCTTTTGTTTTACTCAAAAAATTCATAAAAAAACAAAATAAAATAAAACGGTTTCCAGTATCGAAAAGAAAACAAATTTTCCTTCAACTAGAAACAAAATTTTTTTTTTTTAAAGGTGTTATTTCACCAAGATACAAGCGTTCAAATCTGGGTATTTTTTCGAAGAAAATTTCTGCTCCGTCTTTAATTTGCGCAGTGTATTATTATTGGAGGAATCTACATCATTGGTCTTTAAATTATTTTCATTACTTTTCAAAGTGAATAATCTGCCTGCTATCATTAGTTAAGTTTGTTAGATAATTATGTACTGAACTGATTGATTCATCATCTTTCAATTCTTTGATCACTATTCTTAATTGTTGAATGAGATTGTTCAAATTAGTTTTATCTTGGAGCACTTGTTCGCAGCCATATTCTTCTCTACATTTTTCAACTGGGAGTTCCTTAATTTCCTTAGGATAGTTGTTTCCCTTGATTTTCTTTTTAATTGCAGGAGTATTTTTCCAAGCTAATTGCTGTATTTCGTTTACAAATTTGTGAAATTCTTTGTCTAATTGCTCTTCTTTCTTTAAGGGAATCATTAAGTTAATTTTTTCTTCAAAGGATAGTCTAAAGCATTCCCAATTAGTGTGATTATTTACTAAAAATAGGTTCCTTTCTTTCTTTTCACGTAATGTTAGGAGTATCGGTGAATGATCAGAGTTTAAGTTTTGGCTTTCATCTACTTGTACATAATTTACAAATGTTATTTATTATGAGGAAATCAATCAGTTCTGGAACTTTGTTCCAGATGGCCAGTAGGTTGGTTTTCCAGTTGATAGGGCTTCACAATTGAATGTTTCGATAGCTTTGAGGAGTTTTTTTACCTTTAGTCGTTATTAACCTAGAGCCCCAGTGGACTTTTTGTACATTGAAATCACCTTCCCCCCTCCCCCCAAGTACAAATCGTTATCCTAGTTTACTGAGGAACTCGAGATAACATTTTTCTTTCATTGAGTGATTCGGTGGGTCTGGGTAGTAAATACCAATACTACAAATAGAACAATTTTTGATTTTGACATTAACAGCAGTTGGTTGAATTTTTTCTGTTTATTTCTTTAACTCTTAAAGACAGATTTTTCTGTGTCCATGACCCAAAAAACTCTGAATTTATTTACCTAAGTCTATTTCTAAATGTATTTCCTCAATTGAATTCCTAAATTTAAATCAATTCCAATATTGACATATTTATTAATTTACGTATGAATCTTGCCTTACACTCTATTTTCAATTCAACTGCATCTTTGCTACAGAAACATAAAGCACCAGTTTCTTTAATGGTTTCATTCGTTTCTTGCTCGATCCGCAAACTTGGCCAAAATCGGCGAAAAATAAAATAAACTTATTGCTATAATAGATGCAATTTTGCTCAATGGCAACAATAGTTTCCAAACAAGTAATAAAAAAATTGATAATGGAAGTAAAAAGGAAAACCCATTACAGGATGTAATCGCATTACAAGCATCTAAACAACGCGATCTTTCAATATATTTACATACAACCAAAACCATTTTCATTCATTCATTTCATAAGCAAAATAAAATTTTGAAAGTATCTAGTATTCTATGACTTTTATTGTTTTAGTTTTTTACGTGAATGTGTTATGAAGGGAATCTTTACGCACCTATAACTTTGTAATCCGACCACCTAGAAATCTTAGTCATACCTTGTTTTTCTTATTTGATCAAAGTCTATTAGTCCGTCTTTGTTTCATAAAAATCGGATGAGTACTTTTCGAATTACTATTTATTAACAGATATTAAGAGGGAGGATATAAGGCATCTCTCTCGCTCTAGCGTTTTGCTTGAGTTGAGATGCCTAAAACCTACAACTTTTTCACAGGAAAAATGAAATGCACGGCACTAAATCTACTACTTTGTAAAGTAGGACGATAAAAATGAACTGCGAAAAAGTTGGGAGTGCCTTGAGCCCCAGAAAAGATTTCAGATTAAAACATAAAAAAAACCTTCGAGCATGATTTACGACTACAGCGAACTTACATTTTATGAATAGAGGCATTAGTATCCACGACATTTCAGAAATACCGTAAGTTCGTTTTGTGTCTGTCAATTTAATTTGTAATCGACATTTTTATTAATCGTTTCGAAACTCGATAAGTTAAGAAATTTTTTATTGGTCCTAGGCTCGATTTATTTTTTTTTGCTTGAGCGTTCGGACTCAATTCAACTTTCGCAGCTTTCGGACTCAATTGACCCTTATGTACAAAACCTTGACCCTTATGTACAAAACCTTGACCCTTATGTACAAAACCTTGACCCTTATGTACAAAACCTTGTTTAAAGACTGTATTTATCTTTCCTGATCGCTGCTTAGAGAAGTAAAGTTGAATAATGACCCAATACTTGCCGCCGGTGTAGTTCTTTTGGATACTATAATTCCGAAACACGGAGTATTTCGAGCTAGATAAATTTTGCTATGGCTATTTTCTGTTGTATTTATCCACCACAGCCGCAGCTTAGAATAAATTTGTCTTTAGATCCAGTAATTTTCCTTTGGGCTTACTCTCCTGACCCTACCGATCATTTACCTAAAAGTAGGCGTATACGTAGGTTGTTGTAGATACTGTCCCATTGCTCGCTCCCTCAGTTGCTTCTGTAAGACTTTCTCAAAAAACTTTCAAAGCATACTGTTTAGCCTTCCGAAGCTTTGTTGAATTTTGTTCGGGGTATTGCGACTGCTTTCACTATCAATAAATTTTAAGCTTTCCGTAATTTAAATTTCATGAAAATATGGACTACTCTCTAACTTAGTTTTTCTTATTTCATATTTGTTATACTTGAGGTGGAATAATTAAAGGTTAAAACCTCAGCTCATCTCATTTAATGTGTTAATCTTGGAAAATTGGCGGTTTAAAAAAAATTGTACATGAAATTGACTTAAGATAAATATCCGTTATTATTACATCATGCAATTACACCTAGCTATCTACATCACATTATGACGATGCTAATCAATTTCTCAGCAACCTTTCAAAACCAGGAAACTGTACATAAAACAATCAACATTGCTTATCTAATCACGCGACCCAAAAAAACCAATTGACTACCTTTTACTGCCCTCCGCGCGTATTTACTTTTTTTTATTTACATGAGCGCCTGCGATAACATATAATCGCTATATTTAATTGATATCATTTTTTATTCAATTTCATTTAATTTTACTAGAAATTATTATTTATTTCTAATTAAAATAATTTAATTTCCGATTTACCAAAAATTAAATTAAAGTAAACAAAAGAAAATTAAATAAAATGAATCACTACACTATTAACTCACGTACATATTTTGAGAAATGCGCTACTTCTGTGTAATAAATCGTTAATTAATTAGTTACATTTGTGTTAGTTTTATATTTATAGGCTAGATAAGTAGATAATGGTTACTTCCTTCTGTTTTTTTTAATTCTCCTGATAAAGTAAAATTTTCCTTATCTCTTTAATTAAGAATTAAGTAAGAAAGAGTTCTCTAAATTTTTATATAACACCTACAACTCTTTTTTATCCATGTTTGTGTGGGTACTTTAATACAATACATATAATATTTTTAATAAAAACAGCTTACTCTCATCTCAATAATTTCCCATTTAATTTATATTATTTGATTCTGCTTTTTGTACGAGGTATATGTGTGTGCATGTGAATTTATTATATAGAAAAATATACAAACGGACACGTTTCCACTTGTCGCACGCCGTTCGTTCCGCATTCGATATTTCTCTTTTTATTTTATTTTATTTGTTTTTTTTTTTTTTCAAATGAAAAATAATTTCATACGTTTCTGAGTTTAGTAGTCGATGGTCTCTTGTTGACGCACGACGATTTAAAAATAAAATACTTTGCTAAGAAGAAAATAAACAGAAAAAAATTTAATTTAATTTACTTTTAAATAATTATTTTAAAAAAAATCCAATTCAATATTTTATAAATTAAAAAAAAATTTGTAGGGATTTTTTTTGTTTGTCTGTCTGTGAACTATTTAATATTTTTAACGTGTATCCATCGAAGTACCATCAGTTTATAAAATAAAATTTTAAAAAATATATACAAGGATTATGTGTGAATTGACCAATTTTTAATTAACTATTATGGATTATGTGAAAAATTATAATAAATTGTGATTTTAAATATATGTGAAAAAGCCTTAAAAAATTCAAATTTATACAAAAAAAATTGTGTTGTAAAAAATTAAAAAGATTACAGTTAAAAACAGCCCTTATAAAAAGTGAAAATCACAAGTGATCAATGTGAAATGTGTACATTAACTTAATATTAATAATATTTTGGGATTATTAAAAACAAATAAATATACATTTAATATCAAAAGACAATTTTCTTCAATCTAAGCGATCATCAGAACCAAGTTTTCTTGTTATATTATTTTTAAACAAATAAAAGGTAAATATGTCTATAAATTGTATACATAACAAAAGTATATACATACCTATAATGAATTCTAAATTTATAATTTAGTTTTATAGTTTTTTATTGTATTTATATTTTAACTTCCGCATTGCTCTAGAAAGAAAAATTATAACTTGTATATATTGTTTACAGTATGGGATAGAAGTCCCATGTTTTGGACGCTTTTAAATAGCGTACCATCGCCGGTCAAAAAAATGTTCCAAAAAAACTTAAATAAGCATTTAAATGAAGCAATTTTCGGCCTCTGAAGTAATTTTACTTCCTGTATTAATTTTAGAATACACTGTACATAATAAAAATCTCCTTAGTGCAAATAAATTATTTTTGTCGACAATATACTTCTCTCTGTACATACTTGTATATTTCTATACATATAATGTTTATGCTTTGGTATTAATTCTGTTGTTTATTTACTATTCCGCGTTTTTTTTTTTTCATTCTTATTATATTATATTATTTCGCGTACTTCTATATGTATTTGATATTCTTTAATATGTTCGCAAACGCGTTTCTATAAATTTATTACAAACAATCGATTTTTTAAAGATTTAATGGTTGTTTATATTTTTAAGATAAAATTATAGTACATAGCTCAGTATTCTACCAGTATAGTTTGATTCAAAATATCACTAACTCCTTACTAAGCCCAAAAACGATTAGGCTTCAACAATTTTATAAGATTTTACTTTACACAAAATAGCAACTAAATTAATTTAAATTTAATTTTGAAGCCTCATCAAAATTTTGTATTATTATTTAAATGAAAAAAGTTGATTCACTAAGTTCAATGGCCATATTCTTGCTTTTTGTTTGTTTCAAATATCGCTATTTTGTTATGTAATAAAATAAAATTCCTGCATATTTTTATCCACCTTCTTTCAAATTCCTTTCATTAATGATCCTCATTCATTATTGGTTCAAAACATAAAATGGCCAAAAAGGGATAGTTACGATGTAAATTATAAGATAGTAGATTCTCTCCCCTTAAATAAAAATCCTAAAGTAATAATCAAAACACCTGTTATTCGCGAAAATGTTTCGAAGAAAACTACTTCCCATTTTATTCCTAATATAAAATTTATTTTTCACCCCCTTGGCATATATAATTATTTCCGATTACCCTCACGTAATTTATTTCAGTTTTTTTTTTTTGAACAGATGAGCTTTTATATGTCATGTGATATATGGGATGACATAACAATCCCATTTCTTTATACATATAAATACATTTTTCATTTTATATTATTTTGTTTCTGCCATTCTAATCTTACAAATGTTTAGATTTTCGATTCAATCATTATCATCCCTATTTGGTTGTAATTTTGAATTAACAAATTCGGAGGGTAAAATCACTATAATGTAAACAACACAATTGCACTTGATTTTAAAATGTTAGATTTTGTTTTCTAAATAATTTGAAAAGGCGATCTTCGTTTTGTCGTCAAATATATAATATAAATAACTATTTATCCATTGAAAATCTAGTTCTTTTGGTTTTTGGATAAACCGGAATTCTTGTTACATCTTTCTCATGTTTATCTCCGTGAAGAAGATCTATCCATATATGTTACTACACACAAAATGCCGACATTTTAACAAATTACTGTTGTTTAGTTCTATGAATTTCAAGAGTTTGTGTTTTCTTAGAATACATACTAAAGGAAAAAGGACACCGATAAAACTATAAAAAGGATAATAATGTAACACATATGAATATGAATGATCATTTTACCTGGAAATAAGTATAACATATAATACATAGTGTATAAAATACTTCGACAAATTTAATGAATCCCGTGAGAAACCATAGGGAGCAGCGTTAGTTAAATAAACGAAGAAAACACAGATAAAAAATATTTATGTCGTCAAGCAAGATCAAAACAACAATCAATTTATGATGATCTATATGTAGCGCTATTCTCATTGGGGTTAATTAAAATTTACGATCTACTTAAAAAAGTATACTTATGAAAATGTATCCAAAATCGGGAAATCTTATATGTAGGTATACACGTAAATAGTTTAAAAATAATTAAATTAGCGCCTGTGTAATATTCTATTTCTATAACTACGTATACCTAATCATCTTCCTTCTTAAATTAAGCGATTCTAACAAAACAAAAAACTACATAATTCTTAAGTGTTCATCCTCCTTTACTTTTAATTTTTTTTTTTTTGGAAACCCGGTTTTATTTTATTGTTTCTTTAATTGTTCAAAGTGCAATAATAATAATTTCATATGCCTTTTATCTTAAAGGTACAAGAAAGATTTCTTAAGAAGAATTACTATTTTTATTTTATTATCCTTCTTGTCCTTTAAAAACAAGAAGAATAATAAAATTAAAAAAGAAAAAGAATAATTTTCTTATTTATTATAGTCTCAAGAGGGTCCTCAGGTAGATAAGTCTTTTGAATATATGGTTTATTGTTAAAATACATAGTTCTTAAGAGGATATTATATATTAAATTTAAATTTCTACTTGAAGTACCTTTAAATAGAAGTTTTATGGTAGAGCTTGAAAGCTATAAAGATGTGCGGGACGATTTCGATCATATAAAGCGTTACAACGGGATCTTCCATTTACGTAGTGGATATTTAGAGGAATAAGAAAAGACAAAAAAATACAGGAACTGAAATGTTTTTATTTCAATTCTTATCTATACGACACTCACTTGGTTTATTGTATAAGCAAATATTATACATATGTATATAAAAAAAAATGTTGTAAAAATTGTATACATACTGATAACAGATATTATAATATCATTGGGAACACACAGAGGATCAGGGGGGAATGCTGAAATACGTGTATATGTATATATTTCCGCAAATCTAAATTGCTAGAATTTTATACAGGTGGCAAAAATATTTTTTAAGCTTTATCAATTACTGCACTGACTTTTTTTTATATAAAACAAAAATGTATTCGTTATCTAATGTTGAAATTACACAGAATATTTTGATTATAATTTCCGGTTAAATATATTCAAATTTACACAAAGTATTTATAAAGTTTTTATTAAATAAAAATAATTAAAACACGAATATTTAGCATACGGGTCGAATTTATTAAATTTAAGAAAATCCGAATGTTGTGATCAAATAGCCAGAAAAATAGAAATATTTTACCTTGAAATGTCAGTAACCTCTTTTCTTCATCATCACCATCATAGCTTTATTCAAAATAATCGTAATTTCTTTATGATTCTATTTCTAAATTTGTCCCCCACCCGTTTTTTGACCAGATCCACCTATTTTTTTTAGTAGATGATCGTGAAATTGACAAAAAGTACCAGTCGGTTTTTCGTTTTACTTCACCTTTCTTTTTATTAATTTATTCACCTTAGAAAAAATTAGAATAGAATTAGAGATTCTAATTTGATTTTTTTTTTCCAACATCATCACCCTGGAATTTGAGAAGTTTGTTTAGTTATTGGTTTTCTTTGGTTAAATAGTTTTTTGTTGACGTGGAGATCACATAAACATAAACTTGAGTTTACGCTAGAAATTTAACTTAACTTTATTTTTTACACTGTTTACTACCTTTTTACATTTTAAATTAAAATCGATGACTATCATATTTCAAGATACTGGTTTTTATTTATAAAATTATTTTAAAGGCTTTAAGTAAGACGTCTATTCTCGTATTTTATTGAGTTAGTTTCCTGGAAGTTAAGTGTGCATTTTAATTAATTTCTACCAAAAATTACTAATTTCACAATTCATTTCAAATCTTATCTTTCTAATTTAAAAAATAAAAATTGATAATTTTTCACGTTATACTAGAATGGTGAGCCCAAAGATCATGTTTTTTTACCATTTTATCTGAACCTCTTATAGATAACACATTTTTTTGTTACCTTATTTCCTCATATCACACTTATTTAATATTCTTCCAAACTACGTCAATTTGATAAAAACAAATTTATTTGACTTTGTTATCCGGTTGTTATCACTCATTGTTGCGGTTTTGAAGTCTCATAAATCAGGAATTATAATGTTGTTATCCAATCAATAAAAATAAAAAAATCAACATTTTTACTTGTCGTCGATAAGATTAGAGAGAAAAAAAATAGTACCGAACTTTTTGTTGTTGCAAGTTCAAAAATAATTTAAACCTTTTCGATCGAGTAATTTTTTATTATCGCGATCGTATTTACCAAGTCACGTGTGAAAAACCGGAAATTTATTCTTACGATTAGGAATTATGCTAGTAGTGTAAGTATGGACTGTTACATTTATAAACTAATAAAAAGAAAATAATAGCTCGTGTGTATTTGAATTAGTATATTATAACATTTATACGAATAACCTTGTCCAGCTTTTCTATAGCCTTTATTGAAATTTGAATAATTATTCTACTTCCGTGTTTATTTGTTTCACAGTTTGTTTTTGCAACGTCTGTGGTATTACATACACTCTAAATTTGAAACAGTAATGTTCAACCTTTTAAAACTACCAGTACATGGTCAAAAGCACCGAAAGTCGAAAAATATGTTTGGGTAATATTTGGATTCTGCAAACAGATACCTATTTTTCTGCTTTTTTATAATAACAAATATCCTTTATTAAATGCCATAAAATCACATTATTTAGTAGTTAAGTTTCATAGTAAGACATGGCAAACAAAAACAGAAAAATTGAAATTACTCAAAACTACAAAAAGGCAAATGTGACTTTTTTTCTTAGCACGGCAGTATTATACATATTTGCAATTTAAAGCTGTACTTACTATACATACTATAGATACATACTTGCAATTTAAAACTAAAAACTTAAGCGATACATTTATTACAAAATCGTGGGATATTTTGATGTTACGTAGACATAAAAAATACAAATATACTGATTAAACTAAATAACTTGAAAATTATTTTAAATTTATTGTGCCATGAAGTTGATAAGCAGCTCGCGGAAGTTATAGAAGTGCATAATATTCTACCGCTATCCTATAATGCATACTATTGAGAAATCAAATCTTATCGATTATATTTAATAGTGAATTATGTCAATTTAGAAAAACAACACTGAATACTTTAAACTAAATAATGGATATACATATATATATATATATATATATATATATATATATATATATATATATATATATAAATATAAAGTAAACAAAACCGGAAATAAGTTATTTGCAATTTGACCTCGGCAAAATGTCTGACTTTAGTTTTCTTTCTCTTTTTTTAATACATTACTTTGTATTATTGTATGTAAAAAAACAAACTCCTATATTGTTTTGCTTATAAGAAATAGATTTTTGCATGTTTGTCGCGATCGCAACCACAATCATGATGATCATTTTACATACACATATGTCTAATATATACATATATAAATATAAATATGTATATGTGATTAATAGTTTTGTTATTTTATTTATTTTATGTCAATCAAAATTCAAAGAATTTTTATGAAACATCTGACGAAAATATGTTTTCTTAGAAACGATCAATAATCACGATAAGACTTTGATTGTGTTTGGTTTCGAGTGTCTTATGAATTAAAGACTTTTGTTTTATTTTATAATTTTCTGGGAAGAGCCAATATTTTGACACCTTCTTGCAAAAAAAAGTGGACATTATTTCAATAAATAACGAATAAATTACTAACAATTATGATGAGAGTGTTTACGAATGGGTTGACAAAGGCGCAAATATTCGTATTTTCTTAATCATTGGCAATGACATTGAAGATATATATTATTATAATTGCGTCTGCAAAATTAAAATAAAATAGTTTCTCCGCATCACTGTGTGTCTAAGACCGGTTTCATATTTCTTTCTTTTTTAATCTCGCACCGATCAATCTAAATAGAAAATTGTGTAATCATAATTAAAAGATCACTTGTTCTATACTCGATCCTAAAGATATATATTATATGTACATATATACAAAAAACTAAATCAGGAAATGATCACCCTATGTTGTTTATATAAGAATTTTTATAATCTTATAATTTTGTATTCTTCTTTTTCTACAAAATCCTCCTCCATCCCGCATATATCAGATGTGTGTGACTCTTTTTTAATATAAGTATTTTCTTCATCTCTATACTATGTAGCTAGCTGTACATTTTATTTCTTGAGATTTTTGTATACATACTTCATATATACATATTTGTTGAATACATACATAAATACAAAATACATATTTATACAGTATAACATGTATGTATTTTTCTTCTACAGTTTCCGTTCAAACCGGTTTCACAATTCACTCTAAACACAAAAATATTCTTACAATATGACAAAGAAGATGTTTAAGATGAAAAATAATAATAATAAAAATTACAATACTTATTTTTTATATTAATACTTTAACATATGACGTAAAACAGTAAAAGAGTAACTTCCTTTTTGGAATATTTAAAGTTTATTAAGAGATGCTGGCTGGAACACAGCAACAAAAAGAAGACAATTTTATAAGAAATTTTTTTTTGTTTTTGGGTGAATGTATTTTTATTAGTTCCAAGAATTTATCTTTCGTTTCAATTTAATGATTACAATGATGATGATGGTGGTAACGATTTTGAGTATGCTAAGAAATTGTTCAAACACCTGTTGATTGAATAATTTCTTCTCTGTGTATAGAAATTCCTTATAATGCGTTGTGAAATTAAGATCAAAAAAATAATTGGATTTAACTCCCTCATTCGACTATCCGAATGCTTGCATTACGTAATCAAATCGCGATTGTGAAAGATTGTAACGATTTTTATTTTTATACATATATGTATAACCTAAAAAAAAATGAATACCGGAAGTCTTTAATTTACCGGATTTCTGTTTTAAGAAATCATTTAATGATCTTATTTCTTTATTATTTTATCTTCTTCGTCAATCATCATCATAAAATTATTTTTTGTTTTATTTTATTTTCTTACGTTTTTTTGCGATCATTTAGTTAAATACATTTTAGACTCGAAGGTCGATCAATGGTTAAATTATGTTTCAATCGATAAAGTTATGTATATGTAACATTTGTGTGAGATATGTTTAAAAACAGATTAGAAAACTAGAGGCGTTAATTAATCTTCAAAAGCGTTATTATAAATAACTTATAACGGTTCTATGTATACTTACTTTAATTAAAATCAATTTCTTATCTAGATATTTCATTTTCGCACACACGATGAGAATATAATAAAGTAACAACCGCAATTCTTTCTAGAAAAAATGACGACTTGTAAGAGTTTAAACATAAAAATAAGAAAAATCTATATAAACAAGAAAAAAATCAATTTCCGCCAAAACCAGAACGACCGGATATCATTTTTTTTTTTTATATTATATTATGGAGCTCTTCTCTTCATCATGATTTTCACAAAACAGAAGATTTTTTATATGTTTGTTGAAAAAAAAATGTGTGTATATAATTTTCCCATGCCCTTCTCACATTCCACCTCCTTTATATGTATACCATTTTGTTTATTGGGCGCTCGCGGTATTTTCTTCTTAGTTATTTACTTCATCATCGAATAAAGATAAAATTAAATATCCGCTTGCAGTAAATTTTATAGAGATTTTGTTTTGTTTGTTTGTGATTTCCCGGTTCAATCTTGGAAACGATGATTTAACCTGTTTCATCTGTTCTTTGTCAATAAAACAAAAATTAATATATTTTCCTATTTTAATGTTTATCTTTACAGATTTCAAAATTGAGCTTGATAAAATAGAACTATAATAAAAATGAAACTTTTACCGATACCACTACCACCTTTGGGTGCGCCACCTCCAATGGGTATATGGAATTCTGAAATATTATGGAGGTATCCACCTGCACCGTCATCACCATTGCATGATTTAAAAAATCAAATGCCACCACAATTATCCACGGATCCCAGACTATGGAATCGCGAAGACGTAGCCGTATTCTTGAGATGGTGTGAACGTGAATTCGATTTGCCCAAATTTGAAATGGAGCTATTTCAAATGAACGGTAAAGCATTGTGCCTTTTAACAAAAAATGATTTGGCTGAAAGAATTCCGGGTGCTGGAGATTTATTGCACAATGTCATTCAAATGCTAGTGCGAGAATCACAATCCATTCATCGACATTTGCCAAGCAGTCCTGTAACACCGACAAGTCGTTATCCATTATCACCTCACAGTCATCCACCAACACCTAATTGGTCGGTATTGGCACCACCTGATAGTCCATTTCATACAGCACACTTGCAACATTTTATACAAAATTCGGTAACTTTAAGCCCAGCACCTTCAGTCGATTCACAAGCCAGCAGCCCACCACGAGGGCCAGAAGTAGTACAAACAGTTTTTCCAAAAACTGAAACCAGTTCTAGTAGCAATCAATCAGATTCAGATGAAGACAGCTATACAGATAATCAAACATCTCATAGTAACAATAGCAATAATACTAACAACAATATGAATAGCCAAACAGCAAAAGCTCTAGCACATCAACAAGCGCAAGCAATACTGGCATCGCAAAATAGTCCTCCATTAACACCAATTACAAAAGATGCACCAACAAATATGAACACAAACCTAAATAATTTACCACATCAAATATCAAATGTTGTTAATTCGTGGAATACACAACAAAATAACGAAAAAATACAATCACCCGCAACACCCTTGACGCCCGGGTATATGCCAGTGAAAAATGAATTTTTCCCAGACACACCAGAACCTAATACCAATGGACGTTTATTATGGGATTTCTTGCAACAATTGTTGAACGATCCACAACAAAGATACAGTAATCATATTGCATGGAAATGTCGTGATACTGGAGTTTTTAAAATTGTTGATCCGGCCGGTTTAGCGAAATTGTGGGGAATACAAAAAAATCATTTATCTATGAATTACGACAAAATGTCAAGAGCCTTAAGATACTACTATCGCGTAAATATTTTACGTAAAGTTCAAGGAGAAAGACATTGTTACCAGTAAGTGTTAATATTAAATTTAGTAAAATTGATTGTTTTCTAATTATTTAACTATTTTGTTTTTTTCTTGTTTTTGTTAGATTCTTAAGAAATCCATCTGAATTGAAAAACATTAAAAATATATCTTTGTTAAGACAAACAACACCAGCATCATCAACCCCAACATCATCGTCATCAACGCAGGTTATTAACACACAGGTGGCCCAACATCAAATGCAACAAATGGGACATCAACAACCGCCAAATTCGCCAATGATGGCATTAACAAATAGTATTCATCATCATCATATTAGCAATAGTATATCGTCCCCAATTCCAACAATGATGCAACAAACGCAACATTTTAATTTCCCACCACAACCAAATCAATTCCAACAACAACAACAACAACACCAACATCATCACCAAAATAGTAAAATGGGCTCATCGGCACCATCAACACCACGTGATTTCAAAATCGAACCAAAATGTGAACAAAGTGATGATATGATGCCAACCGATTTAAGCATATCGTCAAGTGATCGACGGTACACGACAAATATTAATACGACGTCAGAAACGTATCCGTAAGTTTATTGATCCTCCTGTTCCATAATCAACATATAAACTAATTATAGTTTATTTCTTCATAGATTAATTCGTAACTCAAACGGATTGACAACAATTACGATTGTGCCCCAACAAAATGACACCACAATGGATATAACACAATGTAATAATAGTAATAATTATGTAAATAGTAATAGTAGCAATAGTTCAAGTAGCAATAGTAATAATAATGTTGTTGATGATGATGATGATATTATGTTGCCAACAGATTTACGGAAACAGGAACAATAAATATTTAAGAACATTTACAAGACTTTAGTTAAAATGTGAAGATTTAACTCTACTATAACGTAAACAACGACAATCAGTAAATAGATAAAAAAAATCATGTGCCAATTTAAATATATGTATACATTTTTTTGTTTTCATAATTCTAATTATAAACATAATATATATATAAATATATATATATATATATATATATATATATATATATATATATATATATATATATATATACAAATATTTGTAATAATAGCTATAAATCTTATATTTTAATGTTTAAGTATATAAATTTGTAAGAAATTAATTAATTTGTTGTTTCGTTTATACAAAAAAAGAATTCTAATGTTGGAGAAAATTTTACAAAATCGTATTACACATATAATTTTAATACTCAAAAATATTATATTATATTGGAATTTTCAACAATCTTTTATTTTATGTAAAAAAGACTGATTTTAACTATCAATTTATAATATAATTTTCAAAAAACCATCAATTAATTTCTTACATTTTAAAATAACTCTGTATAAAGTAAAACTTACTCGCGTTTATCACAAGAAACACAATTAAGACAAGCTGACATATTGTCAGATTAAAAAAAAATTCGTTATTCATTTTATAATTAACAGCGCCACGATCTATCAATGAACATACTAATAAAAATTGTAATATTAGAATCCATCTCAATGTTAGTATTAAAAACAAATTAGAAAAAAGTCTGTTAATAAAAAAAAATTTAATTTTTTATTGTATGTAATTTAATTTTTGTGATTTTAAATAAAAATAATATTAATATTTTTTGCAACAAAAAAAAAATAAAAACAAAAAGCTTTATTATAAAAAAATTAATTTACGAAAACTACTTGTTGCAAATACATTTTACAAATATATATAAATAAAATAATCGTTAAATTAATTATAACGTTATTATAAAAAAAAAAATAATTGGCTTCCAAAATAAAATTAAAAAAGTATTTTTTAATAATAATACATTAAAAAAATAATAAATTAAAAACAAAAAATTATTAATTTTAAATAAAATAAATAAAAAAGTGATATTTTTATAAGAAATATAAATATATTTTTTAAAATATAATATAAAATAAAATCAATTAAAATAACATTTAAACAAATCATCGAGAAACTATTTTTATTTTATAGTTATGTAAATTCTGTTTAGGTAAATTATTAATTTTTAAGAAAATCTATTTTTAAATTTTAATTGTTAAATAATAAAAATGAAATAAATAATTATATAAAATTTATATATATTATTAAAAAAATAAATAAAATTATTTTTAGTTATATTAAAAAATAAAAACAAGAAAAATAAAAATTTTAATTTATACAAAACAAAAAAACAAGATATTTGGTTTTTTTCGAGCAGTTTTTAACAAATTAACAATTATTCTTTTATTAAGTAAACACAAAATTAATAAAATTGAAATTCGATTTAATTTGGCAACTGGATTTCGTTTTTTTTATTATCAGTTCCGCCGAGACTAAGTCTAAATCTGTATTATGAGATAGGGTCGGAGGCTTTCTTCCACTGGTGGAGTGATAATTCGAATAAGACATCACGGAATAATACTTAAACTTTGTGATTTGTGATTGAGTGGACTCCAGATACACTATTCTGATTCTCCCGGGGGGAATGAAACTTGATTTATTGGGATTACAAAAAAAAAATGTTTCGCAAACAATTAAGTTTTTGAATTATAACAAATTTTTAAAAAGTTATTTTAATTCGTTGTATACCTTAGAGGATAAGGGCTGCTGCCCCAAAACTCTTGCTTTGACGATTTATTAAAATTCCAATATTAATAAAAATTAGAATGTTTATCAAACTTTTGAGTTTTTTAATAATTATTCACATACTAAAATAGAGAACTCCCCAAAGCCGCTTAGCTTTTATTTTCTTAAAAACATTTATATTATTATTTACATTTCTATTTCACAAACTAAAATAAAAAACTCCTTAAAACCGCTTAGCACTGGTCTTCTCCGCGCAAACATGACAAGAAATTATGTGGCATCCTTTTGTTACCAAATTGTATTTAACAAAAATCTAATGGGGTCTTCTGGCACTTTGCTTTGTGTTTTTCGAGATTTTTTTTTTGGGAGGATTTTTATTGGTTGAGATTTCGAGGCTGAGAAAGCATAGTGTGGCGATTAGTATTTTTCCAAGTTTTCGGATAAAATAATTCCCAACCAAATTTTAAGGGAAAAACAAACAACAAAATTGCTATGAAATGGAAATATTTTTTCCTAAAATTTGAACAACATTATGCTTTGGAAAAAATAATACCAAAACCACTAAAAAATCACAATAAAACAATTCGCAATTCCCAATTCAATGGGAAAACCGGAATACTGCCACAGAAAAAGGATTACCTTATTGGGAAAGCAACAGACACTTTGGTCTGTGTTCCTGCCATTAGCAACATAGTTCTTCGAGTTTTATAGAGTGTCCTATTGAAAATGCGACTCATTTTTAATGTAATTATTTTCGTTTTATTTATCAAAATTGGTTTTGCTATTTAAGTTAATAAAAATCAGTACTGCATTTTCATTCAAATTAAACGAACAACATTACAAAATGATATATTCAAACGAACAAAAAATGTTTATTGTAAAGGAATTTATGAGTGAAAAAATTCAATTGAAGAACTAAAACAAGAATTTCAAGCACGATTTCAACAGGATACTGTTGGGCGATAGCCCAGTAGATCTGCCATATTTAGGTTGGTTAAGAAATTTAAAATTTTCGGAATAGTTAAACAGCAACATCGAGGTCAACCTACATATTGTATCTAGTCTCTTATTATTGTAATGACATGATAAATGGAAGATAGTAGATAGAGAACACAATACAAGCAACATAAAAATATATAGTGGAATGTAAGTATGTATAAAGTATTTAAGAAAGTGTGTTTTTATTCAAACCTTTTTCCGTAAAGATTAATTTACAATTTTAATAGTTCTGGCGACGAGGATGACGGAAATATTACAAGATTAAAAAAAACAAAATAGGTGAGCAACCACAAGTACAAAAAATTCTTCCGATCGATAAGTTTGATTCGAAAATATTTAAATGGAGTCAGTGGCAACAGCGATTGGAGGGGCATTTGCTATTTTTAAAGTCGGCGAATGAAAGTCGAGTGCATTTCTTGCTGCATTATATGGCCGCTGAAGCTTTCGACATTGTATGTGACAAACTAATGCCTGAAGATACCTATAAAGTATGAGGAAATATGTAAATTACTGGAAAAACATTATAATCCAGCTCCACTTGAAATCATGGAAAATTTTAGATTCCATCTACGGAAACAGCGAGACAATGAGTCAGTGCAGGAGTATTTATCGGCAATTAGACAATTAGCAATAAACTGCAATTTCAGCATCTATTTAAACATGGCATTACGGAATCAGTTAGTATTTGGTCTTCGCAGAATTTGACATTTGAAAACGCCATCGAGTTAGCTGCTGTTCTGGAAGTTTCCTCAAAAGATGCTGCGCAATTGCATGGTACGGGATCAAGTTCAGTAAATTTAATTACGAATTACAAAAATTGAGGTAATAAACAATGGAAAGTAAAAGGTAACAAAAGTTTTAGTCTCCAAAATAAAACTAGTAATAAAAATACAAATTGTGCTAGTAATAAAGCCAAAGTAGAATTAAAGTGTTATACATGTGGATTAACATCGTATTTAGCAAATAAGTGTTTTCACATCAATTCGGTTTGCCATTCTTGTAAAATTAAAGGTAATTTAAGTTCTGTTTGTACAAAAAAATTGAATGCGAATACAAATCAAATTGATAATGTAAATCCAAATAATATTGAAATAGAAGAACTAGTTATTTTAGAATTAGACATGACTCAGTTGCGAAGTTGTGGCTTGAAATAAACGTGGAGGGTAGTCCGGTTTCGATTTTCAGATTAAAATTAAAGGATCATATGCTTCTTGCTCTAGAACAACAACCTACAGATACTAAATTAGTTACTTACTGTGCTTTGAAGCTGGAAGTTCTGGGGTACATGTCAACCCGAGTTGAATTTGAAGGCAAAAGTTTACAATTAAATTTATATGTTGTTAACGAGGATCGCCATCCGTTATTAAGATGGGATTGGATAAATAAATTAATCGTTGATTGGAATAAAGTGCTAAATAGGGGAACGGTAAATGAAATTTCAGTATCGGCAGGAACGGAAAACATTAGGGCTAATTACTTTATTGACAAATACAAGTCAGTTTTCGACAGTTCAATCGGTACAATTGAGGGACTAAAAGCTGTCTTAAAGATGAAAGAGAATGTGTAACCAGTTTTTTGCAAAGCTAGGCCAATACTATTCGCCATTAAAGACAAAGCTGAAACCGAAATAAATAACTTGGTGAATGATGGGGTTCTGGAAAAAGTAAATACAATTGTGTGGGCTACACCGCTGGTACCAGTCATGAAAGCAATGGGTCAATGAGGCTCTGCGGTGATTACAAGGTCACAGTGAATCCAAATTTAATCATTGACGATCATCCACTTCCAAAAACTGAGGAGTTGTTTGCATCAATGTCCGGGCGAGGGAGAGAAATGTACAAAAATTGATCTCTCAAAAGCATATCTGCAATTACAAGCGAGACCTGTGGATCATGACGGTTTGGTGCTAAAAACACATAAGGAATTATATAGACCGACGCGACTGTTGTACGGTATTGCGTCTGCCCCTGCTATTTGGCAGAGACAGATCAAGATTATTTTGTAAGACATACAAGACGTTTCAGTTTTCATCGATGACATAAATATTACAGATCCACCGGATGAAATCCATTTACAACGGTTGGACAGTGTTTTGTCAAGGTTAAAAAACACAATATGCGACATCTAGAAAAATACCAGTTTTTTACAAACCAAATAGAGTATTGTGATTATCTCATCGAAAAACGGGTCCACAAAATGAATTGAAAAATTAAGGCTTTACGAAATATGCCCGTAGCTGAGAATGTTGAACAAGTTAGGGCCTTCGTCTCGTTAAAAAATTATTATGGCCGATTTTTAAAAAGGATTTAAGTTCCACTTTTCAAAAAGCTTTTCAGAAAGTTAAAATTCAGATTCAATCGAAGGAGTTTCTTGCACTTTACGATTCGAAACTTCCTATATATGGTATTAGTAACGGACGCATCTAGTTACGGTATTGCATCAGTACTAAGTCACTCATACCCGGATGGAAGTGAGCGTCCTATACTGTATGCTTCTCAAACTTTGTCAAGTACACAGTAAAAATATACGCAGATCGACAAAGAAGATTTTGCGATTATATTTGTAGTGCAGAAATTCTCGCAATTTTTATTTGGTCGAAGATTTACTTTGTCGGTGGATAATAAACCATTGATAGAAATTTCGCCTCCAACGAAGGGGTCACCAACTTTTACAGCTATAAGAATGCAGCACTACGATCTATTCTTAAGAAGTTTCCATTACGACATTAAATACCGTAATACGAGGGATCATGGAAATGCGGATGCAATGTCCAGATTACCAATTCAATCAGCGGTACCAAATTATCGGGTGGAAGAATCCGATATAATTCAAATTAATTTATTCGAAACCTTACCAGTTCGGATGTCCGAGTTAGGGGAAACCACTTCTAAAGATAAGGATGATAGAAGACTTATTCAGGGGTTAAGAACTGGAATGGAGGAACCCAGTCGAGATAGGTTTGGTATTGACCAAAAGGAATTTTCACTGCAAGAAAATTGCATTATGCGTGGTTAAAGAGCATACATATCTGAACCTTCATTTCGGGATTTCACGCATGAAATCTTTGGCTCTTAGTTATTGTCGGTGGAGTGGAATAGACAAAGAAATTGAAGATATGGCAAAATTTCAATTACATCAGGTAAATCCTTCAAAGGTTCCAATACACTGTTGGGAACCAGCAGGTAGGCCATTCGAAAGAGTTCATGCTGATTTGACAGGACCTTTAATGGATATTTACTTCCTACTACTATTCGATTCTTACTGAAAGTGGCCAGAGGTTCACGTACAAAGGAACATTACAAGTTCAAACACAATTAAATGCTGTCGGAAAATATTCGCATGTTTTGGGACACCTTGCATATTTGTAAGTGACCACGATTCCCAGTTTACGTCAGCTGAATTTCAGAATTTCCTTGATTTAAATGGCATCGTGCATAAGATGGGTGTACTCTACCATCCTGCAACAAACGGACAGGCGGAAAAATACGCGAGGACGGTCAAGGAAAAGTTAAAACCTTTGTATTGTCACAGAATACAACCAGAAGAGACATAACGCTGTTTTTGTACGGAAAAATTTGGACTCATTTTGTTGACCTTGATTTGCCGAAGGTAAGAGAAAGTTGGGTTATGTATTCTTTGGTATTGGTATTCTTTCCTTTACTGGTTTTGATTTAAAATAATAAAAATTGAGAATCCTTAACAGTATAGTTAGTGAAATTATTTGACAAGTTTTGTTTTGACAGCATAATTTGTATTAACTACTATAATATTCAAAAATAATTATACTTCAATGTCCAAAAAAGAAGGTAAGATGAAAAAAAAATTGGTCCACGCAATGTCTATTCTGGTTAATCTTTCTTCTGTGGTATTGTAGTCAAAGTGAGATAAACAAATATGTATGCAATATTCTTCTGGACTATCGAATATCAATTAATCCAGCGATAGGGGAATCACCTGCTCATATCATGTTCAAAAGGCAAATTCGATCCAGATTAGACGTAATGATACCGAAGGAAAAAATTACTAAGCATGAAACCTTGTCTAAATCACGAAACTTACAAAAAAACGCGAGAGTTGCAGTACGGGAATACACAAGTCAGGAAAAATGGCGTTTCGGCCATGTTTTGGAAAAACTGGGTCAGCTACATTATTTGATAAAATTAGACAATGGACATGTTCGTGGTAACCTGGTACTTGCTTCGAAGGTATCAACTACTCCGTATGTAAACATAGAAAATGGGAGTAATAGATCGAGAGTAGTATGGATCCGGGTGTAAAGTCAGCTCTTACTACCCGCGTTGTTGAAAATTACACTGATACAATTGAGTTGGCTATAGATTTAGATGAGTGCAATCTGAGAAAATCAAATAGGGTTAGGAAGCCTGTTCAAGAGTTAAAGTTGTGAGTTTCTGTGTGATTCTCGATTGTTTTTCATTTGGGCTTATAGAATTAATATTAAATTTACGATTTATTGAATTATATATAAAAAAAAAAAAAATGAAGAGTCAAGTTTTTTAAATTAATGTAAAATTATGGATTTTTTAGATAAGATTAACAAAAGGAAATGTATATAAGAATATGTAAAACTTTGAAGGAGGGACGAATTATTGCATCTAGTCTCTCATTATTGTAATGATAAATGCTTACAGGGTTTTAAAATAAATAAATAGAATGGGTATGCTGCCGTGCTAAGAAAAAAAGTCACATTTGCCTTTTTGTAGTTTTGAGTAATATCAATTTTTCTGTTTTTGTTTGCCATCTCTTACTATGAAACTTGACTACTAAAAAACATGATTTTATGGCATTTAATAAAGGATATTTGACATTCTAAAAAAGCAAAAAATAGGTATTTGTTTACAGAATCGGAATATGTCCTTAACACATTTTTCGGCTTTTGGCACTTGTGACTTTGTTTCTTAGCACGGCAGTATGGGTAACAAAAAATGGAAGGTAGTAGATAGAGAACACGATACAAGGAACACATGGTACAAAAATATTTATGTAAAATAAATAGTGGAATCTAAGTATGTATAAAGTATTTAAGAAAGTGTGTTTTTATTCAACCCTTTTTCCGTGAATAATAATTTACAATTATAATACTGCATCAATAAATATTCCCTAAAATTAAGAGCTAATACTTTCCCACATTGAAGAGAGTCCAACGATATTTATTCAAAAACTATCCACTGTTGCCCAAGTTTCCCACATAAATACACATAAAATCATTCCATCTTCTTCTCTTCTTTGCTTTTGCATAGAATTTTTTGGACGGTTAAACGGAGATTACGTCTTAAAGGATATCTGGTTTAATGATGAAGCACACTTCTACCTCAAGGGTCACGTGAACAAACAAAATCAAAGATATTGGAGTGCAAAAACTCCAGGGAACTCCATGAATCGCCATTACACCCTCAAAAGGTAATTATTTGGTGTCCTTTATCGGCTAAAGTTATTGTAATGGTTGTTGTACGAGGAAATGTTACTTCAGCAAGATATTTAGAGCTTATTGATGAAATCTTTATTCCAGTTTCCAACACTACACGGAATGAGAGAAAATGAAATTAAAAATGCATGGTTTATGCAAGATGGTGCTCGTCCGCATACTGCAGATGTGGTCTTGGATTACCTGCATGACTTTGGTGTTAAAATTTGACCTGGCCGTTTCAATGGAGGTTTCCAATGAACACCTTATTCACCGGTTTTATACTCCTGTGACTTTTTTCTATGGGGTTATTTAAAATATCGAGCGTACGTTGTTAATCCACGAGATGTCAGTGAATTGTAAAACACGATTCGAACTTGGTAAGGTTGTTTGCTTCCAATAATCTATTTTGTGTGGCTTGACTCCGCAGCCAAACTCTAATTGGTTCAGTAACGATCTTTCAATAAATGTACATATATGCCAAAATTGCAATTTATTGCTAATTTCCGCAATTCTACAACTAAAATTTATATTAATCAAATTACTAAATTTAAGTTATTGGTTTTAAAATATGTTAGACTCAAAGGTTTGATTTAAATATAAACCTAAAAATATTTTCTGGTACGAGTATTTTTCATTCATAAAATTTTATTAATCAAAAATGTTCAATTTTACATGGGTTCTTATGGGAAATCGTAAAATGTATCTCTTTTAAATAAAACTTCTTTTAATATTGGTCTGATACTGTTGGCTTTTTCAGAAAATGGTGTAATATTTTATATCAATCAAAATATTTTTTGTCATTCGCTACAACTTTTTCCCATTCCACGGTGAAAGAAGTCGATCTTTTTCGACGCAATCCATTCATCGATTAGATTCGTATCATACTTTTAAAATTCCAAAAAAATTGGAAATCGTTCTTTTTTCTTTATTTTCTTAAATAATTTAGTTGGTTTATTGACAATTAGTTTCGAGCAGTACTGTACTCCGTTACTCTGTTTCGAACTTATACTATTCGTATATTTTGAAGTGTTCATCAACTAACCCATGCTGCATTAAACGAAGGATGTGATAATCGAAAGGAACACTGTCTGGTGAATATGCCTAGTTGGGTGGGCTTTTCGGTGACCGAAAAGTTGGATTGGCCGAAATAGATGTAAGTCACCACAAGTTATATACCTAGTATATTTGTAATATATAGGGTGGCCCATTTTAATCCATCCACGTAAATAACTCTTCATTCAAGCTTTATCCGAAAAAAGTTGTGTACAAAAGTTGTTGGGTGACATCGATTAATTACCTTGACCTTGACCTTGAGGTAAAGGATCAAGGTTGTTTAGCGATCAAGTCAATTTTTGTAGCGAAACTTTTATAGCCGCGTTTCGAGTGTTTTAGAAATTATTATATTTGAAACAAAGAGAAAGTACACGCGTACTATAAATATTAAATTTTATACAACTAAGGCCGATTTTAAACTATCATATTTCCACAACGTAGAAATAATTTATTATTGTTAAATAAAAATACCACATGCATAATATATTTTGCTTATTACACTACATCACACATTTTAGTGATATTCAATAGTGAAAAATATTTGAGGAAAATGTATCTATGCTTTTGCAGCAGCAATATCTGCCACTAATTTTATGGGTCTTAAATAAAAAAAAACAAGAAACTGAATCCGGATGAAACCTTGGGTTTCCCGGCTGCACAAAAAGGGGTTAAACAAAATTGTATAACATTTCTTAGTTTTCCTATTCCATTACATTTTTTGGTAATTCTCATGCACCAATCGCATCTTTCGTTCATTTTGAGTAGCAGTCATACAAATATTGTAGTATTTAGCATCAAGAAGCTAACTATCATAAGAAAAATACTACAACAGAAAAATATTTTGATATATCCTTATTATACTATCACATTAAATATCAAATAATTTCTACGGTGTAGAAATATGATAGTATAGCCTTAGCTATCTGTGAAAATTGAACATAACATCAATTTTTATTTTTTAATTTTTGTGAATGTTAATTAATTCATGTAATTTCTAATATGCTACCGGTGATTAGACCATTTTAAATGTGTTTTTATTAACACGAGAAGTATATTAGTATTTACGAACAATCATTCAACGAAATTGACTAATATGGTAGACAGAATTCTATTTATTTAATTTTTTAATTTATATGATTTTAATGATTAACTTGACAGAACCGTACATTGCTAGTGAGGAATAGTCGTTTGTATTTGCAAATTGTCATTTTCTGATCTTTGGTTTTGATTTATTTATATTTCAGTGCGGTTTCCTATTCAGAAAGGGTCTTTTAGAAACTGGCTCGGTCGATTCTTCAGAACTAACGGTCGATATTTTAGAACTTACTTTTCTGCCGCCGTATGAGCGAGTATTACAAAAATCCCTTGATCGTTAAGTTAAGGGTTAATAAGTAACTAATGCAAAGTTGTAAAAAAGTCGAAAAAAATATGTTTTTTATTTTGATGACCATTCGTTCTTTCTTGATTAATCCGTCCGAAAAAAATGGTTGGATCGATCATATCGATAACATCAATACAAAATAAAATAATAATTTTAAAATTGTTTATTCGGTAAGCTTTGTTATTAGTATTGCTCATGCTGTTGCTGTGTTTGCTTATGTGAGGTTTGTAGAACAGAAAAACTGTGCCTGGTAAACAGGTTCGGATGACATTTTTTAATGATGTGAAGAACAAGCCGCAGCGAGATACGCTACCGTCTTTCCAGCTCCCATGATTTTATTTTACTGTCAACATAGCACCCATGTCTTATAGATCCGCTCTATTTCATTTAGTTCAAATTGATCAATAGCGAGAAATCGACGCAATTTTGCTTTGTTCAGCAGGTTTGCCGCGACCGTTCACTATTGTAATAATGCTGTATTTTAAAGCTTACATGGCAGGTTTAGGTGATTAACTTGACAGAACCATACATTGCTAGTGAGGAATAGTCGTTTGTATTTGCAAATTGTCATTTTCTGATCTTTTGTTTTGATTTATTTATATTACATTGCGGTTTTGTGTATATTTAATTTTTCCTATTCAGAAAGGGTCTCTTAGAAACTGGCTCGGTCGATTCTTCAGAACTTACGGTCGATATATCAGAACTGACTTTTCTGCCGTTAAGGGTTAATAAGTAACTAATGCAAAGTTGTAAAAAAGTCGATAAAACATATGTTTTTATTTTGATGACCATTCGTTCCTTTTTGATCAGTCTGTGTCGAAAAAATGGTTGGTCATTTTTTTGAAATTTTTTCAAATTAGCGTCGAGTTTGAAAAAAAAATTTCCTCAAATAATCATTAAAGGGTCTTGTAGGAAATTTACTCAAGTTTCTAAAACTACCCTAAAATTAACTTTGTAATCATTGGTTGCTGAGCTATTGATGATCATAGATAGAAGGATCCGTTTTCATTCAAAGTCAGATATCTCAGCAAAAAATTGGCTTAGAGAGACCTAACAGAAATTAGATTGACGCTTAATTAGCAAGCTAGCTGTCCGATGCATTGGTTTAATTTAAAAACAATTTTCCGAGCCCGTGGATCCTTAAAAAAAAATGGAAAATGTATGTCTCGCGCTATTTCTTATGATTGCGTAATAACGGTATCTTACAAAAATTGTTTGCTAAAAAATCACGAGACTAGATAGGGACTTGAAGTTTTGAAATGTTTTTTTTCCATCTCTTTTTCACAAAGATACAGCTCTTCAAAAAATACTAAAAAATTTGAAAAAAAATGTTGTTTCTTTAATATCCTGGCATGAAACGTCTATAATAGGTGCACAATCCCAGAAAGGTTCTTTATTTGTGTAAATTTTTAGGTCTTGGGCAGTTCTTTACCGCTGCGATCTATTCTTCGTCGGTATGAATTCCATTAGTCGTTACGAGATGACCCAAATATTTTACTTCAGTTCTGAACAGTTTACACTTCTTTGGGCTTAACTTTAATCCGGCGGCCTGTATCCGATCCGCGTCTAACTCTTCTTTCTCCATATTGTACCACGTAGTTGTGCTTGTAAAGCTGCTTTACTACCATCAGTGGCCAAACCCCGTTTCTCAAGCTCCCTCTTTAATTGTGGAACTTTTAATTCGTTGAGAAACATTTTCTTTATCTTATTATTCACAATCCCACCGCTGTCACCAATCGTTACGGTTTTGCCTTGTCACTCAAGGTTCGTATCACTGGATTGTGAATAATACAAAATCAATTTAATTTATCTCCAACGAATTTATTTATTTCACAAAATTTATTACAACACAATTTATCAATCAAAATTCACAAAATCACTTTATATAAATTATTCTCAAATTTTACTGATCACTTTTACTTTTTATTTCGCACAAAAACACTTTTTAAATCACTTTTTAATTCCTTTTTAATCTTTATACTATCGCTTACCAAATATTACTAATAATCTTACAAGTTTACTCTATCGCGTTCCAAATACTAATAATCCAATTCGACCTTCTTCGTTTTTATATACACAAACCAAACTGCTCGAAAGTTCATGACTTTTCCAGTTAGAATAGTGTAGAACAATTTTATCATGGAAAATTCCATTTAGAACAGTTTAACATTGAGCTATTAATTTTACTTATTCTATTACACACTAGGTGTCACCGTCACACTACCCCCCACCTAAGCCTGTTCGCCCCGAATAGGACTCAAATCATCTCCTCTGTACATGGCCAGCCTCTCCAAATGCACCACCTTTGGTTTACCTCGATGTCCCTTCCGTATCCGATAAACCACGTCGTTCATCCTTGTGATGACAGTGTAAGGTCCTTCCCATGCTGGTTGTAGCTTCGGTGATAATTCTTTTTTCGTTGCGGGTTGTGAAGCCATACATACCTTCCTGGAAGCCCTGATTATTTGCTCGTATGTCATATCGAGCCTTCATCCGGTCACTTGACATCCCTATTTTCTCCCGTACAAATTGATGAATCTCATTAAGTTCCTCTTTCATTCGGTCTACGTAATCCTGTCCACGTAATCCTGTCCACATAAAGCCGATGATGGTACAGTCCCAAACTTTAGATCTCCAGGTAACCGTAGCGTTGTTCTCGTTTTATTTATACCGAGCATCTGGCATATCTCTTGAAATACCACCGATTCAAAATTCCTGCCTTGATCGGTATGAATCTCCATCGGCACTCCAAATCTGCTAATCCAATTGTTTACCAAGGCACCAGCTATTGTTGTCGTCTTCTGATTGGGAATGGGGTACACCTCCGGCCATTTGCTGAAATAATCCATTATTACTAGCACATATTTGTTGCCGCTCTCAGTGGTGGGAAATGGGCCCGCTACATCCATTGCAATACTTTCGAATGGTGCTCCAATGTTATATTGTTTCATGGTTCTACGACTTTTGCGTGCGGGTCCCTTCACCGCCGCACATTGGTCACATTTTTGTCACCATTCTATCACAGACTGCCTACATCCTGTCCAGTAGAATCGTTGACGAATCTTTGCTAGAGTTTTATTAATTCCAAGGTGGCCCCCCTTTGCTCCTCCATGATACTCATTCAGGATTTCTGCAATCCGCCACTTTGGTATCACCAGCAACAATTGCTTTACTTTGTCATCCGTGCTTTCCCCCAATCGTTTAAACAGCCATTCTCAAGACGGAGGCTATCCCATTGAGCCCAATAAGCCTTGATAATGGGAGTTTTGTCCGCGATCTCGCTCCAAGTTGGCCGGTGTTCCTTTTTCTTCCATTCCATTATAACTGATAAATCCGTATCATCCAATTGCTCTTTCCTGATCATTTCGTCGGCCCACTCCTCAACAGGCAGCACTTGCGTAAGCCTAACGTCGTTGATGCCTTCCTTTGCTTCAATATGGCCACAATGTTTATATTCTACTGGACACGGCCGTCTGTGTGCACTTCCATTCCGATGTTCAATTTGGAAATCGTAGCTTTGAAGACGTTCGATCCAGCGTGCTACTTGTCCCTCTGGATTCTTGAATTGTAACAGCCACCATAAAGCGCCGTGATCTGTCCGTAAATGGAATTTTTGGCCATAAAGATACTTATGGAAATGCTTGACACACTCCACTACAGCCAACAATTCTTTCCGTGTCACGCAGTAATTACGCTCCGGTTTTGATAATGTTTTGGAGAAGTAAGCAAAAACTCGTTCTTGGCCATTGGTTTCCTATGATAACACACCTCCTATACCGTCATTACTTGCATCGGTGTCCAAAATAAATTTCACGTTGGGTATAGGGTACGCGAGGATTGGCGCGACACATAACAATCTCCTTAGTCCCACGAATGCTTCCTCCTGGTCATTCTTCCATTCGAATGCCTTGTTCTTCCTGGTCAACTCGTGTAAACTCTTGGCGATGTTGGCGAATCCTGGCACGAAGCGTCTATAATAGGTGCACAATCCCAGAAAGCTTCGTAATTCGTGTAAATTTTTAGGTCTTGGCCAGTTCTTTACCGCTGCGATCTTTTCTTCGTCGGTGTGAATTCCATTAGTCGTTACGAGATGACTCAAATATTTCACTTCAGTTCTGAATAGCTTACACTTCTTTGGACTCAACTTTAATCCGGCGGCCTGTATCCGATCTAAAACTTCTGCCAAGTTCCTTAGATGCTCGTCGAAATCCTTCCCCATAACGATGATGTCGTCCAGATATATTAGGCACGTCTTCCAATTTAATCCCTTTAACACGCGCTCCATTAATCGTTCAAAAGTCGCAGGGGCATTACATAATCCGAATGGCATAACATTAAATTGCCAAAGTCCGTTACCCACACTGAACGCTGTTTTCTCGCGATCTTCCTCTTGGACTTCCACCTGCCAATAGCCGGTTTGTAGATCTAATGTCGAAAATATTCGAGCACCCGATAATGTGTCTAACGTGTCATCGATCCTTGGCAGTGGGTAGCTATCTTTTTTCGTCACAGCATTGAGTTTTCGGTAATCAACGCAGAATCTCATGCTACCGTCCTTCTTCTCGACCAATACTACCGGTGAGCTCCATGGGCTATTAGATGGTTCAATTACTCCTGCTGCCTGCCAAACCTGTCTAATTGCACCACCTTCGATTTTCCTCCTTGTCCTTTTCTTGTCCTGTAGGGTGCCGTCCATGTAGGCTGCTCTTTCGACGACGAATCCTCCTTCTTTTGTTGGGAGTTGTGAAGCCATACCAATTGCCTTTTGTGGAATCCTTGGCTATTTGCCCGTATGGCATATCGAGTTTTCATCCCGTCGCTCGACACTCGCACTCCGCTTCGCACAACTCGGCCATTCTTATCCAATATCTGCTTAACCTGGTGTTCATTGGTCTCCTCAACAATTGTTTCAGATTTCGATGGCAGCTCCTCGCAATGGCTGATTGTTACTCGCCTGTCTCTCACATCCATACCGTTAAATTTAAGTTTCAGTTTGATGTTATTGCTGCTCAATATTCCTCGTCCAAAATCCAACACAAAGCCATTCATCCTCATGAAGTCCGTTCCCAAAATAACCTCGTCCACAATGTCTGCGACCAGAACTTCGTGTGGGAAAAGAGTTTCGCCGATCCTTATGCTCACGACCTTTTTCCCTCTAATCATTGCACTCTCCCCATTTGCCATTCTTAATTTTAACCCATCGACCATCTGCACTGCTCCTGCGATCAAATCTTTCCGAACAATTGTGTGGGTTGCTCCGGTATCCAGCGCAATAATACACCTCCTCCCATCAACACCGCCCCTAACTGTGACGCTGCTTCCGCCTCGTGCTTCACTCGCAACAGGGATGAATGTTATGGGGCAACCAGACGGCGAAGCCAGCTTCGGTTCCTTCAAACTGACCTCTAACCTTTCCACTTTACCGACTGTTGCCATCCGCTCATCCAATTCCTGCTCTTATCTTCGTGCTCTTTCCACAGAAGATGGTGATCCGTGCCACTTTCCTCTTGCTTCCAAACAATCTCGCGAGATGTGGCCAATCCTGTTAAATACCCAACATCTTCGCTCACTGCTTCTAGACCTTTGTCCCGACCGTTCCGTGTTTGCCTGCATGAAAGGTGGCGATCTTCTCTGTTCTCTCTCCATGTATTACTTTCTGACAGTCCATTGAGATGTGACCCAACTTGTCACATTTCCAACACCTAAGCCTGCCACTTCCGATTGTCGGTACAATTCGCTCCATGCTGCCATTCTTACCTGAGTTCATTTGGCGCCTAACTAATGACGATCTGGTGAAGTTCTACACGACCTCGATCGTTAAGGCAAACCCAACGGTTTCCGCAAAGGTTGATTTAGGTGACAACATCACTGCCTTGCGTGTCTCTGGATCTCGAATGCCGTCAATGAATGCGTCAATTTTTAGCCTTTCCATATAATCGGCTGATGTACTGGTATGTGCTGGATGTACTATTCGCTCGATTGCCGATGAAAATTCCTGAAGCGTTTCTCCTCCCTTTTGATAGCGGCTTTTCAATTCCATACGATAGATTTCCCGCTTATGGTCACTGCCGTACTTCCGATCCAGCGCCTTCATAATTTCGAGATAACTGTTGCGATCCTTTTCTGGAATGGTTTGTAAGGCCTCCGCAGCTTCACCTTTAAGGGCCACTATTAACGCTGCGACAAGATGTTCATCATTCCAACGGTTTTGATTGGCTGCCGTTTCAAATTGAAATTTGAAAATGCCGAAAGATGTTGTACCGTCGAAGTTTGGTGGTTTTAACTTAACTGATTGAACGGTTTGTACCACTTGCGTCGTTGTTCCACTTGCTTTGACGTCAATCAGCTCTTTCTCTAGACGTTGAACCTCCGCTTGTACTTTTTCTTCAACCTGCTGAACCTCCGTTTTGACCATTTGGACTTCCGTTTCTAATTTTTGGTCAACCTGTTGACTATTTGCAGCTTCTCCACTTCGCCGTGTATGTTAGTAGATAATTCGAGAAGTTTCTCGTCCATTCTCTTTTGACCATCTATAATTTGGTCTTTAATTTCCTCTCCTTGTTGTTTCATTTCTTGGTTAGACTGATTTTGTTGTTCCAACTGTCGTTTTATTTCTTCGTTTGACTGGTTTATAGTCTCCAACTGTCGTTCATTTGATTGCTCAATTTTCTCCATTTGTCGCTTGTTTTGATATTCCATCATTTGGTTCATAGCAGCCATTAATTGCGACAAATCGAAACTTCCAGATGGTAGTTGTGTTGTTTCGACTGATGGCTGTTTATCTCCTGTCTTCTCTACCGTTGCCGCATCCGTTACTTTCTTTCCAAAATCATGTTGATCCGCGTCTAATCCTTCTTTCTCCATGGCGTCACGTAGTCGCGCTTGTAAAGCTGCTTTAATACCATCAGTAGCCAAACCCCGTTTCTCTAGTTCTCTTTTTAATTCTGGAACTTTTAATTCGTTGAGAATCATTTTCTTTATCTTTTTATTCACAATCCCACCGCTGTCACCAATTTGTTACGTTTTTGCCTTGTCAATCAAGGTTCGTATCACTGAATTGTGAATAATACAAACTCAATTCAATTTATCACCAACGAATTTATTTATTTCACAAAATTTATTACAACACAGTTTATCAATAAAAATTCACAAAATCACTTTATATAAATTATTCTTAAATATAACTGATCACTTTTACTTTATTTATCGCAACTACAACATTTTTTAAATCACTTTTTAATTCCTTTTAATCTTTATACTATCGCTTACCAAATTTTACTAATAATCTTACAAGTTTACTCTATCGGATCTATCCAAATACGAATGATTATTTACAATTCGATCTTGTTCGCCTTTTTATATACACAAACCAAACTTCTCGAAATTTCATGACTTTTCCAGTTAGAATAGTGTAGAACAATTTTATCATGGAAAATTCCATTTTAGTACAGTTTAACATTGAGCTATTAATTTTACTTATTCTATCACACGCTAGGTGTCACCGTCACAATATTGTGACGGGAACACCTAGGGTGTGATAGAATAAGTTTAATTAATAGCTCAATGTTTTACTGTACTAAAATGAAATTTTCCATGATAAAACAGTTTTAAGTAAATGTTAAGTAAATGTTTCTACACTATTCTAACTAGAAAAGTCATGAACTTTCGAGAAGTTTGGTTTGCGTATATAAAAAGGCAAACGAGATCGAATTGGATTATTAGAATTTGGAACGTGATAGTGTAAAGATTGAAAAGGAATTAAAAAGTGATTTAAAAAGTGTTGTAGTGCGATAAATAAAATAAAAGCGATCAGAAAAATTATGCGATTAATTTATATAAAGTGATTTTAGTCAATTATAATAATAAATTGTGTTGTAATAATTTTTGTGCTAAATAAATAAAATCCGTTCGTGATAAACTAAATTGATTTTGTTTAATTCACAATCCAGTGATTCAAACCTTGATTGACAAGGCAAAAACGTAACAATTGGTGATAGCGGTGAGATGATGAATAATAAGATAAAGAAAATGATTCTCAACGAATTAAAAGTGTTGAAATGCTCATTGGGAAATGATCAGACCAATTTAATATTGAATCAACTCATGCTAATATCTAAACGTCAAAACTCATATTGTTTTTTCACTTCTTTGTAATACAGCTAATAAAGCAGTTATACATTTATATTAAAGCATTTCGGTTTCCTTTTATTTTACTAAAACTAATTACAGCTGGCAAATAGATTACGCAGTTAAAGTAGATCTATAATTTCTACGGGTTGTAGGCCCAGTAAATATCGTTTGCCGAAAGGTGAAAATAAAGAAACCAAATAAAGTTAAAGTTAAAAAAGAAAAAAAATGGCAAATCCAGAAATAAAAAGAAGCTACGATGTGCATCCATTGAACAGTGAAAATTACTTCGACTGGAAGTATGAAATGGAGCATTTCTTGAAAGGAATCAAATGTTGGTCGATTTTGACGGACGCAAAACCGGTCGCTACTGAAACCAGTGCAAAAGAGGCTGAAATCAAGGAATGGGAAGAAAACGATCAAAAGGCTCATGCAAAAATCGTTTTGAACACATCGCGGCCACTTCACAGTATCGCTCGATCGGCGAAAACGGCAGCTGAAGCTTGGAAAGCATTGGGAGACCATTTGCAAGCTAGGACATTCGAAAATTGAATTACAATTATACGGCGCATTTGCAAGAAAAGGATGGCTGACGGCGGCAATGTTGAAACGCACATAAATGATATGAACGATTTGTTTCAACAATTGGTCGAGCATGGTGAGACGGTGATGGAAGCATGGCGAGTGGCGATGCTTTTGAGCAGTTTGCCAACCAGATATGATGCTTTGATTACAGCGCTTTAATCAAGGGACAAAGCTGATTTGACGATGATATTTGTCAAAGCCAAGTTGATTGCCGAATATCATCGACGCATCGAAAATTCAGGCGAAACTAAGGAATTGATTTTAAAGACGACTACCAGCCATTTGGAGTGCTATTTTTGTAAATCTAAAGGTCATATAAAGCGAGACTGCAGAAAATACGCACAGTGGAAAAAGAACAATCCAGAAAAGGGTTCAAAACATAAATCGAATACAGTAAAGCAAAATGGCGACGAATTCTTGTTCACTGCATCGACCAGTGACATCAACACTTGGGTGGTCGACAGCGCTGCAACAAGTCACGTGAGTGGCAATAAGCAGCTTGACTGTTGCAAACGGTGAAAGGGTTCACGTCGAAGGAAAAGGTGCATGCAAAATCGAATTTGTCAACAGCGATGGGCAAATCAATGCAGCTACACTTACGGACGTTTTGTATGTGCCAGGAATTAAGGGAAATCTAATTTCGGTCAAGAAATTAGCAGCAAAAGGTTTTAAGTTAATCTTCTACGACAAAATGTGCAAAATCATCAAGGGAAACGTGCAAATCGCAATCGCAGACGAAATCAACGATTTGTATGTGTTACGTCAACCGAATAAAGCCAACGCAGTTGTTCAAAGGCTTGAGCACAAAGCGAATTGTATTCACAATTTGCATCGAATTTTTGGTCATCGTGATCCAGAAGCAATCAGGGAAATGTGTTTGAAGCAAATGGTTGATGGTATCGAAATCGTTGATTGCGGCATCAAGGAAAAATGCGAAGTTTGTTTAAAGGCAAAACAGACCCGGTCGCCGATTCCAAAACAGTCAATAAGCAAATCAAAGAATGTTTTGGATTTGATTGACACGGACGTGTGTGGGCCAATGCAAACGGAATCGCCGAGTGGACGACGCTACTTGTTGACGATGATCGATGATTTTTCGAAATATACAGTCGTATATCTGTTAAAGGAAAAGTCGGAAGTCTTCGAAAAGCTGCAACAGTACGTGGCAATGGTTCACAACAAGTTCGGTCGAAAGCCAGTTATTCTCCGATCGGATCGAGGAGGAGAATACACCGGCGCTGCGGTAAAGAAATTTTTACAGGACAACGGTATTCAGATGCAATACACAGCACCGTACTCAAGTTTTCAAAATGGCGTTGCTGAACGTAAGAATCGCACGTTGATTGAAATGGCACGATGCATGTTGGTGGATGCTAATTTGCCAAACATGTTTTGGGCTGAGGCGGTGAATACGTCTAATTATTTGCAAAATCGTTTACCATCAAGAACGATCGAAACTACACCATTCAAGCTATGGAACAACAAAAAACCAGGTATGAAGCATTGCGTTACGTTTGGTTCTAAATGTTTCGTTCATATTCCATCAGAAAAGCGACGAAAATTGGACAATACGGCAGCGCAAATGGTTTTTGTTGGTTATGATGAAAACTCGAAAGCATACAGATGTTTTGATCCAGTAAAGCAAAAGGTTGTCATAAGCCGTGACGTTCGATTCGTCGATGGCAAAGGGGAAATCATTCCAGCGACGGTATCAGTCGAAATCCGAGAAGACGAATCCAATGAAGACGTCGAAAGGCCAGAAGATGAATCGACACCAGCAATTGAAGAGAACGCAGCAATCGACGAAAACGAAGAAGGGTCCGAAGACAATTTGGCTGTTGGGGGACAACAACAACAACGGCGTGTTTCACAGCGATCAAATAAAGGTGTTCCACCAAAGCGATTAATTGTTCGCTCCAGTGGGAAAGCAGACGACATTTAGAGTATTGTTGGCATTGGCATCCAGAAACAATTACATCGTTCGTCACATCGATGCCAAAACAGCATTTCTAAATGGAAATTTAAAGGAAACAATCTACATGAAGCAACCTCCAGGCTTTGAAAGGGGCGAAAATAAGGTTTGTTGGTTAAAGAAAAGTCTCTACGGGCTGAAGCAAGCAGCTAGGTCATGGAATGAGGCAATCCATGCGGTCTTGGTCGATGCAAGTTTTGAATACAGCACAGCAGATCGATGTTTGTACCGAAGAAACATCAACGGTGAATGGTGTTTTTTGTTGCTTTACGTCGATGACGGTATTGTTCTCGGAAAAACAATGGAAGCAATCAATGAGGTAATACAAATTTTATCATCGAAATTTGACATCTGGGAGATATAAGGAAATGCTTGGGCATAGAAGTCGGAAGAACAGCAGACGGATCCTATTGTTTAAGTCAATCGAGGTACATTCTAAAGATCACATTGGATTTCGGTTTGAAGGACGCTAAAGATTCAAAAGTACCAATGGGCGTTGGTTACAGAAAAGCAGTGAGCAAAGATAATTTGCTGATCGACAACAAAAATTATCAAAGCTTAATTGAGTGTTTGCTATTTGTTTCGGTAAACACTCGTCCAGACATTTCAGCAAGTGTTTCAATACTGGCGCAGAAGATGAGCGCACCAACACAAGACGATTGGAACGAATTGAAACTCGTTGTCAAGTACTTGAAATCTACAGCAAGTTTGAAATTAGTACTTGGTAACAGCAAACATGATGGTGAACTGTTGTATGGCTATGCGGATGCAAGTTGGGCCGAAGACAAGAGCGACAGAAAATCGAACAGCGGTTATGTGTTCATCGTCAATGGCGCAACAGTCAGTTGGGCGTGCCGAAAGCAAAAATGTGTGGCACTCTCATCGACAGAATCTGATTTCGTAGCATTATCGGAAGCGTGTCAGGAGGTTTTTTGGCTCAGGCATTTGCTAGAGGATATGCAGCAACCGATAGCGTCAGCGGTAGTGATACATGAAGACAATCAAAGTTGCCTAAGTTTGATTGAAGAGGAAAAGTTGTCAAACAGAACAAAGCACATCGATACGCGACGAAACTTTGTTAAAGACTACATCGAAAAGGGAATCATAAGGTGTACGTACTGTCCAACAGAAGAAATGCTGGCGGATATCATGACAAAGTCGTTGCCAACATCAAAACACGTGAAGTTCGTCGAGCAATTACAACTATTACATTGAGGAGGAGTGTTGAAATGCTCATTGGGAAATGATCAGACCAATTTAATATTGAATCAACTCATGCTAATATCTAAACGTCAAAACTCATATTGTTTTTTCACTTCTTTGTAATACAGCTAATAAAGCAGTTATACATTTATATTAAAGCATTTCGGTTTCTTTTTATTTTACTTAAACTAATTACAGCTGGCAAATAGATTACGCAGTTAAAGTAGATCTATAGTTTCTACAAAAAGTTCCAGAATTAAAGAGGGAACTTGAGAAACGGGGTTTGGCTACTGATGGTAGTAAAGCGGCTTTACAGGCACGACTACGTAACGCCATTAACAAAGAAGAATTAGACGCGGATCAACATGATTTTGGAGAGAAAGTAACGGATGCGGCAACCGTAGAGCAGAAAGAAGGAGATAAACAACTGTCAGCCGAAACAACACAACCACCATCTGGAAGTTTCGATTTGTCTTAGTTAATGGTTGCTATGAACCAAATGATGGGGCAGATGGAAGTGATGAAACAACAAAATGTGCGGCAGTTGGAAACAATAAACCAGTCAAACCAAGAAATTAAACACGAAATGAAGCAACAAGGAGAGGAAATTAAAGACCAAATTATCGATGGTCAAAAGAGAATGGACGATAAACTTCTTGTATTATCAAGAAGTACATACACGGGAAGTGGAGAAGCTGCAAATAGAGATTCAACGGGTTGATCAAAAATTAGAAACGGAAGTTCAACTTGTCAAAACGGCGGTTCAACAGATTGAAGGGAAATTTCAAACAGATATTCAACAGGTGCAACATAAATTACAAGCAGAGGTCTACCGTCTCGAGAAAGAGTTGACTGTTGTCAAAACAAGTGAAACAACGGCGCAAGTGGTACAGACCATTCAGCCGATAAAGTTAAAGTCACCAACTTTCGACGGAACAACATCTTTCGGCATTTTCAAATTTCAATTTGAAACGGCAGCCAATCAAAACCGTTGGGATGATGAACATCTCGTCGCAGCGTTAATAGTGACCCTTAAAGGTGAAGCAGCGGAGGCCTTACAAACAATTCCGGAAAAAGATCGCAACAGTTATCTCGAAATTATGAAGGCGCTGGATCGGAAGTACGGCAGTGACCATAAGCGGGAAATTTATCGCATGGAACTGAAAAGCCGCTACCAAAAGAGAGGAGAATCGCTACAGGAATTTTCGTCGGCAATCGAGCGATTAGTACATCTAGCACATACCAGTACGCCAGTCGATTATATAGGAAGGCTAAAAATTGACGCATTCATTGACGGCATTCGACATCTAGAGACAAGCAAGGCGGTGGTGTTGTCACCTAAAGCCACCTTCGCGGAAACCATCGCTTGTGCGTTAACAAATGAAACTGCACTAGCCATCACCAAACCGTCAGTGAAAGTACGCCGTGTGGAAATCGACACTAGCATAAACACCGAACGGTCAGCACCAAGATACCGAGACGGAAGTGGCAAAAACAGATGTTGGGCATGTGATAAAATCGGACACATCTCTCTGGATTGCTGGAAAATAAGAAGAAAACGGAGAAGATCACCATATCTCCTATGCAGCGACGACCAAGCGGAGCACAGACAGTGGCCAAACAAGATGGCCAAATGACGACGTAGTCGTTAAACTTGAAAGAGTCAGCTTAAAGGGACAGAAACTGGCTCCCACAACCGATTGCCCCATAACCTCCGTCCGCGTTTCGAAAGTAGCAAGAGGCGGTGACAGCTTAACAATTAAAGGCTACATTGATGGCACGGATTGCATCATCACCCTGGATACGGGAGCAAATCGCACGATTGTCCGTAAAGATCTGATCGATGGAGGTGTACAACCAGCTAATAGATTGAAGTTCCAAACAGCAACTGAAGATAGTTCAATAATAAAAGGCAAAAACATTGTGAAAATAAAGATCGGAAGAACTCTTTTCCAACACGAAGTGCTGATTGCAGATATTATGGATGAAGTCATTATGGGAATGGACTTCATGAGGGCAAATGGCTTTGTGTTGGATGTTGAACAAGGAGTTTTAATTTACGATAACATGGAGTTGCCACTTCAATCTTGCAGTGCAGGAACAACTACCAGGCGAATTATTATTGATCGTGTAGTGAAGATTGGAGTGAGGTTCTGGGTCACCCAGGTTGTGGGTTGTGGAAGCTAACGAAGAGGAGAACGGAGCCAAGAAAATTATAATTGGGAAAATCCTAGTTAAACCAGATAACGACCATAGAATACCAATTAGGACTCTAAACCTCACGGATAAGACGAAAACCATCCAGAAAGGAACAGTAATCGGCCAATGTGACGAGGTATCGACGATTGTAAAATGTGAACAGAAAAGTCCGATTGGAAAGGCCGACATGCAAGGACAGAAAGAAATGGTAGAGCAACTCATGCAGAAATGGACCCAGGAAGCTACCTTTGGCAAAACAAGAAGAAGTCAATCGAATGGCAACAGATATGCAGGCAGCAGGAGTAATCGAACCATCTAACAGCCCATGGAGCTCACCGGTAGTATTGGTTGAGAAGAAGGACGGTAGCATGAGATTATGCGTTGATTACCGAAAACTCAATGCTGTAACTAAAAAAGATAGCTACCCATTGGCAAGGATCGACAATACATTAGACACATTATCGGGTGCTCGAATATTTTCTACATTAGATCTACAAAGCGGCTATTGGCAGGTGGAAGTCCATGAGGAAGATCGCGAGAAAACAGCGTTCAGTATGGGTAATAGGCTTTGGGAATTTAATGTTATGCCATTCGGATTAAGTAATGTCATGGGTAAGGATTTTGACGAGCATCTAAGGAACTTGACGGAAGTTTTGGATCGGATACAGGCCGCCGGATTAAAGTTAAGCCCAAAGAAGTGTAAACTGTTCAGAACTGAAGTCAAATATTTAGATCATCTCGTAACGACTAATGGAATTCACACCGACGAAGAAAAGATCGCAGCGGTAAAGAACTGACCAAGACCTAAAAATTTACACAAATTACGAAGCTTTCTGGGATTGTGCACCTATTATAGACGCTTCGTGCCAGGATTCGCCAAAATCGCCAAGATTTTTCATGAGTTGACCAGGAAGAACAAGGCATTCGAATGGAAGAATGGCCAGGAGGAAGCATTCGTGAAACTAAGGAAATGATTATATGTCGCGCCAATCCTCGCGTACCCTATACCCAACGTGAAATTTATTTTGGATACCGATGCAAGTAATGACGGTATTGGAGGTGTGTTATCACAGGAAACCAATGGCCAAAAACGAGTTATTGCGTACTTCTCCAAAACATTATTAAAACCGGAGCATAATTACTGCGTGACACGGAAACAATTGTTGGCTATAGTGGAGTGTGTCAAGCATTTAAAGTTTTGGGACAGGACTACGTAGACCGGATGAAAGAAGAACTTAATGAGATTCATCAATTTGTACGGGGGAAAATACGGATCTCAAGTGACCGGATGAAAGCTTGATATGGTATACGAGCAAATAATCAAGGCTTCCAGGAAGGGCAATTAGTATGGCTTCCCAACCCGCAACGGAAAAAGGGATTATCACCGAAGCTGTAACCGGCATAGGAAGGACCTTACACTGTCATCACAAGAATGGACGACGTGGTTTATCGGATACGGAAGGGACATCGAGGTAAACCAAAGGTGGTGAATTTAGAGAGGCTGGCCCTGTACCGAGGAGGTGATTTGTGTTCTGTTCGGGACGAATAGGCTTAGGTGAGGGGTAGTTTTACGGTGACTCCTAGGTTGTAATAGAATAAGCTAAATTAATAGCTCAATGTTTTAGTGTAGTAAAATTGAATTTTCCATGATAAAACTGTTCTAAATGTGTTACGACACCGGTCATTTACGTAACAACCAGTCGCGCATTGTTCTGGTGCGTGTAAAACAGTTTGACCAGATCTGTTGAATTATTGATTTTTATTATCGCCTTAATGACGATTAAGAAATCAATAATTGGCATGATTTGCTTGATTTGTTGTCTTGATGTGGATTGTGGCGCGTATGATTTTGTATGGTTGTCGTGTGACTGAGAGGCATGATTGTTGAATGAAAAGATGGAAAATAGACAAAGAAAAAAAGAAATCCAATTTTCCTGTATCATGTAAAACTTAAACCTTAATTACATATAGATACAGTTGATATTAAATTGGAAAGTGTTGGTATTAATTACCGTTGAAAGCGATTCTATCCAGTGGCCGTTACATAAAAATGATTAAAAGGCCGTTATTTGTTAATTGCGACGTGTAAGTTACGGTCCGTGCAATAATCACGTGGCACGTAAGTTGTTCCTATTGAGGTGTGGCTGTTAAAGGCATATTGGGGCAGCAGCGTGGTGCAGAGGCGAGGTGTCAACTACAGGTACTGTGGAAAAAAACACAACAACAAACCACGACGACAGTATTTGTTAAGATTTTTTTTTATTCTAGAATCTTGTTATTTGTTTTTTTTATTTTTGTTAATTTTGCTGTTATTGATAATAAAGTAATTTACAATATTTTCCTTTTCTTTTCAAAGTAACGTAATTTAAAACATTTATTTTCTTTGGTCTCTTTAAAATTTTATTTTTATACTGTTGTGAGCCGGTCTTGACTGGGACGGGAGTTTCGTTGTTTGGCGTCGTTTTATTTAAACATATATATTTTTTTTTATTTTTTATAATATTACATTTTTTTTCAGTTCGCTCGTCCCTGTTCCTTCGTCTTTTACTGTTCCACAATTTTTTTTACTTGTTGTGCGCATTTCGTGCAATGTCCGACGTTTACGTTGTTTGAACTTGCACAGGTGCGCACCTCAACGTTCCTTGCCCGGTTAATACCCACTACTGTAATTGCAACCAACATATAGCTGTTTCATTGCGTACAGATGTGAGAGTTAATCCCTATTCTTAGTTATTTGGTTGAATGAGTTTTCCATTTCCGCCATGTGGCGTCTGATTGTGGCTGAACTTCATTTTTCCATCGTTCTGAGTTTAGTTTTTTTTGAAATTTTTTTCTTCTCTTTAATTTTCAGATTTCTTCGTACCTTAGCATTAATTGCACAATCTCTCCGATATTAGTTTTCTTCCGACTATTTAAATGAGGGACGGTCCTAGTAGGTTCCGGCGGTTGCGTCGTTCGACCTTGCGGGTGCGTCACTCATTTAGGTTCCATGTGCCTTGAGCATTGATATGGCTGAACCAGAATTTCCACCGATGTGGTGTTGATTGTGCGGTTGGGTCTCTCGATGATCAAGGTACATCAATTGGTCCTTTTTCTGTTATGTCGTTTGCCTTGTTTTGCAACCCCTGCCTTGTTAACAGGAAAGTTTTCGACAGGCAAGGTGTCGTTACAAATGTTTCTAGACTATTCTTACTGGAAAACTCATGAAATTTCTCGAAGTTTGGTTTGTGTATTTAAAAAGGCGAACGAAGTCGAATTGGATTATTAGGTTTTGGTAAGCGATAGTACAAAGATTAAAAAGGAATTAAAAGTGATTTAAAAAGTGTTTTAGTGAGGAATAAAAATTATAAGTGATCAGTAAAATTGTGCGAATATTAAAGTAGAGTGATTTTGTGAATTTTCGTTAGTAAATTGTGTTATAATAAATTTTGTGTGAAATAAATAAATTCGTTGGTAACAAATTGAATTGTTTTGCTTTATTCACAATCCATTGATTCGAACCTTGATTGACAAGGCAAAAACGTAACAATATCTATAAGGGACATGGCTGTCAAAAAATGGCGATAGATGGTTTTATTTCTAAAGATGGCAGTAGTTGTTTTTTTTTAACATTTTTACTTTCTTTTACGTAAGTAAAATAAAGAATAGTAATCATGAAAATTTTGGACCTTAACATTTTAAGAGAAGTGAGTTTCGAAATGGTGTCTGTCTGTCAGTATGTCAGTCTGTGTCCTCTCTACAGCCCAGATGGTTTAACCAACCCAATTGAAACTTCAGATTTAAGGTTTTTTGATAACATGGGAGGTTCCAGTGAATTTTACTCCAAATCGGCTAACCGGAAGTGGCCACTCGCTTCGTCCAGAAAATTTATTTTGAAAATATCTTAAAAAATATACGGTTTACAAAAAACTACTTAATACAAAATGTTTGAAAAACATAAAAAAGAAATAAAAATAAAAAATTTAAAAAAAATTAAAAAAATATAAAAAAAATATAATTTCTCAAAATTCGCTGTTCGCAAAAGAAAGTCCTGTGTTGGCCACACCTCCATTTTTTTTTATTGTATCGAAACAAAAATGTAAACAAAATCAACCAACATGACTAAAATTTATAACTAGACATGAATTATAGAAAAAAATTGGTGCTACTTCAAAAATTAACTCACAAACAGATTAAAAATATATTATGTAATTATTTAGTTTTACTCCTCTTCAACTTGAAACGTTTGTGGTACAGCTATCAGCAGAAGCGAAAAGAGCGATACAATTTCTTTGATCTGTGTCTGCAAGGTTGACGAAGGACTTTTTGATTTAACCCAAATTCGCAAAACGCTCCAATACATTCGTCGATGCTATACTAACCCAACGAATTAAGTTAACCACAATACAACTTGAAACATTTATGGTGAAAGTGGAACTACCAGTAGAATCGATACGATTGATATAGTAATTTCATCCAAAAACATAAAACTTTAAAAAAAAGAGTTTATAAATATAAATATAAATGAATGAGCGAGAATGAATGAGCCAGAATGAGAGAGGGAGCAAAGTTAAACACGTAAACAATTTTTTCAATTTATTATTTCTTCTGTGAGTTAATTTTTGCATAATGAAAGGTTAGACGCGGAACATTATCAGTTTGTAAAGGAAGAAACGGATGCGGCAACCGTAGAGAAGACAGAAGGTGAAACAGAAACATTAGTCGAAACAACATACATAATTACCATCTGGAAGTTTCGATTTGTCGCAGTTATTGGCTGCTATGAAGCAGATGTCAAACCAAATGATGGGACAGATGGGTGTAATGAAACACCAGATGGCACAACAAAATGAGCGACAGTTGGAGAAAAAAAAACAGTCAAACCAAGAAATAAAACAACAAATGGATAAGTCAAACTAAGAAATGGAACAACAAGGAGAGAAAATTAAAGACCAAATTATAGATGGTCAAAAGAGAATGGACGAGAAACTTCTTGAACTATCTACTAACCTACAAAGCGATGTAGGGAAGTTACAAACGGTGATTCAACCGGTTGAAACAAAATTAGAAACGAAGATTAAGGAAATTAGAAATGGAGGTTCAACGTCACGAAAAAGAGTTAACTGATGTCAAAGCAAGTGGAGCAACGGCGCAAGTAGTACAGACCATTCAATCAATCAAGTTAAAGCCACCAAACTTCGCCGGAACAACATCTTTCGGCATTTTAAAATTTCAATTTGAAACGGCGGCCAATCAAAGTCATTGGAACGATGAACATCGTGTCGCGCCGTTAATAGTGGCTCTCAAAGGCGAAATAGCAGAGGCTTTACAAATCATTCCGGAACAAAAGCGCAACAGTTATCTCAGAATTATAAAGGCACTGGATCGCAAGTACGGCAGTGACCGTAAGCGGGAAATCTATCGCATGGAACTTAAAAGTCGCTACCAAAGGGGAGAAGAATCACTTCAGAAATTTTCGTCAGCAATCGAGCGACTAGTGCATCTAGTCCTTACCGGAACGTCGGCCAATTATATGGAAAGGCTTAAAATTGACGCAATCACTGTCGGCATTCGAGATCCAGAGACACGCAAAGCGGTGATGTTATCACCTAGAGTTACCTTCGCGGAAACCGTTGCTTTTGCGTTAATGATCGAGGCTGTACAGACTATCACCAGACCATCATTATTTAGGCGCCAAATGAATTCAGACACCAACGGAGATATCGAGCGGATGGTACCAACAATCGGAAGAGGCAAGCTTAGGTGTTGGGATTGTGACAAGTTTAGTCACATCTCAAGGGACTGTCGAAAAATAATACACGGAGGGAGAAGATCGCCACTTTTTATTCAGGCGAGCGTCGAACGGTCGGGACAAAGGTCTAAAGGTAGCGAGCTAAGATGTTGGGTATGTAACAAGTTTGGCCACATTTCACGAGATTGTTGGAAAGTAAGAGAAAAACGGCTAGGATCGGCAACTTCTATGGAAAGAGTACCCAGCGTAGATCAGAAATCGGATGAACGAATGGCAACAGTCGGAAAGGTGGGAAGATTACAAGTCAGTTTGAAGAAACGGAAGCTGGCTTCCCCGTCTGGTTGCCCTATAACATACTTACCTGTTACAAGTGTAGCACGAGGCGGTAGCAGCGTAACAATCAAGATTGGTGAAAGTGTATCATTACGCTGGATACTGGAGCAACTCATACAATTGTCCGGAAAGACTTGATCGGAGGAGCTGTGCAGCTGGCTGATGGGTTAAAATTAAGAAAAGGATGTAGGGACTATACATATACAGTCAAACCTATTAATAGGACCTCTTTCTAATCGGACCAATTCCAATTCGGATCATCAGTTATGTTTTACAAAACAATTTCCATATAAAAAGTTCTGTCTAATCGAACCACCTCCTATCAGACCTAAGGACCGCTTATTTCGTTTGATTTTTGATTTTATACCTTTGAATTGGACCGTTAAGGAAAATAAAATTTGGTGTTCTAGGCTTGTTTATTCCATACTCGTACAAAATGTTTTTTTTCCTTTTCTTGTTAATAACGGTATTATAACGATTTACATCATATATTATTCGTAATCTCTTATGTAATATGGATAAACATTCATTCTGAAACAAGATTGCAGGTCGTAAAGGTTACACTACACACATCTCAATTAGTTTTTACACGATTTATAATTCAAGCATTAGACCTAAGTACGTTATTGATTTGAATTTGACTTAACAATTAAGGTATGTAGGAATTTACATTTTTATACTGTTCTATTTCGTGTGATAATTTTGTTTTAATAAAATTTATGATTACATTTTCTAGGAAAATGAGCACAGTAAAACGATCTTACACAGAACTAGATCTGTCAACTAAAATAAGTTTAATTGAATGTGCAGAAAAGGAAAAATTATCGCAACGGAAACTGGCTCAAAAATTCAAAATAAGTAAGACGCAAGTATAAAGAATTCTAACTAGCAAATCCAAAATTCTAGAAACAGTAAATAATTTTGGATTACTAAAAAGGAAACGCGTTGCATCCTGCACCAAATATGGTGAACTTGATTCACTGTTATTTAAATGGTTTACAATGGCCCGTAGTAAAAATTTGCCTTTGTCTGGATCTTTGTTGCAAGAGAAGGCTCTAAAGTTAGGCGAACAATTAAATTTGGTTGATTTCACCGCATCAAATGGATGGCTCCAAAGCTTTAAAGAGCGCCATAACCTGCATTTTATTTTTCTTAGTGGAGAAGGTGCCTCTGTGGATGCAAATATAGTCGACAAATATCGCGATACATTATGGGAATTGACTGATGCATACGAGCGAAAAAACATTTATAATTTGGACGAAACTGGCTTATTTTTTCGAGCTAGTCCATCACATACATTACAATTAAAAAATGAAAAATGCAAAGGTGGAAAAATGTGTAAGGAGCGACTAACAATAGCCTTACTGTGAAATATGTTAGGAGAAAAGGAAAATCCTTTAATCATAGGAAAAGCGAAAAAACCAAGGGCCTTTAAAATTTTAAATGTAGAGCAAGCTTTTAAGATCTATTGGAGATTTAACAAAAAGGCATGGATGACGTCGGTGCTGTTTGAAGAATGGATCGGTAAATTTAACAAGAAAATGGCACAACAGAACCGCAAAGTAATTATCTTTCTGGACAACGCCGCTTGCCACCCAGACAAAATTTACAGCAACGTAAAACTACAGTTTTCCCACCAAACACCACATCGACCTTACAGTCTTTAGATCAGGGGATAATTCGAAGCTTGAAAGCAAACTATCGAAAACTTTTAATGAATCGTCTACTCATAGCAATAGATGATTCTAATGGCGTAGAGAAATTATCGAAACAAATAACATTGTTAGATGCGTGCTCATGGTTGTCAACGTCATGGAAAAATACAACTCCGGAAACAATTGCAAACTGTTTCAGACATGCAGGGTTTAAAGAACAGTCTGATGTGGAAATTATTCTGGAGCCGATGCAATTTGAATCAGATAGCGAGTATATTGGTGTTGAAGAAAATATTCAAACATCTGAGGAATTAAAGGAAGACTGGGAAGAACGGTTTTTCTCATCAATACACGAACGAGATAAAGAGAATGATGAAATTAATGATAGCTCGTCGTCTGATGGAGAGGAGTTACATCAGAAACCGCCTTTAACCATTACATTCGCCAAAGCTCACACAAATTTAAAAGAATTGAAAAATTATGCCACTGAGCAAGGGCTTCACGAGATGTTCTTTTATCTGGACAAATCTGAGCAGAAGCTAATCGAAAGAGAAATTTCTTTGAAAACGGTACAAACTCAAATTTTCGCGTATTTTTCAAAAGCAACCTAATTGAATAATTTAGAAGAAATTATGGATTTCAATGACTATTGTTTTTGTTGCATTTGTTTATATTATAATGGATTGAAGTTTTTATATGAAATACATAAATTACATGTATGTACATAATATGTACATACAACCTAATACATTTTCTAAATAAAAAGAATTTTTTATTTACTTTTTATACATATGTGTGTGTTCAAGCAAAAAAAAAATAAAAAAGGCAAAACCTTTGTAATCGGACCAACTTCTAATCGGACCAATTTTTTTTGGTCCTGAAGGTGGTCCGATTAGACAGGTTTGTTTGTACATCAATTTTAGAAATACTCATTACTCGTTCATCGCCAAATATACCAATCACGTATATTAGCGCACGCGCCACTTAACAATTACATTCATTCACCACCGCGATATTTCAATCACAAATATCAGCGCTCTGACGTACATATAAAAAACTCACCGCGCAACCAACAAGCAACAGAACCCAATTCATTTTGTTGAATATACTTCGATGGAAAATAGACCATTTGGTTTCTCCTTTACATTTATTCATCGTTGTCAAAATTTTCAAGAAACGAAAAATTAAAATTTGGTCTTGTTAGGAATCTTTTCAACTGTTGTACGTTGTTCGGCCTTTCTATATTTGTGATGGCTTGCATTCGTGCTGCTGATGGTACTGTACCCTGTGCGTTGACTGCATGTCCCAAAAAATTGATTTCTGGTTTGACGAATACACATTTGCTAATGTTTACGACTAGACCATGTTGGGATAATCTCTGGAGTACTGCTCCTATATGCCTAAATGTTCGGTGTATGTTTTTGAGCCTATTAATATATCGTCTGATATACGTAACAAAAATCTAACCCGGCTAAAACTGAATGCACCAGTCCCTCGAACAACTCTGCTGCATTTCGGAGAATGAATATCATCGTGTGAACTCAAATAATCCGAAAGGTGTGGTTATGGCTGTTTTTGGGAATATCGCAGCGTTCAATGGGTACTTGGTAATATGCACGCACCAGGTCTAGCGTTGAAAATACCGTACAATCTTCCAGTTGGAACGCGAAATCTTAGAGGTCTGGTACTAAATAACGGTCGGTAATGGTAACGTTATTTAGTAACCTGTAATCGCCCCATGGACGCCAATCGCCGTTCTTTTTCAACACTAAATGTAGGGGGCTGGGCCATGCGCTTTTGCTCGGCCGGCATATTCCTTGTGACACTATTTCCTCAAAGTGCGTTTTTTCTATTTATCCGGGGCTAATCTGAGCGTTTTACAAGCTATCGGAGGACCACGAGTTTCGAAATTGTGCATCACACTATATGTTTCAAGGTGGCCCAATTTAGATTTTCGCGTGTTATACCTTCAAATTTGCTAATTATTATTTATTATGTCCGGTTGTAGAAAAGTTTTGTTGATATGAGACAATGCGCGTTCGGTATAATTGGATATCGATCCTATTGTAAATAGTGTGGTCATCGAGTAGAAAATACGGAATTGTTGTATGTCGACTACGATGCCAGTGCTTTTTGGGAAATCGGCTCCTATTATGGGTATGGAAATGTCGGCCATAATAAATTTCCAGATGTAATTTCTTCTTAATCAGAGATTTAGCGTGAGTATTTTCGATTCATATGCTCTAAAGCGCTATTGGCTGCAAATAAATTGAACTCTGTCGCAAGGTTTAGATTTTTGTTGGAGTCCGGTGGAATCACGGAAACATCCGCTCCTATGTCTATTAAGAACTTGCGTTTAATGTTTATCTCTGTTATTAATGTGAAACTCGATTTTGTTTCTTCTTCGCACGTCACTATGCTTGACGACGAAATTAGCTTTTGGATTAACGTGAGCATTTTTTAGGAATTCGTCATGTCGTTTGCAAGAAGATACATACTTTAACTAGTTGTCTCCGAATTTCCTGTGGTAGAGGTAGTGCCCCTCTGGCTTATTGGCTCCGGAATATGGACCTTGTGTGACGGCGATCGGATGATTGACTGCATTCTCGACTTCGTTGTATGTGGTTCAATAACGCTGATATTTCCGCCATGATGTGTTTTTCAAAATTGTTGAAGCGGTCGTCGAGACTAACATTTTTTGGTGGTGGTGATTGCCTTTCGTGCAACGGATCGTTTTTAGTTGCAACCTGCGATGAAGAATGTTAATGCGTCTATCTGCACGCTCCGCCAAAACTGATAGGGGCACGTCACCTTCGAATGGAGATATAACCATTTCCATTTGGACTTGGGGCCCTATTCTCGAATTCTACATGTGGACATCTGTCAAAATTAATAAAAATTGATTTTTTTCGGTACTAAGGGACTATTTCCGAATGGGTATAAGCAGGTGGAAGAAATTCCCCATTTAGGAAAATGTCAATTTCTCATGTGTTTTATATACGAATTACAATTTCCGTACATTTTGAAGATGTCCGCATGTGGAAAATGGATCTGGAATTCGAGAATAGGGCCCCTGATTAGGTAAGGTAATTGCCTTATGGATTCACCATTAAAATTAGTCATCGTGTTGAGTCTGAAGAGTAAGGCCGTGCAGCACGTTAAGGCAATTTTGCTTTTCCCGATTCGCCGAGGACTTTATCACTTCGTGTATAAATAGAGAGTAAGGTAAATTGCCTTTATACCACGTTATTAAACCTGCGAAGGTGTCGTGTCTTGTAAACACGCGTCAAGAGCTCCCACTGCGTGTGAATACAATGTTATTTCTAGTTTGATTTTGGCAGCCGTAAATTGTTGTTTCAAAATTTCAAACCATACAGCAGTTTTGTTTATTGTACAACTTTATTGCGACACTACCCGTGGCGTACTGCAGCTATCGGGGGAGTCACAGGTGGTGGATAGTGGACGACCTATCGATAGGTAGGTTAGCGGTGAATTAAATAAGCCGCCCCCAACCGCAGTCCAGCTGGTGGAAGAGTCTCAGGGAACTGGGGAGTGGTTAACCTCAGTTCATTAAATTCTGAGTGCCTATGATGCCCAGCATGGAAAGGCGAACAGATGGCGCCAGAAAACCATCGACCAATAACTACGGCGGACTGGGCGTCACGTCCTCTCTGCACCTCCGGAGTCTCCGCGGATGATAAGTGGGGGTACCCTAAAAACGGGTGACCCGGGGAATGGAATGGACCCCATTGGATTGGGCTCTCCATGTGAATAGGTGAATGGGGGAGAGAATGTGGGTGGAGGGAAGGGGATGCAGGGGGCCAGGGTGCTAGCGAGCCGAATGGGCTGGATTAAGGTGTTAAGCGACCCGTGCTGATGGTCAACTAGGCTGGGGCCCATTTAACAAAGCCCAGTCGCTAACGGAGCCCTCTGGATACCTGGCGACCTCCAGTTGTAATTAGCCTTACCTGCGTATACGAATCTCTTCGCAGGCGGACCTTTATTTCTCCGATACTCGTGGGAATCCAATGGAAAGATCGAATAACATAGAAACAAAGGTCACCGGCTCTCCTCAAAAGCCGGTATCAGTGAAGCGAGGTACCTCGAACCAGACGGGTGGGGCCTCTAAGGTTGCAAAGGTGGTTGACTCTAGGGCACAAGTCCCGGGAGATAGCGGAACCAACGCAGCACAGAGGAGTGGAACGACAGACATTCCTCCGGCGAAAAGGCGATACAGGAATCGCCGCTCGGCATTCCGAATTCTCGAGAAGTGGGCTGTGACCCCCGAGGGGCAGCTTACGGAAGAGCAAAGAACATCAGTGGCTTGGGCAAGGAGCACTGTGGGCTGCGGAAGCTCGAAAAGGGACCATGTGTCGAAAAGACAGCGGTCCCAGGACGAGGTGGAAGTAGTCAACAGCAAGCGGGCCAAGTTGGTGACTGAAAAGAAGCCGAGCTCCAACTTAGGGACAAAGCTGTTCAGCGATGTCCTGAGGAAGCATGTGTTGATGCTAGCCGTTATTGATGAAAGTCAAGAAGATGGGAGCATCACGGCGGAAAAATGGAGGTTGGTGTATAATGCACTCAACCTCGTCTTTTTAAAGGTCCTGGGTGAAAATCCGGGACCGCCCCCATCCTGCAGAGATGCGGGATGGTATCAAGGGCGTGTGAAGATGACTGCATGCTCGGACTCTAGATCTGTGGATCTTTATAAAAAGGCTATAGCCAAAGTAGGGGAGGTGTGGCCAGGCGCAAAGCTTGCGGCAGTTAGCCGGGAGGAAATTCCCAGCAGGCCGAGGGCACGTGTCTGGCTGCCATCCGAACCGGCTAGCCCTGACGGGGCTTTGAAAATCATTCAGGCCAGTAACCCGGATCTTCCGACCGGAAATTGGAAGATCGTCAAGCAGGAGGAGGCAAATGGGGGCTCGAAATTATCAATCATGGTAATAAATAAGGAGTCCCTTGCCCTCCTTCACAAAACGAAAGGAGTAATTCCGTTTCGGGTCAATTACTCTCAACGTTTATAAGAAGGATGGGGCGGAAGCGCGTACGGGAGGCCAACCGGAGGATGGTGGCAACCCGGCCAGGCGTGAAGGGGGTACCAGCAGCATGGGGGGAGAAGCTGAGGGTACGGGGGAAAGTGAATCCGGCGACCTCGGTAGGGCAAGGACTCCCTCAAAGGATGAGGAGGGGCACATAAGCGAAGGAGCTGGTGTACCGAGGGAGGAGGATGTCGGCAGCCCGGCCAGACGGGGGGGCACTGACAAGCCCTCTACAGAGGGTATGAGGAGTGGCGAGACGGGCGTATCCGGCGCATCCCAAAATACCGACAAATAATATTCCTGCGGTAGCAGGAATTTATCATAGAGGTGGGTAGAGGTTAAATGGTTATGATTAAGATAACACAAATTAACCTTCACCATTCTAAGGCTGCTTCGACAGCTCTACTCCTCAGGCTGACTAGTTCGGGTGAGGATGTGACACTAATCCAATAACCTTGGATTAACAATAACAGGATCTGTGGCCTCAGAACCAAAGGGTACAAAATTATATCCTCTAGGAAGTCTGGGAAGATCAGATCTTGTATTCTTGGGAAAAATAATATTAATCTTTTCCTTCTACGTGTGGTACTGGGAGTTGATGCTAATGCGCATCACACTATCTGGGGAAGCACGGACATTAATGAAAGGGGTGAGTCGCTTTTTGATTACTTGATGAGTACTAACCTTTCAGTGTGTAATATTGGGCGGCAACCCACATTTATTACTAGTAACAGGCAGGAGGTTCTAGACGTGACCCTTGCCTCAAATAATATTCTTCGTATGGTTAAAAATTGGAGGGTGGATAAGGAACACTCCTTTTCTGATCATCGATATTTAACCTATAGCCTCGATATTCACCCTGCTACCCGGGAAGCCTTCAGGAACCCTAGAAAGACCAACTGGAGCAAATATGGGGAATTATTGGAGGAAATGTTATCGACGATCCTTTCGTGCTGCCTGCCCACAGGCTAAGCCTAAGGGTAGGCAAAAACCGGTATAATGGTCCAGGGAACTGGGAGCCTATCGTAAGGCTTGTAGGACAGCCTTTAATAGAGCCAAAAATACAAGGGAGGCTCAGGATTGGGACTCCTATAAGGAGAAACTCGGAATTTATAAGAAAGAATTAAGAAAGGCACAAAGGAGGTCTTGGAGAATCTTCTGTGATAAAATGGAAGAGGTATCCAAACCTCCCGCCTTAGAAAGATTCTTTCCAAAAGTACATCTAGTCCCAGTTTTTTGATAAAACCGGACGTATCTTGGACAGCTTCTAGTGGAGAATCTCTGGAGCTTCTCTTCGAGACACACTTCCCAGGGAGCTTTGAAGACCTGTTGGTGCGTAGCAATCATCAGGAATCACTGTCAGTAATCCCAGAGGATATCGTAACCAGGAAACGGATCCTATGGGCACTGAGGGGTTTTAAACCATTTAAATCGGCTGGTCCGGATCAAATTATACCAGCTGAACTTCAAAACAACTCAGTAATTATTCTTCCCAACCTGGAAGCTATATTCAAAGGGTGTTTGAAGCTGGGCTATATTCCTAGGTACTGGACGGAGGTCAATGTGGTGTTTATACCGAAAGCGGGGAAAAGCTCACATGTCTATCCTAAGGACCTAAGACCAATAACTCTATCATCCTTTCTTTTGAAAACCTTGGAAAGGCTGCTGGATGTATACATCAGAGATAAAATAGGTGCCAGGAAGTGGGCATCGTCTCAGCATGCGTACACAAAGGGTAGATCTGTGGACACTGCTCTGTACGCCTTGGTGTGTACGATTGAGAAATCGATTAGTTCGAAGGAATTCTGTTTGGTGGCCTTCCTGGATATAGAAGGCGCCTTTAATAATGTGAAAGCGGAGGCAATCAAGGAGGGATTGTCATTTTTGGAGGTGGACGTTCCTCTGATAGGGTTAATCAATTATATGCTGGGAAGCAGGATTGTTAGCTCGAAGTTGGGGGACTCCACCATCAAGAGGCGAGTAACTAGGGGAACCCCGCAGGAGGGGGGGGGGGGGAGTTCTGTCCCCTCTTCTCTGGAACATAGTGGTAAACGGGTTACTACTTGAATTGGATTATGTTGCACCTTCTTCCGGTCGACATTTTTGGCAAACAGATGGCGGCAAATACGGCTGTACGACTTGCAGCCGTCTCTCAGTGGAGGTGTCTTAGTATAGGACACTCTACTATTGTTAGATCGTTGAAGGATGAGCTGGCGAATCTTGACTGCATTAAACCTACTCTACGCTTCGAGAAGCGATTCTTAGTATAGGACACTCTACTATTGTTAGATCGTTGAAGGATGAGCTGGCGAATCTTGACTGCATTAAACCTACTCTACGCTTCGAGAAGTGATTTCGGACCTCCTTCCCTTCAAGAGAATCCTGGAGGGATAGACCGTTATCGGAAACTAAAGCGTTGCAATTCTTCACAGATGGCTCCAAGCTAGACGGCAAAGTAGGAGCTGGAGTATTCTGTGACAAATTAAATGTAAACATTTCTATTCGTCTCCCTGATTACTGCAGCGTCAACCAAGCTGAAGTCGTAGCGATTGAGGAGGTCATGACGTGGTTGAAGCATAATGTGTTATCCTCAGACGATATCACAATCTATGTGGACAGTCAAGCGGCGATCCGGTCGTTAGAATCGGTGTCTTTGGCGTCACGGGTGGCGTTGAGTTGTCACTCATCTCTAAATGAGATGGGTGAGCATTTCAATATCCAGGTATTCTGGGTCCCAGGTCACTCGGGCGTCATGGGGAACTGAAGTGCAGATGAACTTGCTAGGCATGGTACGACTCTCCAGCTGCAACCGGAAAGGGCAAGTCTGGGGAGGCCTATTACAGCGCTGAGACAAGCACTTGGGAAGCAGGCGCTATCCTCAGCGGGGGAAAGGTGGTCTAACACCCTCACCTGTAGAGTTGCAAGACAAGTTTGGCCAAAGCTGGACTTGGGGCGCACTAGGGCATTAATATCCTTACGCAGACGTGAATTAAGAACGGTCGTAGGAATTCTCACCGGACACTGCCTTTTTGGAGAACATGCAAGAAGGCTGGGTCTGGAGGCTAATTACTTCTGCAGAAGCTGCTTGGACGAAGAGGAGGAAGAGACGTTGGTCCACTTCCTTTGCTCGTGTCCAGCATTGGCTCTCAGAAGGCACAAACCCTTAGGTAAGTTCAGGATGGACTGCCTCTCGGATCTCGAAAACAGTAAAGTGCGGGACGTCTTACACTACATAAGTAGCTCGAAATGGTTCCAATAGGGGTAAAAGGGGATACATCCTGTGGTATCACAATGGACCGTCACCGGTCTAAGTGTGCGTAAGCAGCCACTCCAACCTAACCTAACCTAACCTATTGCGACACTAGTTGAAAATGAGAAGGTATTACAGTTTGTTTATCTATGGTGCGGTTTTGTCTACAGTTACACAGCTACAGGAGATGGTCCTTTCGATATGTGCGATGACAGCAATCTTCCGTTATGTTGTTTATTGAAGGCTTTTCTGTGGCCTAATGATTAATGCTTATATTATTTCTATTTATCCTGGTTGGTGTTGGCTGAATGTACAGTGCGACTCAATTCGATCGCCAATTATACGCCGGCTTTTCTTTGGCCTGAAGTGAACACGCAGTCGCATACTATACTTAATTTAATTATTTAGGACCACTGGTATTGATTAACAGTACCCGTGTTCCCGTCGGGGTGGCCTGTTTTTAGCTTGTTTGACCATAGGAATGTCAGGTTTTGGGTGAACCGTATGGCACACGATACACGCCTGTCTATTGAGACTATATAAAACAGAAGTGGAGCTGTTTCACGACACAAACTAACTCACCAGCAGTTGCAGCTTGGTCACATATAAATAAATCCACAAGTGGAGTTCGGATGGGTTGCGCTACCCCATAAACGTAAGACTTGTTAACGATTTATTTTATATTCAATTTTATTTGATTTCTGTTTAATTTTGATATACATTCATTTAGTTTTTATTTAATTATTATTTACATAATATACATATGGTTAAATTGTAAACTATGTTAAATTGTACACTATGGTTAAATTGTAGTTATTAGCCGAACCTCAACATAGTTTTATTCGTATTTAATAATTTATATAATATAATAGAATTATTCGATGCACTATTTGCAGAATAATCTTTTTTTTATTCTATTTTTCAATTTATTAAAATATTGTACATATTTGAAAAACATTTTCCTTCCTGGAGCGCAGCTACATTTTATTTTAGGCGACAACTGAGATATTTAGTTGTCATAAAAATGTGGCTCACTCATTTCTAAATGTTTCTGAAATAAAATGTACAATGTGCGAAATAGGATTTATATAAAGAAACGATTGGCTTGTGGTGTAGGGACACACACGCCACAGTCATATAGAAGGAACTTAGGTATTTCTTAACCGATTTTGAGTAAATTAATCATTTATGATAGAAATGGGATTCGAAAATGATTTTTAAATGAATTTTGTGAATATAGCCAACTAGGAAGGAACTTAGTAAGAGGGAAATGGGTTTCTAAAATGATTTATAGAACAAGTCATTAAATACATCAAATAACCATTCTAGAATCCCATTTCCATCGTACAAGCTGAACTTCATCATAATCGATTAGGAAATAGACAAGTTCCTTCTAATTGGCCATATTTCAGAACTTTATCTAAAAATCATTTTAGAATCCCATTTCCATCGTGCATGCTGAATTTCATCAAAATCGGATAAGAAATTGCCAAGTTCCTTCCTAATTGGCCTTATTCCAGAACTTCGTTTGAAAATCATTTGAGAAATCCATTTCCATTGAAAACGCTGAATTTCATCAAAATCGAATAAGAAATATAAAGAATCCCAGTAAAATTTTTATAAAAAAAAAAACACAAATCCTCAGTTTAACGGACACCTGACTACAACGGACAACTTTTTTGGACCTGTCGATGTCCGTTGTTGAGTTTTCCCTTTATATAAACTCTATCGAATTCGAGTCGAAGGTCGTTGCGACACCCTCCTCTGTTGTAGACAAACCACAATGTTTAAAATATTAAATTAGCACCTAATTCCTTTTCAAAAATTTACTTTCGATTTTAAAATTGCCGACCAAATACCGAAAATCTGTAATTTTAATTATTTGGTATTTCAAATGGGCCTGTGAAGTATATAATTAAATCAAATTTTCTTCTTATATTTTATTGCACATTAAAGCTATATTTATAAAAAATATTTTATTCGATTAAAACGTAAATCTAATTATTATACGGAGTACATAAATCTCCTTTAAAAGTCAGCGGGCTCTTCCTTCTTCACGTTAACCGAATCAGTGGGCACTATTGATTGATTTGATGATGCTGCTTTTTCGGTCAATAGCACTTTACGAAGAATCTCTATATTTTGATCAGCATAAATTACGTCAGACGAATCACCCGGGCCATTTGATTCCTTTTTGACGTGTTCACTTTTTATTGAAACAACAACAGGAATAGGAAGAGGATCGCTTGATAATGAGACAGCTTGCTCTTCACAGGGAGCTTTTTTATTACTAACTTGTGGCTTTCTTGATGGTCTGGTACTAGGCCGAGTGTGAATATTCATATGGCGTTTCATATCACTTCGCACTCGAAACTTTTTTTCACAAATCGAACATTCGTGAGGTTTCTCTCCCGTGTGAATTCGACGATGGTTTACTAAATAGGAACTGGCACGAAATGTTTTATCACAAAACTCGCAGCGATAGTTTCGCTCGCCGGTATGAATCCTGCGATGGACAACTAGGGAATATCGACGTGCAAATCCTTTACCGCAAAATTCACACTGGTATTTCTTCTCATTGGTATGAATCGACGTAATATGATACTTCATATCACCCCATTGCCGAAAAGGTCGTTCACAGAAACGGCATTTATATGGTCTAACACCCGAATGCAGTCTTGAATGTATTCTAAGTGCCCCAATTGTCGAGAAACATTTACCACAATCTTCACATTGATGGGGCCTTACACCTGAATGTGTTGTTTCATGATATTGATAAGCATTCTTCGATTTAAACCGCTTGTCACAGATTAAACATTTGGCCCAAGGTTTATCGCCATTTTTATTACCCTCCTCTTTATCTTTTTCTGTTTCATTATCATTTTCAGTCGATGCGAGAATATTATTCGAAGAATCTGTAACATCGGGTTTCGCCGGTTCACTCTCACTTGAATCCTCTTTTTCGACAATCACATCCATATCATCATCATCCAAAATACCTGGTTTGAACGACATTGTGGCTTGAAATTCCTCTTCGTCATACCAGTCTGATCCATCTTGAACTTTATTGACGACATTCTGGATTCCCTCAAACATATCATCGGCATCACTAAATTCTGCATCATCGTCTTGCTCAATAACGTCGATATCGCGAGCCTCCACATCATCCTCCAACTTAGGTTTTAGATCCGAATCCATTGGATGAATTTGAACGATATTGTCCTGTTGTGCAGTGTAGAGAATGCTAGTATTATTTTCAAAATTATTATTTTCTACCTCTGGAACTTGATTTAGTGCATGGGTCGCGATTGTTTGTTCAATGCCCGAATTACATGCCACGATGTTATTTGGCTCATAATGTTCCTTTAAATGTGCGAAAAAATCGAGCTGACCATAAATTGTTGAGTTACATAATTGACATGAAAATTTGGTCGTGCTATGATCATTTTGGCTACTATTTGATGCTACCTGTATTATGTTTTTAGGTTGGGTTTTAGGATGTTTTTTCATCTTTTTCGTGATCCTTTTTTTGTGTGGCAAATCCCCTTTCTTGTCTCGCGATTCTACACTTAATTGAATATTACTGGATTCTTCAAGGGATGTGGGTGGTAAACTGCAAATAATTTGGCCTTGTGTAACGTAACCATTGTCCGACGGTTCAATCTTGATTCTGCTATCATCTTGTATTTTTGGGCTTCTCGTGTTTGAAGATTTTAGTTTTCGTATCGGAGTCAGAGGAGGCAAAGAAATATTTTGAAAAGGCTGCTTGAAGTCATCGGTTTGTATATCCTGTGATATCGGAGTTAACGTTGCCAAATCTTTTAAGTTGGTCGGACCTACCCTTCTGCTGCCTGATGTTAATTCGGCGTTATGAGCAGGAAACATAACCGATTGTCCATCATGATTAACCATTTTTGTATTAACCATTTGAAAAATGGCAGGTTGCAATTGAATTTCATTTCCGTGAGGATTGACCTGTTGCTCATTTATTTGAAAATGTTCATCAATAAAATTCACTGTGTACTGGCCATCAATCAGAGTTTGTGTACTGCCAATTCCATTGTGGCCAACAATAATACTGTTTGCTAGTAAATTTTGTGAGTTTAGAAATGCCTGATTATAAAGAAAAAATAAATAAATCTAAATTTGTCAAATTGCATTAACATCAAAATAACAACCCCATCGATCATGCTATCTTCCTCACGATGTACAGCAATCAAATGCAAGGAGCCATTCTCCAGATTTCGGAAGACTTTTGCATTATTCAATTTTGAAAGTTCGTCGTGATAGTTTTGGCTCATTGAAATATTATCAATTCCATTAGATGAATTCTGCAATGAATTATCCATCTTTTAATTATATAAAATTAGTTTGATACAATAATAAAAAAATTTAGAAACAAAAAATTGACAACGCTGCCATTTTAATATATATTTTCTCCACTTTTGTTTTGTGTAATTGGCCTTTCCAAGATTTGACATTCTGTTTTGAGAAGTGCGATTCTTCCATTGAGTTAAACAAATAGAGCTGAAATAAGCAAACATCAAGCATCGAAAATTCCGTGCAAAAAAGAGAGACTAATGTTGAATTGGTTTCACCCAAAAACATCAAAAATAAATGTATGTACATATCGAAAACCATGGACGTGTTCAATCGGGCAAAAATGATAAAAAATATCATGATAATTTGGACGTGTTCAGTCGGGCAAAAATGATAAAAAATATCATGATATTTTATCCCACCCTAACTTCATTTTGTAATATTGGTCGTGTTCAGTCGGGCAAAAGTGATAAAAAATATCCCTAGTGTTCAATCGGGCAAAAATGATAAAAAATATCATGATATTTTTAATCACTTTTGGCATTAAACGCACGCATTTATCACACAAAAAAATCAACTTTTTTCTTGATTCCAGCTGTCAATTTTGAATTTATTTTCTTTATGTTATTTTCGGTACTTAAATTAAATAGAATTTGCTTTTTTAAGATATTCATATGGTATTTACCTATTTAGTTAAATAAAAATAATAATTTATATTTCGAAGTTTTGTTTGAGAACACAAACATATCAAAACTCAAACTAAAATTATTTGTGGCTTCAATATTTGGATAAGACCAAATAGTTTCAATATCAAAATAATTTATAAACAAAAAATAATTAAAAAATATATATATTTAATTAAAAACCTGACGATAAAATGAGTTTATTGAATTTTACAAAGCGATTTAAAACAAAACGTAACATTTAAAATCAATTTATCATTTTCGGTTGTTCAATCGGGTTTGGCGAACAGTATTACAAAATGAAGTAGGGTGGGATAAAATATCATGATATTTTTTATCATTTTTGCCCGATTGAACACGTCCATCATGATATTTTTTATTACCCTAACTTCATTTCGTTGTATTTTATGTCATGCCCCACAGAACAACCAAAATGAAAAAAGTGATTTTACACGTCAAACTTCTGTAGAGCATTTTTATTTTGGCTACATCAATACCAATTCATCGCGATTTTTTATAAAATAATAAATTGAATATTATTAAAAACATCACACCACAATCAAAAGCCAAATATTTTGTTTCCAAATATGTATTTATTTTGACAGCTAAAACCAAAAAAAACTTGGTTTTTTTGGTGATAAATGAGTGTATTTTGTGGCAAAACGTGATAAAAAATATCAAGATAAATTTTATCACTTTTGCCCGACTGAACACTAGAACTGTACGTCAACCCGATTGAACAACCAAAATTGATAAAAAATGATAAATTGATTTTAAATGTTACATTTTGTTTTAAATCGCTTTGTAAATTTCAATAAATTCGTTTTGTCGTCAGGTTTTTAATTAAATGTTATATTTTCTAATTATTTTTTTTTATAAATTATTTTGATATTGAAACTATTTGGTTTTTATCCAAATATTGGAGACACAAATAATTTTAGTTTGTGTTTTATTGTGTTTGTGTTCTCAGACAAAACTTCGAAATATAAATTATTATTTATGTTTAAATAAATAGGTGACTGTGTAAATACCATATGAATATCTTAAAAAAGCAAATTCAATTTAATCTAAGTACCGAAAATATCATAAAGAAAATAAATTCAAAATTGACAGCTGGAACCAAGAAAAAAGTTGATTTTTTTGTGTGATAAATGAGTGCGTTTAATGCCAAAAGTGATAAAAAATATCATGATATTTTTTATCATTTTTGCCCGATTGAACACTAGGTATAAAATAATTTTTTTAATTAAATTTTTTATAAAACTTAATTACTACATAATATCACTATCCTAGTGTTCAGTCGGGCAAAAGTGATAAAATTTATCATGATATTTTTTATCACGTTTTGCCATAAAACGCACTCATTTATCACCAAAAAACCAAGTTTTTTTTTGATTTTAGCTGTCAAAATAAATACATATTTGAAAACAAAATATTTGGCTTTTGATTGTGGTGTGATGTTTTTAATAATATTCAGGAAGGTTATTGTTTATTATTTTATAAAAATCGCGATGAATTGGTTTTGATATTGCCCAAATAAAGATGATCTACAGAAGTTTGACGTGTAAAATCACTTTTTTCGTTTTGGTTGTTCTGTGGGGCATGACATAAAATACAACGAAATGAAGTTAGGGTAATAAAAAATATCATGATATTTTTTATCACTTTTGCCCGACTGAACACGACCAATATGTATGCAATGAAATTAACAGAATTTTGGTTTTCGTTTAAGATTTTTTTTTTGTAGGAACATATGTACTTAATTTAAGTTACCTCGCCAACATACTTATTTAAATAAGTAGGTCTAAATAAATAAGTATAACTTTCGGAAAGGGCCTAGGATTGTTGAAAAAAAGAAAACCAAAAATTCAACAAAATTTTGTTTGATATATTTCTGTTCTTGTCTTACAAACGAAAATCGTAATATACTAATATCTTCAATTTTTGTTGGGGAAAAAATGTTGGTACCTCTAAATCGGCTATTATTCGCAATTAGGGTTGCCAGTTGGACTTCTTTGGGGAGTACGGTGCTTCTTTTCTGGTTCCAATTTTGCTGTGTTCTTGTTTTCTGTAATTTGTATAGTTTTCTGTAATTTGTATAACAACTTTTTTACAACTTACAGAAAGTAGATACATTACAGGGTCAGAGCCAGAGCGGAAGCACTGTACTCCCTAAATAAGTACAACTGGCAGCCCTATTCGCAATGGAATTCAGGTTTAAACAGGATCGAGTCAACTTGGAAGTAGCTCGATCCGATCCAAAAAAATTGTACGATCGAGTTAACTCTTGTCTATTATAAACGAGATCGAGTTGAAAACAACAACGGAAAACAGAAAATCAACAAACGAGAAAAATGAAACAAAATGCCATTTTTTTTTGTAAGACGCATCGTTACGGCAACAAAAACTTTTTTTTAAATTTTTGTTTAGTTTTGTGGTGGGCTGGTGGCTAATAATAATAATTTAGTTACAAAATACGAATGGTTTTTGACATTTCTAACTCGGTTTCGATCCTGTTTTAACTCGACTCTGAGGACGTGTTCAATCGGGCAAAAATGATAAAAAATATCATGATATTTTATCCCACCCTAACTTCATTTTGTAATACTGGGGGCCTATTCTCGAATTCCACATCCATTTTCCACATGTGGACATCTGTCAAAATTCATAAAAATTGAATTTTTTCGGTACTAAGGGAATATTTCCGAATGGGTATAAGCATGTGGAAAAAATTCCCCATATAGGAAAATGTTCATGACGCATGTGTTTTATAAACGAATTACAATTTTCGAACGTTTTTGTGTGAACTTTGACAGATGTCCACATGTGGAAAATGGATGTGGAATTCGAGAATAGGCCCCCTGGGGGCCTATTCTCGAATTCCACATCCATTTTCCACATGTGGACAGCTGTCAAAACTCATAAAAATTGAATTTTTTCGGTACTAAGGGAATATTTCCGAATGGGTATAAGCATGCAGAAAAATTCCCCATATAGGAAAATGTCAATGCCGCATGTGTTTTATATACGAATTACAATTTTCGAACGTTTTTTTGTGAACTTCTTTGACAGATGTCCACATGTGGAAAATGGATGTGAAATTCGAGAATAGGCCCCCTGTACGTCAAACCCGATTGAACAACCAAAATTGATAAAAAAATGATAAATTGATTTTAAATGTTACGTTTTGTTTTAAATCGCTTTGTAAAATTCAATAAACTCGTTTTGTCGTCAGGCTTTTAATTAAATGTATATATTTTTTAAATATTTTTTGTTTATAAATTATTTTGATATTGAAACTATTTGGTTTTTATCCAAATATTGGAGACACAAATAATTTTAGTTTGAGTTTTGATGTGTTTGTGTTCTCAGACAAATCTTCGAAATATAAATTATTATTTATGTTTAAATAAATAGGTGACTGTGTAAATACCATATGAATATCTTAAAAAAGCAAATTTAATTTAATTTAAGTACCGAAAATATCATAAAGAAAATAAATTCAAAATTGACAGCTGGAACCAAGAAAAAGTTGATTTTTTTGTGTGATAAATTAGTGCGTTTATTGCCAAAAGTGATAAAAAATATCATGATATTTTTTATCATTTTTGCCCGATTGAACATTAGGTGAATTACTTCTTTATTATAAACGCTAAATAGTTAACACATCAAGGTTGATCCAAAGATAACTCGACTCCCATCATAGAAGTACTACAATGACCAGTCAATTGAATCAGCAACCAAAAATTCCAGAAACCCCTCATGAGAACTTAATGAACGATGATTTGTTATGATACAATGGAATAAGAATAAAATTATGTAAAATAAAGTTCTGAATTAAATTAAAATTGAATGATAATTAACATAATTATATAATGAAAATTGGAAAGAAGAATAATAAATAATAATATAAAAGCAAAACTTTTGCCAATTGAAAAATTTAAATTAAAATAATATGAAAAGCTACGATTTGAACAATAATATTAATAAAAAATATTAAAATAATATAACGGAAATATGATGTTAACGTTTAAAATACCAAATCAAGAACAAAAGTTGTTCACTCGTCATAAAAAAAAAATCCGGATATTTTATTAAAGTGAAATTAGCGGGGGTAAAATTTGTCAAAAATATCCGGATATTTTCTGTTAAAACGCCATTACGGCGCAGTCGTTAAAGCTGCGGCGGTTGGATCGGGTGCTACCGGATTCGAATCCTAATAGGGGCGGGATGAAAAAGGGAATTTTCATCATCTCATCTGATTACTACCGATGATGAACACATCTATAACGCCCTGTTGATGAGAGTGCAGAATCCATTAGCCGACCCTCCTTTCATGTCAGCCCTATAGGTTGGCATGAAGCAATGCAATGTGCAGGTGGTTTATACAAAACGGGTGGGTGTATAGCCGTAAGTCCTCGATTTGGCTACTACCCAGCAAACGTGTCTTGCAAGACACTGATCAGACCACCAAGTAACACGTAATAGTAACTAGCATAAGACAGTTAAAAGACAACTACGTGTATTTTGAGACAACTCGTCTTTGAAGACTTGTTATGTGGTGGTCTTTGGTAAATTGTCTTATGGTTGTCTCTAGTAAAGTGTTTGGTGGTGGTCCTTAGTAACATTTATATTAGTCGATATTAGCAACATGTCTTATGGTTTTTGTTAGTAATGCGTCTTGAGGTTGTCACTGGTAACATATATGGTGTTCGTCTTTGATAACAAATATGGCAATCGTCTTTGGTAACAATAATGGGAGTCGTCTTTGGTAACAATAATGGGAGTCGTTTTTGGTAACAACTGTAGTGTTTGTCTTTGGTAACAAATATGGCAATCGTCTTTGGTAATAATAATCTGAGTCGTCTTTGGTAACACTAAGGAAATCGTCTTTGATAACAAATATGTTGGTCTTCTTTGGTAAATTATATGATGATGGTGTTAATCAAATGTAAGATGGTTAAAAAAAATCAATCCAATCTGTTTTAATTTAATCCATTTATTTAGGACATTGCAGACTTTAAGAAATACATATACTCCAATAAATCAAAAATAAAAAAAATTCAATATTTAAAAAAAAAACTATCACAATTAATAAAATTCATTATTAAAAAATAAAAAATAAATCAAAAATAAAAAAATTCAATATTTAAAAAATATTTTTAAAAAACTAAACTAATTCTCGTACTCTGCTTTTACGTCTATTTTCCCTGTTGTGGGAATCAAATATTTGTTTTTTTATGTTTTTTTCGTATTCGGCAAAAGTATTGAAATTAATTCTCCAGGCATCTATAATTTGTCGTTTACTAAGAACCTGGATTTCTCAGTCACAGCGATACAGAAATTCTATTTGACGTTTTGATCTGACAATTGTTAAACCGATAGTAAATTTATATTATGTCTTGTACGTGTTATTAGTAACATATAGAAGACCACCACAAGACAAGTTAAATTTATTTTAAAATAGCACCGATACGAACGCTGTATGTCATGCTGAGACATGTTGGTAGAATGTTACCAAAGACAACTTAAAGACATGTTGCCTTCATGTTACCAATGTCTTTTGTCCCTTTTCCAATTTCGATAAGTCGTATATTTTTCTTTTTCTCAGACAAAGGCAAGACATGTTACTAAAGACAAAAAATTTGCTGGGTACTGCGTAAAGTAGAACGGTGGAAGTAAACTGCGAAAAAGGTGGGAATTTTCTTGAGCTCCGGAACAGATTGCATAGATTAAAACCAAAAAAAAACCAGTGGACAATCCATATGAAGTGATGATGATGGAACCCCCTCAGTGCGAGTTTACGACCATTTTCTGATGAAAAATTTTTAGCAGATTAAAAATATTTTATATGGAAAACAAAAGAATTATGTTCGGAAGGGGAAATTTGTATACAAAATAGACTACGTCGATTGGTTGCCTGTTGAAAATTTTTCATCAGAAAATGGTCGTAAACTCGCACTGCCGAGTTTACGACCATTTTCTGAAGAAAAATTTTCAATAGGCAACCAATCGACGTAGTCTATTTCATAAACAAATTTCCCCTTCCGAATAAAATTCTTTTGTTTTGCATATAAACTATTTTTAACTTGCTGAAAATTTTTCGTCAGAATATTATCTGAAAGCAGTGAATTATCTGAAAAATAAAAAAACGCAAAAGGCCTTTTTCCATTTCAGATTTTTTTTTTTTTTATAATAAAAAACAAGACTTCGAAAAACTACTTTAACTATTTCTTTAGTTCGCATGCCTAAAATTACGTGGCCTTATCGGGTAATACTCATCAATCAAACATGCTCTTCCATAAGCAAATAATAAATAGTTCTATGAAGTTCCACTCATTTGACTCAAAAAGAAAAAGAAAAGACCGGCTTATAGAATAATTTTTAAATTAAATTAATTTTTTAAATTGCTTTTTAAATAAAAATATATTATTTCAGTGAAATTGTTATCGTTAAATTTATATCGTTCGTGTACTTTTAAATAAATAAAACTAAAATGTAAGTTTTTTTCCAGAAAAAAAAAAATTAAAAATTGACGTGTTTTTGATTTTCTGTTTTTTTTGGTAATTGGATAAATTTCGCAATTGGGATGACAAACATAAAGTAGTTCTTGAAAGTGATTCAATTTTTCATATTAGATATCATTTTTATAGCCTAATTTAATTACATAATTGGAAATTTAGTTAATTTGTTAATAAATATACCCTCGGTTCAAAATGGCTGCAATACACCGCACGGGAAACGTGTATAGTAGTGTAAAGTGTAACACCATTCGAGTCGATATTTTGGTGATATTTAAAATAAAAATCAATTAAAATATATAATGGTACCTACAAATAAAATTTATTTAGAGCAAATATATATTGCAAATTGTCCTCAATGTGTCAAGATAGGATTATTAATATACTTAATTGGAGAATTTTTTTTTCGTTTTAATTGGAGCTGTTATCAAATTTTTAAAACCGATTTCTCAAATAAGATAAGTGGTTAAACATTACGTGTCGCCAATTTGTAATAATTATGTGATAAGAAATCATGGTTATCTTATGGACCTACGGACTACCAATATTCAAAAGAGCTATAAAGTCGCCGTTTGATCGATTAAGTTTTAACCTTAATTTCGTCAAATTGTTGAAATTCGATTTTCCTAAAAAAAATCTCCTTTTATTTTTCTAATTTCGAAACCATTATAGTGCAACCAACTAATTTAATTAATTGGATTTTGTTTTAGAATACATATTTCATAATGATTTAGTTTTCCATAGAAATGAAATATGAAAGTAATGGGAAGGAAAATTAACAGAGCATTCACAATGAAAAAACTTTTGACTTGACTTACAACTTATAAGTTACCTACAGGTTTGCGTGAATTTGCAACATAATGAAAATTTTTGTTCGTTAAATTGGAAATTCATACAAGTCAAAGTAAAAAGTTTTTTCATTGTGAATGCTCTGTAAGTTTGCGTATATATTTTGCATTGGTAGCTTAATGATTGATTTTGTCCCTTACACTCTTAGAGAGCATTCACAATGAAAAAACTTTTGACTCACAGGGGCTCTATTCTTGAATTCTACATCGGACATATGTCAAAAATTTATAAAAACATTCGGAAAATTAAATTCCTGTATTCTTGAATTCGCTAAGAATTTTTTTTGGTACTAAGGGAATATTTCCGAATGGGTATAAGCAGATGAAAAAAATTCCCCATATTCGAAACGTTAATAATTCAATAATTACTTAGGTTTGATAAAATTGTTGTGGAATTCGAGAATAGGGGCCCAGGTTTGTATGAATTTTCAACAAAACGAGCAAATATTTTTGTTCGTCAAGTTGGAAATTGATACAAACCTGTAAATAAAAAGTTTTTGCATTGTGAATGCTCTGTTACTCTTCTATAGAGAATAGCTGTTAACCATTAACTTTTGTAGCTCTTATTCCAGAATAGAACTATTTAAAAATGAAGTGGTGCTACGCCCTTGTTGTAGTAACAGGGCTTCTGTCAGTTTGTGTGCTCGCGGATCACGATAGCGATTTCGATGATGATGCTGTAGTTTCAACTGAAGCAGACGTAAGATTTTTTTATCTCTTCAATTAAATAAAAGATAACAAGAATTATTTGTTTTCTAAAATAAACATATAAATATATATATATCTGTAGTCAGAAACAACCGAAACACCGCAGGAAGCTATCAGTTACCAAAGCCCTTACGCAGATCCAGCGAAATTTTATTTTGCTGAACATTTCGATAATTTAGATAAATTTGAAAAGAAATGGATCAAATCCGAGGCAAAAAAAGATGACGCTTCCGAGGATATAGCCAAATATGATGGTGAGTGGGCAGTCGAGGCACCCCAACGTCAAATTTTACGCGGGGATTTAGGGCTGATACTTAAAAGTAAAGCGAAACATGCGGCCATATCATCACGCTTGAATAGACCATTTGTATTTACCGATAAACCATTGATCGTTCAATATGAAGTCACTTTACAAGATGGGCAAGAATGCGGCGGCGCTTATATTAAACTATTATCTTCTGGCAAAGAAACAACTGATTTGAAACAATTCCAAGATAAAACACCCTACTCCATTATGTTTGGCCCGGACAAATGTGGCAATGATATTAAATTACATTTTATTTTCCGGCATGTAAATCCAATTAACGGTACAATTACCGAAAAGCATTGTAAAAAACCAAAGTAAGTAGTAATCATAAAGCTAGAATGTAGTTGTGCTCTTATCGATTTGTTTTTATTGTAGGGAGCGCCTGGAAGAACCATTCAAAGATAAGGAACCACATTTATATCAATTGGTTATAAATCCTGATAATACATTTACTGTGAGTGTTGATCACAAAATTGTGAATGAGGGAAGTTTATTGAGTGACTTTAATCCGGCTGTAAACCCTCCACGTGAAATTGATGACCCAGAAGATAAGAAGCCAGAAAATTGGGACGAACGTGAAAAAATTCCAGATCCTGATGCTAAAAAACCAGAAGATTGGAATGAAGATGCTCCACCACAAATTCCTGATGAAAATGCTGTAAAACCGGATGGTTGGTTAGACAATGAAGAAGAAATGATTTCAGATCCAAACGCTGAGAAACCGACCGATTGGGATACAGATATGGACGGTGAATGGGAAGCACCTTTAATTGTAAATCCAATATGTGAAAAGGCGGTTGGTTGTGGTCAATGGAATGCACCACTTGTATCCAATCCTAATTATAAAGGCAAATGGCGGGCCCCATTGTTAGATAATCCTAACTATCAGGGCAAATGGGCACCACGAAAAATTCCAAATCCAGATTTCTTTGAAGATTTAAATCCATTCAAAATGACCGCAATTTCGGCAATTGGTATTGAGTTGTGGTCAATGTCAAGTGATATCCTTTTTGATAATTTTGTAATAACTGATGATGTAACAGCAGCGGATTCGTGGGCCGAGCAGACGTACAATTTGAAGCGCAAGCAAATCGATAAGGATGCTGTAAGTAATGGGTCATAAAACTAAAATTTTATTTTGTGTTTATAAACTATCTCGAATGGAAAATTAGAGCACAACATACAGTAAAGTGATGAAGCATTTAAACAACAAACCAGGGTGGTGGGCTGTATATTTCATTTATTGTTCGATACCGGTGATAATATATATTTGGTATTTACGGCGACGCACCTTTGATAACAAGGTTACACCGAACACTTTGCTTCGCTATCCATCCTTCTCCATTAATTAAAACCCCTTTGTATTGCTTGTATTAGATTATTTTTTGTTTTTTATTATAGGAAACATTCCTAACTAGATTAACTACATTTACCAATGAAAACCCATGGATGTGGGCTGTTTATGTAATTGTTGTAGGAATTCCGCTAGCGTTAATTGTATTTTTCATGTCAAACAAGGTAATTGTGCTATAGTCCTATAATGCCTTAATTTAAATATAACAATCCCAATTACAAAACTAATCGTAAACGTTTAAATTGCATTAGGAGAAATTAGATACCAAAAAAACAGATGCGTATTTACCAGACGATGAACAATCTGGCCAGGCCGACGAGCAAGGTGATGGAAAACGTGAAAAATCTGATAGTTCCAAACCAAATAAATCCGATTTAGAAGAACCAACACCCGAAGATGATGAAAATGATGAAGATGGAGCAGGTGAAGGTGAAGAAACAGGTGAAGAAGAGGAGTGTGGCAATGATAATCAGGAAGAAGATGTTGAAAATGTAGAAGAAATACAAAATGAGACTGATACAAATAAAACGGAACCCATCTCGGGAGGTGACAGTGCCCGAAAGCGAAAACCTAGAAGAGAATGAACAAAAGAAAGTGAATGAAGGAACAAATAATTTAATTAAAAATTGATTTCTTTTTTTAATTTTAATTAACTCTAGATAAAAAAAAAATAAATTAAAATTGTCTTTATTTATTATAAAAAATTATAAAACAATCGAATAATATAAAATGAAGGAAACATAAATATTATATAAACAAATATATTTATTTTAATTTAATTTAAAAAAATCGACCAACCATACTTAGAGTTAAGTGAGTTTTTAAATTAAATTTTGGCCGATTAAATGGCCAAATGCGATACCATATAAAATCACACAACACACATTACACTGTATAATTTCGTTGTTATTATGATTCCATTTTGATATAAAAAAAATTAATTCTAAAAAAATTTAAAATAAAATGGAGCAATATAATATATTATAAAAATTATGTAAATAATGTATTTCCGTTTATTTATAAACATTTTTTATTGTAATCAGTATTTTTGTTTTTATTAATGATTGATAAGGGAAGGAAGACACAAAAAATGAATCAAATATCCATTTTATTTTAAATTATTTTTGTGAATATATAAAAAACACCAAATTTAATTTTTTTTTTTTATTTAAAAAATGCATTAAATTTATATATTAGATAAATATTATATTATTTAGAAATAATTACAAAAACAATGTTTTTAATTTAATTTAAATGTTTGTAAGAAATAAAAAAAATGTCGCTAAGTTAAAAACCGGAAATATTTTTCTTTAAATAAGGTCATTTCTTTACTGCAGCGAAACATGACTTTATTTGTTTTTTTTTCTTGTACAGGTCAGGTACTGCTGCCTACTAATTATTGCTCCGAAATATACAAAGGAATAATTCAAATTTTCTAATGCTTACTTTTGCTAGACCGATATATTTTTTATTTTATTATGATATGTCGCAATTGGGCACACTGAATACTCGTAAAAGCCCAACGTACGTTCGTGATAGCCTTAGAATGCCACCAAAATATTCGTTGCTTGTGCTTCATGCGACTAAACGGTTGGATCGTTTGGCTAACGCATCGACCCTTATCCGTTTAAAATGTAAACAAAATACTGGATACCGCCAATACCGAACCCCACAGATGTACGCGGATTCGACATTTATGATCGGCATGGGGAACGTGCAGTCATTACGAAAACCGAGTGCGTTTGAGGGCTTTATTACAATATGAAAGAGAATCGGTAAGAACTAAACTCGATGGCCTAAAAGTGGAGACCATGTGTCCCAAAACTACGTTGCTCTGCATTGTAGTGATGAATCGTTTTTTTTTTCAAACAAGAGAAAATAAGCAAGATAACAAAAAGAACCGGTTTAGCACATTACCACCCCAATTCCCATAGTCGTGTCATTTCAGACGATGTGACTTCAGTCACGTCACGTCGCTTGAAAGTTAGTACAGTAAAACTTCGTTTATCCGGACTACTGTTATTCGGAACTTTTATTATCCGGACGAAACAAAAGAACAAAAAAAATCAGAAAAAACTATAAAAAAAAACATTTTTTTTAATTTTTTTTTTTTTGGATTTTACTCTATCATAATTTTTGTATAAAAAACATTATTTAAAAACATAGAACAAAAAAGTATTAATTTATACAACAGCTTATTTAAACAAGTGAACCAAATTACGCAATTAGAAAGATTTAAAAAAATATTAGGACGAAAATTTCACCCTTCCATTTTGTTGTAGTCGCCTGTCACTTACAAAATTCAAGTGACATCTGTCGCATAAAGTGACTTTATTGTAACAAACGACTAGAGAATAGGAAAATTGATGTGACGTGACTAAAGTCATGAAAAATGACGTGATACAACTATGGTAATTGGGGTGTACTATTGCATTGCAGATAACTCCGGGGCAATCATTTTTTTCCTTTACACCTATCTCCTTACTAGACATTTAGTAAAGTTTTGTCTTTTTTATGATCGGTATGATCGGAGTATTACAAATTAATGCCTGCGGGTATCCAAGACCTGTTTGCCAAATCAAAAATTTTGCGATATTTTAATCTTTCTCTCGTTGTGATAATAGAAGCTTGCTCAACAGACCTGTAGGTCTTCGAGTTATATCGTTTGATACGAACCAAGGTGCATCTGCTAAGGTTCTTAGAAACTTAGACTGGAACCACTGAAGAATGTCCAACTTCTAGTTACTGACCTTTCCCCACATCTAGATAGGTTTTATTATCATTTTATATAGCAGTACATAGTTTAGTTTCAATCGATAAACTTCTGTAGCGTGGTTGGAGTTTATTAGCAGGGAGTGATCAACATTTGGTCATTGTAAAGCAGCAATGGCAGTTTTCGTGAAGGGCTGAAAAATGAAGATACAAATCAGTTCCAAGATCTTGTCAATAATAGCATTATTATTATGCTTGAAAGGCCATGTGGGCGTTTAGCCACCTCGCACCGCGACCTAAAAGATCTTTTTGCTTGACGCTGCTGAATAATCTGTCCAGTCAATATGCAGGCCGGTACGCAAAACATACTAGCTGGGCCCATTGCTCTCCCTCCCCACTTCTGCTAGAAAGACGTAGCATTGGTATCCAAGGACTTCGGAAGGGCAGTCCTACTCTCGTATATTCCTACCCCTGCTCCGTCTTCCGTTTTGTACTTACTCTTACGAGTTGCTAGGAATGGAAAGTCGCCTGTATGTCACTCAGCTTTACTACAAGAAGGCTAAATAAAGCTGGAGAGTTCCTGGTATCCAGCGTCCGCATACTTTAGACTGATTAACGTCAGCCATTCATCCACCGGCAAATGCTGTTCCACCTTAGATTAGGGTTTTGTCAAGGATTTCTTCTTTAGCACCGTACTTTAGCCTGTGCCAAATGGCCAAAATGTGGCAAATGGCTAAAATGTGTCAAATGGCCTCAGTTACCAGTGGTTGCCACGAAGAGGCACTACGTACACTTGCGAATTGTGACCAGTTGCGAAATGCCTTACACAATTGTACCCATCACGCGACTGTTTAAAATATGACCAGAACAGTTCATGTGATGCGCACGGCGCACCCTACTGGAAATTTACGGAGCCGGTAGATTAATCTACTCAACTTTGGTCCCCCCTCCAATAGACGCCAAACCACCGATTATCTGATGAAGTAAATTCTGTTTGGAAGGTTCTAAAAACTTCGGTTGTCAGTCTTGCCCAGTGGGCTCTATATGTGTAGTGAAAACAAACCCAAAAATAATTGGTTTGATGAGGAGCCTCGTCTTGCTGTCGAGCAACAAAATACAATCTATTCCTCGGAGAAGGGCAAACTCGTTTTACAATCGCCCGGAAAAAGAAGGCTGTCTTTGCTGGGAGAGCCTCTAAGTGAATTTGTACACGCAAAAAGCGTCAGAGGTGGAACACCGAATTTTTGAAAGTATAACAACTCAGTAATGAGCAGAATTAACATAATTTCTTCAAAGGAATTACAGAATAGCATCTTACTTTCAAACCTAGGTCAATAGCTAGTCGGGATCGCGATGGAAACCGCCGTGTAAATAACGATGCGAAGAGGTTTTGTAAATGATTCTTTCTAAATATTACGTGACATGTCGTGGTGTACCACAGGTGTCTCTGGATTTAGAACGAAGCGCATAGAGAATCCATCCCACAAGCAATTCACACAGTGTACTTAGAGACTGAAGAGAAACCCTTCACTTGGGATTGATTGTTTTAATGCCGAGCTCTTGATATTCAGAGGGGAAATTTTGTGGAACTTTCTTTTCGAGATGTTTTTCGTGCGAGAACTATCGAGGAAGCCCTTTACACAGCTCCTTTGTACTAATTACAGTCTTACATATTATTGGGAAGATTTACACCGCAATAGGAGGAAATTAACGATGACTACCAAGGGGATTTGCAAATGATTCTTTCTAAATATTACGAGATATCTCGTGGTGTACTACAGGTGTTCCTGGATTTAGAATAAGCAGTTACATGACGGTGAAGCAGGAGAGTTTATGGGTTGCTTTAGAATACCGGGGATTGCCTAAAAAATATGTAGATACATCTAAAGGTTAAGAACAAGCTAACGGGAATATTTCGAACTAACTCCGGTGTTCGACTGCACAAGGAGATGCTCTGTCGCCGATACTCTTCAATCTAACATGTTGGAATACATCTTTGTAAAAGTGAAAGAACTCAGGAGACCGACCATCTTATACCGGCAATCCATGATCATAGGTTCTGGTGGTTGGTCTCAAAAACAACTATCCCAAAACAAAATTTCTGAGCTCGGGTTTTAGAGACCAAGTTGTAATTGATTTTAGTAGTGGTAACTTCACATTTGAGAGAGTGGCAAGGATCAAATACTTAGGGCCTTTCACTTATGTTAATAATTTATATAGGGGAGGATTTCAGGATCGTCTTACCTTGATAGCATGCTGGTGATATTTACCGCTAAACGCGACGTGACGTTGATAGGTAACTAATACAAAAAAGCGTTAAATTCGACTACAATGGCAACGCCAGAAATCACCTACTAAAATCGAAATTAAATCGAGCAGAGGGACCTCATATGGCATTTTTTAATTTTTTTTTTTAACTCTATGCAACCTTTCTGGGGCTCAAGGCACTCCAAAACTCTTTTGCCAGTTCACTTTTACCGTCCTATTTTAAGAAGTAGTAGCCAAATCAACGACGTAAGGTTACAACGTATAATGGCCGTTTTGTATAAACCACCTGCACATTGCATTGCTTGCAAGGTGGGTCGGCCCATGAATTTTACACCCTCAATAAGGGGTTAATAATAGTGTTCATCGTCATCATCGATCGTAATCAGGTGATGAAAAATCCCGTTTACATCCCATCGGGATTCGAAGCGGGTACCTCCCGATCCAAACGCCGCAGCTTTAACCACTGTGCTACTTCTTAGTGTGATTTCACCATCAGAGGCAATAAATTCAATCTGGAAATCAAACAGAAACTTAGAGAGACCGGCATGTTCGAGCCCACATGGTGGATGCTCTTGATGTCTTTCAATTCAGAAAAGGTGTTATCTAACTTAATCTCAAAGAGGTTAAAATAAGTAGACTAGAAAAAAGCAAATGTTAAGCATGGAAAATTCTATGCGAAAAAGAGAAAGACTGAAATAGAAAGTTCTAAGCAATAATATTTAGTTATATTTATTTTTTTTTAATTGTTTTGTTTTATTTGATAATTTTTAATTTTCAAGAAACTACGCACAACCACTTTTTAACAACAATAAAAACTAAATGGTTTGTTTATATATAAGAAAGAAGACCAAATTATTATTTGTAAGTTGTAACCAACCTTATATATCCATTCCTCTCCAACTGAGTAAAGATATTACGTGGGGAAAAATTTGTTTCCTCTCTATATTTATTTATTTATTTAATCTTTTTCCATTAGGAATACAATAGAAAATAGTTCTCAATAGAAAATAGTTCTCCATAGTTTAACCTCTTTGTTTAATTCTGAAGAATCTATCTTTCAAGTAGGTATGATTCCAGTATTCTAGCGAATTGCATTTATACTGTATATGCTGCGAGTCGAGTCGAGTTTAATCCGAGTTTAACTCTCACTATATACGGAGTCGTGTTAAACTTGACTCGACCTAATAATTTGTAGAGTCGAGTTAAGCTCTACTCTAAAAAATGCACTATATACGCATAGAGTATAGTTAAAAAAACAACAAAATTAAAAAAAAATTCGTGCACCAATATTAAAAAATATTCGTTTTAATTTTTTCAATTAAATTTGTTATTTAATTTTAAATATCTTATTTATTAAGATTTTAATTAATTAATTTTAATAATAAATTTTTGTTTTGGTATTTATTTTTTATTTTTTCGAAAAAATTACTCCAACATTTCGGTGGTCTGTCCCGTAATTTTCATTGATTGAAAATTACAATTTTTTAGACATAATATCGCTGGAAAAATGACAATAATATATATGGCGATCTGAAATGATATTTTATTCCATTTTTTTAAACTCGGTTTCAATCCTATTAGAACTCTGCATATGTTTAACTCTGCAGTATATACACCTAGAGTTGGTTAGAAAATAACTCGACTCCGTATATAGTGAGAGTTAAACTAGGATTAAACTCGACTCGACTCGCAGCATATACAATATAATTGGTAGAAGATTTTTTAAATTGAATAAAAACTACTATTGGTTATAGGAGTTTTTCCTATAACCAATAGTAGTTTTTCCTTTAAACAAGTTTTTATTTAACTTCACCTGTTAGTTAGTATTTTTGGGTGAAATCTTGCAACTGAATTTTTTCCTTACCACCTCATGACATGGGTATCAATTGAAAGAGTTTACCAAGCAGTATACCTACGTGATGCCATTCTAAATTCAATATGACGGATGCCCCAAGGTGGCGGACTTAATTTCTTTTATCAACTTCTTGATATGGGTAGCAAATGAAAGGGTTTGAAGAGCAGAATAACGTTATTGACCACATAACCTACAACAAGCTTATTTTTAAAAAGGATTTTTAACTACTATTTTTTTTAAGGTAAATCGCGTAATTTTAAACTGATGAACGAGACATTTTTCTCTTAATGGTAATTGTTACTATAAATAATTTGAATTTAATGGCTGGAATATTTTTCGAGATGTTCAGCAAATCTTCGAGCTTTATCTTCATTACTTCTATTTACTTTAGTAATTTCTATTCAAAAAGTGAAATAAAGTATGCTTTCTTATTACATTTTTAAAATCAAAAATGAAATGGTTACTTGCATTTGTTAATTGATTTTATAATTGAATTAAGAAATGTGCTCAAAAGCGTGGTCTTCTTGGATATACATATATAGCACAAGCCTTCGACAAAGTTTGCAGCAATATCTCGATAAATTATATTACCCTCATGACGATTGGATCCAGTACTGAACCTTTTGTATACTACCGATTTATTCACTGTCGACAAATGATAAGCTTCCACATTCGCTGATGATCGCTTTGTTGTCCCATAAACATCCTCAAACTAATTCACGGGAACTGCAAAATTGTTTACTCAAAATGTAGGAATGGTTAATATAGGGTGAACAAATTAGAGTTTCACCGTGCCGATAGGGATTATTTCTCCAATGTCATTAGTCTATTTTTACATTTGGGGCTCTATTCTCGAATTCCACATCCATTTTCCACTTGTGAACATCTGTCAAAGTTCACATAAAAACGTTCGAAAATTGTAATTCGTATATAAAACACATGCGGCATGGACATTTTCCTATATGTGGAATTTTTTCCACATGCTTATACCCATTCGGAAATATTCCCTTAGTACCGAAAAAATTCAATTTTTATGAGTTTTGACAGATGTCCACATGTGGAAAATGGATGTGAAATTCGAGAATAGGCCCCTTGGAGTGGGATTTTTCACAAAAAGAGAAGAAAATTTTTCTCTTTTTTTAAAAGGATAAGGCCCTTTCCGAAAGTTATACTTATTTATTTAAACATACTTATTTAAATAAGTATGTTAGCGAGGTAAATTAAAATAAGTATGTTTTTACAAAAAAATTCTACAATGAAACACAAATTCTGTTAATCTCATTGCTTATACATTGTGATATTTTGCAGTAATTAAGTTTTATAAAAAATTTAATTAAAAATTATTTAATAGTTAAAAATTAAGTGCGTCGCTATCAAAATATAAAATAAGTACAAATGTGAATCAATTCGGATGATTTTTCATACTTATATAAGATGGCGGTAAATAAGTATACATATATAACTTTAAAATAAGTATAACTTTCGGGAAGGGCCGAAGTTTTTACTCCATTTAAGTTAATCGTATTATGTATAAGAGCTATCTCCTTTTCTCCGCTTCGACCATGTACCTTCGTGGTGAGGGACACAGACGAATGATAGTTGAAATAGAATATCATTTTATTTTAGCTAGTTGAAATCGCATTAATAAAATATATTTCTACTAAGCGAAATATCTAGAAGCATAAACAAAATAGTCATGGAGAGGAATTCGGTAGGATAATGTATTAAAATCATTTAAACGTACTACGAAAATACGGGCGTTAATAAAAACTGCGTGTCTCTTCAACCAAAGCACCTAGACGTAATGTAAGGGGAATAGAAAGTATTTCAAACAAATCATATACAAAGCTATTTTTTTTTAATTTCGTTTTTCTTAATAAATGAAAAATCTTACAAAAATTAATTTTGATTGTTACGTTATCAAGAAGAAAAATTGATAAATAAATGATCTGAAAATCAATTAATGAAATTTTCAGGAGAAAGATTAACCAGAATAGACATTGCGTGGACCAAATTTTTTTTTCATCTTACCTTCTTTTTTGGACATTGAAGTATAATTATTTTTGAATACTATAGCAGTTCCCTGCCGGCCACGCGTAACGCAAATGTTCATTTTACGAAGAGTGTCTGCTACTAAAGTGTTCATAAACGTTACACTAAAAATGAGTAGAAATGTTACATACTCGTAAATGATACTTTTGTCACATGAGAAGTAAAACAAACTTGCGAAGACTTATGTATGCATTGGTTTATAAAAAAGTATTCGTAATGTGTACACATTTTACGTAACATTTTTGAACTCACATGGGCGTAACATTTATAAGCCGCAAATAATTTTAACTAAATTATTAGGATAATAATTTAATTCCGCAAATAATTTTAACTAAATTATTAAAGAAAACCACGTATTTTGTTTTATTTTTAGCAAATATATCATTTTATTAATTTGATATTATATCAATTAATTATTAATTATATCTATACTAAATTTTATCACATGTTGTTTTACTTATACTCATATGTGACAAGATTAGTGCTTCTTAATAAAACATTAGATATATTACATTTGAATTCTGTTTCAAGTTCAACTAATTCACTAAAATATTTAAAAAAAAAAACATAATTTGTAAATAAAAATAGCTAATAATCTATTGTATATATTGTAAATGTCGCTGTAGCTATCATTCACTAAATTGTATTTATAAACAACAAAAATTAATAACAAATTAAAAATTTACTAAATATTAATTAAATATTATTTGCTTTAGTAAAAATCACATTCTGTTTAGAAATGGAATGAAGAAAACTATAAGGTTATGTAAATTCATAAATGAAATCTGAAATTGTGAAGTAGTAGTAGTACCAAAGAAGAAAGATTAACCAGAATAGACATTGCGTGGATCAAATTTTTTTTTTCATCTTACCTTCTTTTTTGGACATTGAAGTATACTTATTTTCGAATATTATGAATTTTTTGAATATTTTATACAAATTATGCTGTCAAAACAAAACTTGTCAAATAATTTCACTAACTATACTGTTAAGTATTCTCAATTTTTATTATTTCAAATATAAACCAGTAAACCAAAGAATACATAACCCAACTTTCTCTTACCTTCGAAAAATCAAGGTCAAAAAAATGAGTCCAAATTTCTCCCCATATAAAAACTGCGTTATGTCGCTTCTGGGTATTCTGTGGTAGTACCGCATATAAAAAACCGTTCGTAAACTGTTCGTAAGTGGTTAACTTTTTATGTATACTTTTTTGCGCCTGCAGGATTAATACAAATTATGCTGTCAAAACAAAATTTGTCAAATAATTTCACTAACTACACTGTTGAAAGAGAAAAGGCATAATGAAAAAATGGCTAGGACTGATAAGTTTTTAATGCTTTTTTGAGAAATTATTAGAAAAATTATAAGTTTTCTATTTACTTCTCAAAAAGCTTAACTGTAACTAAATTCAACTATTTATGATTTACTATTTATTATTATGAATTATTTATTGTTAAATTTTTTATTTATGAATTACATAAACAGTTTAATTACATAAAATTTCGTTGTTTAATTGTTAGAGTGTAATTAATCTAACTCTTTAATTAATTGAAACACTTGATGATTTTAGAATATTTATTTTAGTAACAAAATTATGCAATACAACTGTTACATATAACGGAACGGAAGTAAGTAAGAAATTGACAATACAAGATGGCCACGAAAAGTTAAAATCCAAATCGATGATGATTGCGTTTACACCAAGAGTTGACTTTTAGTTGCATCCAACACTCCTCCTCAATTTCTACTTTATAACAACTGCTCCCTCTTTCCTTGAATAATAAATGAAATTAAAACAACCCGCTGTCCTTTCGAAGTGATTGTAACCGATTTGTGCCCAGCGGCTTGGTGCACATATCTGCCAGCATCTCGTTGGTAGAACAATACTCACATCGAATCGTTTGCTTTTCGATGTGATCCTTAATAAAATGTCGCCTAGTGTCGATGTGCTTAGATCGGCTAGAGAAACCTTCTTGGTTGATCAGTGCTAAGCAGCTTTGATTGTCTTCGTATATCAAAGTCGAGTTGTTTATGTCGACATTAAAATCGTTCAACAACCTTTGCAGCCAAATCGCCTCCTTACATGCTTCGGACAATGCAACAAACTCGGCCTCTGTTGATGATAGTGAAACGCATGACTGCTTCTTGCAACTCCAACTTATCGTTGCTCCAAATAACTTGAATAAATGACCGCTGTTTGATTTTCGATCGCATCGATCTTCGGCCCAGCTGGCATCTGCATACCCAAAAAATATGTTCTCGCATTTAACATCTCCCATGCGTAATTTTAAATCGTTTGTACCCTTTAGATAACGTACAACTCGCTTCAGCTCTGTCCAATCTTCTTCATTCGGACAATTTGTCTTTTGTGCGAGTATCGCCACACTTGCTGCAACGTCTGGCCGAGGGTTTATTGATACATACAGCAAGCTGCCAATTAGTTATTGATATTCCGCGTTATTTGGCAGCAGATCAGGCAATGAACTCTTCTGATATTCTGGCTTCAATGGGTATTTAGATATTTTTGCACCTTCTAAATTGAATCGATTCACCACGTGATTGATGTATGATTTCTGACTTATGTTAAATATTCCAGTAATGTCCCTTACGACCTCTATTCCAATGTACGTCTTTATTTTGCCCAAACTATCAACTTTGAATTCGTCGTTCAGAATTTCCTCAACCCGTTTGATCGCGTTGCTGTCACTACAAGCCACCACGATGTCATCAACGTAGATTAATATATAACACCGCCCATTGCCGATTTGCTGATAGTATAAGCATGGGTCTGCTTCACTGCGATAAAATCCTGCGTCAACGATTACCTTGTTTGATGACATGTTCCAGGTGCGTGCCGACTGCTTCAGTCCATACAAGCTCCTTTTTAATCGACATACCATGCTTTTATCATCCGTTTCGAAACATGGCGGCTGCTTCATGTAGATTTCCTCCTCCAGTTTGCTGTTTAAGAAAGCCGGTTTTGCATCCCCACCGTCAACAAGGTTCTAAAAGTTGTTTGCCTAGCAACTGGTGCAAATACCTCGTCGTAATCCTGGCCAAACCGTTGCGTAAACCCTTGGGCAACCAGTCTAGCCTTAAACCGCTTTACAGTGTCGTCTACGTTAGCTTTCAATTTAAACACCCATTTGCAACCCACTGCTTTTCGATTACTTGGTAATTCAACTATTTCCCAGGTGCCATTTTCTGCATGTGATTTCATTTCATCATGCATAGCCGCAAACCATTGATCCTTTTCTGCGGTCTTCAGTACGTCTGCCAGTGTTTTCGGCTCAGTAATTATTGAATTAATATTTTTGATTTCCTCGATTAATCGTTTTGATTTGACCCCTTAGTTTCTCGTTCCGAGCATCTAACTGGGTTTTTGGCAATTGCGATTGAAACAGTTCCTTTTTCGCGGCCCTCATTATTTCGCTTGATATGTTCTTGACCTGACACAGCGTCTGGTGCCTCCACTATTTGTTTACTTTCATTAGTGGTATTGTCAACTTGTGGTTTTATTTCGACAGTTACGGTATTATCTTCCCCTTCCAAGAAACGAACATCGCGGCTTATAATCAACTTGTTCGTCTTTACATCGAAACATCGATACGCCTTTGAGTTTTCGTCTTAACCCAAAAATCGAGCCTCCACTGCCTTTATGTCCAATTTTCTTCGTTTCTCCTTAGGGATATGCACAAAACATTTTTTCCCGAAGATTTAAAATTTTTTCAAAATTGGTAATGTACCCGACCAGATTTCTAGTGGTGTCTTCGGAGCTCCTTTTGTTGGCAAACAGTTCTGCATGAAATTAGCCGTTGTAACTGCTTCTCCCCAGAACGAATGGTCCAAGTTAGCCTCAATCATCATACATCGAGCCATCTCGATTAGCATTCGGTTCATGCGCTCTGCTACTCCATTTTGTTCTGGTGAATATGCGGCAGTGTATTCTACTTTAGTCCCGATGCCCTTTAAGTATTCAATGACCTGTTTGTTTTTATATTCTGTTCCGCGGTCTGAGCGAATAACTTTTATGGTCTTTGAAAACATAGTTCGCGCCATTTGGCTGAATTCCTTAAGCCTCAAGAAACATTGCGATTTTTCCTTCAGCAAATAAATTACCGTGTATCGCGAAAAATCGTCTATGAACGTTAGAATGTAGCGCATTCCACCATGTGACTTAGTTGGCATCGGCCTACACAAATCAGTGTGAACTAGATCCATCACGTCGCTGCAATTACACGCTTCAAAACACACACCGGTGACTAAATTGTCATTGTTTAGATGCCTCACCACATTATTGTCACGATGACCCAAAATGCGATGCCACTTGTGTACACATAAATTAGTTCTCTTGTGCGCTGCATAGACTTCCTTTGATTGTTTGAGAATGTATTGGCTGTCACAATTTTCCCCAATATATATTCGCCTGCCACCTTTCTTTTGCACTAAACACTTATGCGTACCAAATGTGATCTCATATCCACGAGCCGCCATTAATTTTACCGATAAGATGTTTGATGAAATTTCTGGTATATATAATACATTCGTTAATATGGCCGATACCGAATTACCTTTATCATCAAAAAACTGTAATTTGACGGATTTGGTACCACGTGACGAAATGTACGTCCATCAGCCACCCTGACTTTTTCTTGATTATTGAAAGTCAAATTCTCGAACTTAGATTTATTCACGCAAATGTGACACGTAGCACCGCTATCAATGATCCAATCGTCTGCACTTTGACTTTCGATGTGTTCGGTCATGAACAACATATCGTCATCTGATTTCTCAATAGCCACCGCCTTTTCTGATTTTCCCAATGGTTGTTTGACCTTATCCTTTTGAAGCCATCTAGTATTCTTATGGCATTCTACTTTAAAATGTCTCGGTTTGTGGCAAAACCGACATTTTCCTTTTCGCTTGTCGATCTTTAGTACAGCGTCGCCTGCGCTATCACCATTTTCGTTACAATTGCGTATAATTAAACGTTTATACTCGTCAATCAGTTTTGCCTGAACCATTTTCATGCTCAGGTCTTCCGTTTTCTGAGTTTGAAGTGCCGTCACGATTGTGTCAAAGCTGCGCGGTAGTTGCCCAAACAGCAGCCCAATCTGCCATTTTTCCGATAACTTTTCCTCTCCGAGATCGTCAATCCGTTGAAACATGTCCAACAACCAATGAATATGTTCTTCGAGGTTATCGCTCTCCGTAAGCTTCTTTGTGGAAATTTTTTTTATTAGTTGCACACTGCTATTGCCTGCACCCTTTTCGTGATATTGCTGCAACACATTCCACATCTCTTTTGCAGATTTAGTTTTTCTAATGTGAACAAATTGACTCTTTTGCACACTTAAAATTATTGTAGACATCGCGCTGTCGTTTGCTTTATTCCACACGGTCAATTGTGCTGCCTCGGCTGGCGTTTCACCAATTATTGCATCCCAACTAAGCTCTTTCTTCAGCAGCATTTCCATCACAAACTTCCAATTAAAGTAATTATCGTTGTCCAACTTTTCGATGCGATACTTTCCATCGATTACGTCCGCCATCATGTGTCTCAAAAAAAAAACCCGCAGTGATGTATAGTTTTTGTAATTAGTAAAGTTTATTTTATCCACTTGTTTTTAACAAACTTAGCCTATATAACGATCACTGGGCCCATAACCTGTTAGAGTGTAATTAATCTAACTCTTTAATTAATTGAAACACTTGATTATTTTAGAATATTTATTTTAGTAACAAGATTATGCAATACAACTTTTACATATGACAGAACGCAAGTAAGTAAGAAATTGACAATACAAGATGGCCACGAAAAGTTAAAATCAAAATCGATGATGATTGCGTTTACACCAAGAGTTGACTTTTAGTTGCATCCAACATTAATTATTATGTTCATGATTTGATTTCTCTTTACAATGGCGTTGCTATCGACGTTGCCTGTTAATACTGGATCAATACTTCCCTCATCGGAAGTATTGTTAACCTCATCTAAAAGATCCCCGTTATGTAAGCAAACATTATGTAATATACATGCTGCCATAATTAGTAATGGAATAAGATCAGGGCGTCTCGTATTTAAACCATTAAGTCTTCGAAACTGGCATTTAAGTAGGGCAAATGCCTGTTCAATGGTCACTCTTACTGCAGATTGAGCTCTGTTGTACATTTTTTGATGGTGTGTTATATTACCCCTGCCTTTAAAAGGGGTAATCAGGTACGATTTTAAACTGTAACCTAGGTCACCTACCATTTGTTGATGCTCTGGTATAAAAATAGTACCTGTAAGAAAAATAGATACTTCAATTAAATTATTATTAAAACAACCTAAGTAAATAATTTAAATACCATTTAAAATTTTAGTACACAAATTTGAGAGTCTAAAAAGGTAGGAATCATGGATTGACCCCACCCACCTCACCGGCATAGCGATCGGTGAATCCCATCTTTTCGTCACAAAAGCATTGCAAGAGCACAGCATGAAATTTGTATCTGTTTATATACGAATTCGGATTCATTTTAGGTGTCTATTGTTTTCCAGCACAATAGATCTTTTAGGTCGCGGTGCGAGGTGGCTTATCGCCCACATGGCCCTCCAGTAAATAAATAGGTGTTGGAATTCGGATGTGTGTCGCATCAATGCATCCAATGGTTCCTAAAAATAAACATTTAATTTTCGTTAATTCCTTAAAATGGTTCTATTTTATATATATATATATATATATATATATATATATATATATATATATATATATATATATACATATATATATATATATATATATATATATATATATATATATATATATATATATATATATATATATATATATATATATATATATATATATATATATATATATATATATATATATATATATATATATATATATATATATATATATATATATATATATATATATATATATATATATATATATGTGTGTATTTACAATTTACCTGGAAATTTAGATTTGTTTTTAAAGGAGTCCGCTATTTCAGCGCTCTTTCTGCAGACGGCCAAGCAAAAATTTTGTTTTAAAAATTAACTTACAAAATAATATTGCATATTTCAAAAACAATTTTCCAACACGCATAAATGGACCCACCAAATCGGAGATTCTGGGCTGACCACGAGTAATATCGACATAATATACGATATAATATACGAAAATGCGCTTTGAATTGTTGTCATTCAACTTACAAACCGTATTTTCAAAGTACATCAAATTTTTCGGGTTACTGATGGTATATTCGGATTCTTCTTCTGAATCACTCGATGAATCATCAAACAGCAAATGCCAATATATTTCGGAACATAAAGCCAATATATTTCGGAACATTCCAATAACTTTTTTGTTCATTTTTATTCATAAGTAAATAATTAACAAAAGTAAAATATATTTAAATGCTTATTGAGCCACAATTAAAAAAGATTTTAATTATACAAATAAAAAATAATTTTATGCACAACATAACGCACAGCTTGACAATTTGAAAAAACTTCAAAAATCCATTCTTTTTATTCCATTAGTGTTTTTTTATTATATTTTGTTCGGAACATTCCATGGTCACGTGATGCGAATTCTATTCGTTCTATTCTTTCCGTAGAATGAATAAAAAAACACCCATATTTAAAAAAAAAATGGACGCTTAGTTTCGGTGTTTGAATTCAGATCGCGGTAATTGAAAATTGCCATTTTAGCAAAACAATGAGACGATTTAGACGTGTTTTCTTGCATCAGCTTTCTCTACTTTCAAAAAATCAGTTTTCGTTTACACCTACTCTCCACCTGCCATTAACATCGAGTTATACCATTAAAATTCGAACAGTTGCTAGTGGAAACACGAAATTGCAACGACTTGCCATATGTCATACAATCATTTGCTGCCAAGAAGGCTTAACTTGATTGTATACCAAAATTTTACATTTCTTGGCTGGATTCAAAAATTTGGTTACCAGTTTCGAATGAAAGTTTTCTAATTTGTAGTTAGAAACTTTTTACAAAAATTTTTAAAAAAATTTTTGTTGAGATATTTTTAAATACATACTTAAAAATGTGGCAGCCAAAAAAGAATCGTTAAAATACATATAAGTGTGACGATTTTTTTGCAACAAATTTTACACAATTTCTTTAAAATATCAAAACGCAAATGATTTTTAACCGTCAAATTTATTGTGTGTTTTCCTCACCCGACGCCATTTTTTATATTTTTGTTACAAGATATGGTAATTGTAATGGTAAAATTTATGTCAGGTGGAGTAGCCGGGTTAGACGTGTTTGCTTGAATCAGTTTCACTGTTGTTATTTATCTATGTGTGTGTAAAAATTCTCTAGTTTAAAAAAATGAATAGTAGAGCATATAGTATATGCATTAGAAACTGATGGAGAAAAAATTAAAAAAACTATTTTGGACTATATAAGCACGGATACTTTTGGTATTCCTGAATTAATTCTAATGTTTGTCCCCGAGCCCCGACTCCAATTGTCCGTTTGATATTCCAAATTTTCTGCCATCTTTACAAACTACTCGTATCTACAATAAAAAAAAAACATGACCTTCGGAAATTTTATATAACTATTTTGTTTGTGAACGTGCAAAGACACAGAAGAATCAAACAAAATTTTTGTTGAAAAAAGAATCACAAAAATATGACCTTCGAAATCAATTTATAGAGAGAGGGGTAAAGAAACGAGGAAAGAAACTGATGCAAGAAAACACGTCTAAATCGGCTCTTTGGGGCATGCTTATAGTTAAAATGTTTGCCGCTCTTTTTTAAGGCAGCACCATATGCGATTGGAAAACTGCAAAATGCGATACCTATCGGAAATAATGTTAACCCTACGCTCTGCATGAAATGATATTTCTCTCCATATAAAACATATGGAGAGTGAAACTAACGGAATTAAATTAAACCCTACGCTCTGCATGCAAAATCATGACAGTCCAATCCTCAATTGTCATTTAAGTTTTGTGTAGAAATGTATGGCGAAATAAATAACATTAAATTATTTTCATATTTTAAAATATGTTTAAGTGATGTCACTAATAACAGAAATTGTAAACATGGAATCCTTAGTGCGTTTAGTTGTTTTAAATAGATAAATAAATGTTTCTTTTTATTAAAATCGATTTAAATTTGTGATTTGTGTTGACCTGAAAAATGTTATGTGAGCTAATCCACCCAAATAAATGTTTAAAAAAATTGATTCAATCTGCTATCGCATATCGTTTCCTTCTTAGTTTATCAATTATGTAATAATGTTATTTGTAAATTAATTTTAGGGTTTAGGTTTTACAACAAAATGTCAACTCAAGATTTGAAAAAAAAAATAATAATAATAATTAAAGTTATTAGGTGCAAAAACTGCATTATTAGGTGCAAAAACAGACGTGGAACCATTTTGATGGTACTTTTTCCAGTCTTAATTGAATAATCCATTTTCTTTTTAATGATGGTTGGCTAGGAAACCGATGAAATTTTAAAGAATCATTTCTTGTAAATTTATTATTGCAGTTTGACACACAGCAAGTTGTCACCATTTCGGTTGGTATAAATATTAACTATTAAAATAATCACACAAAAGTTTGACAAAGTTGTATGTTTTTTTGATTATATTAAAAACCAAAATTCGTTTTTTTTTTATTTCGCCCTAGTGCTCGAATTCACTTTACTTTTTTCTATTTTAAAATGGAAATAATTTACTAGACTATTTTATTTTACTATACGTTTCAGTATAATTCTCTTATGTCAAATTTCATTCCAACCTTGACCTATGGTATTGCCATCTGGTAGATGAAAACAGAAATAATTGCATTTTGCATACCCCATTCAAAATAATGTTTTAGCAAGTATAATTTGAAAGCAGTATGTTTGATTGGCCAGTAAATAAAAAATCGGTTTGGATCATAATACCTTTTTAATTTATTTCTTTTAGCATGTTAACACTTTAAAAGCCATTACTTAAAAGTAATTTCAATTTATGTATCATGGAAAATGAATATGTGACATTCATTTTGTTATTAAAACGAAACAAAAAATTTAAAACCAAAAAAAATTAAAAACTAAAAATAAACGATATGCATGGTTTTTAATTATTCATGTATTTTCCGTGGAGACTCGGTAGTTTTCAGTTAACACCTACTCTCCACCTGCCATTACCATCGAGCAAATAAATTCAAATAAATTATAATAATCTATAAGGGTCATACTTATACTTTTTCATAGTAAACTGGCTGTGAAAGATATAGGTAGATTTATCGATAATGCAGTACTATTTGATACGTGAAACTGAGTACGGCTGAGTACGATTGTATTCTGTGGTACGGCCTTAACAATTTGTAATTTTTGGTACATAAATAAAAATAAATTTATTTTTTTTGTTTTCATGTCTAGTTGTCAATTTTATTCGTGTTGGATGCTTTTGTTTACATTTTTGTTTCGATACAAAAAAAAATATTTAAAAAACAACCACTACTGCCATCTTTAGAAATAATCCATATGTGTCCGTTTTTTGACACCAATGTTCTTTATTGACGGTTGTAAAAGTTGAGAAAGCGCCTCTCGAGGAAAAAAGTTAAAATGAGGCAACAGGCAAAATGACATTTCTCATAAATGCGACGAAAGAAATTTTTGCAATCCGGTAATTAAAAATTGTTTTTATAATCCAAAATTGGAATTATTTACAATTATTATCAATCTGGTAGGTAAAAATTGTGTTTACAGTTTAAAATTGGAATTGTTTACAACAATTTCGAACGTCAAATTAGCAGCTACCTCAGTTTACAAATTTTCCACTAGGAGGAATCTGTGATGCTCCAATCGTCTATTGACGATTGTAAAAGTTGAGAAAGCGCCTCTCGAGGAAAAAAGTTAAAATGAGGCAACAGGCAAAATGACATTTCTCATAAATGCGACGAAAGAAATTTTTGCAATCCGGTAATTAAAAATTGTTTTTATAATCCAAAATTGGAATTATTTACAATTATTATCAATCTGGTAGGTAAAAATTGTGTTTCCAGTTCAAAATTGGAATTGTTTACAACAATTTCGAACGTCAAATTAGCAGCTACCTCAGTTTAAAAATTTTCCACTAGGTGGAATCTGTGATGCTCCAATCGTCAATAGATTATTATAATTTATTTGAATATGTAGATGGCTGTAGTGTTTTATTAAAAATGTAAATTTTAATTCCGAATTAAATTGTCAATTAAATATTACGGGTATAAATCAAAGTAATTTGGTAGTATTAGGTGATTATGACACTGTGGTTATAATAGATGATAATATTTATAATGTCAAGTTATTAGTTGTAGATAATAAAACAATGAACCTTAACATCATTTTGGGAAGGGATTTTCTAAAGCAGAATCAAATTTTGACAGTTAAAATAATGCCGGAAAATACTTTCAAAGTCGATCATATGAATGAAGTGTCAGCAATGAATGAAAAAGTGATGTTGCTTGAGAAACAGATAGATCTTGATATTGGCGATACGAAAGAAACTTTAAAGTATAGTAGTAGAATAGAGGATTTGTTTGAGGGATATTATTCAAATAACTATAGTACTAGTGCGAATGCGTGAAAAACTTAATGATAGAGTCACTAAGATGATAAGGAGAACTCCGACGGCAAAACGAAGCACTTCCATGTTTCCAAAAATAGATTTATTTATTTATTTTTTTTTTTTCTTTTTAAAAAGATTCGCGATAGTGGTCTGGAACAAATAGCTTAAGGCTAATGTGAGTCCGACAAGTACGACCACTACAACTATGGACCGCCAAATTTCCATTAATATTAAATTTGTGATTCGTTTTAAAGACAAACTCAATCGATTCTTATTTAATATAAAATATTAAATCTATATAACTATACACAAACAAATATATAATACTATATAAAATATTTTTTTTTTTTTTTTTTTTGATTTATTAAAATATAAAAGGATGAGTCCAGGACTAACTCATCACCCATGACATGCAGCAAAACGATCAGTCATCATTAAAGGAAAGGATTGTAGGAACATTAGGGTTTTTTTTTTTCTTCAGACAATTATATCACGCTCACCATTAAGGGACTGATGAAATGAACCGACCGAAAACTTTAAGCGGGTGGGAAAGTAATTTAAGTAACCACGGCAATTACAATCACGCTCACCATGAATATCATGGGACTACTGAGACGAACTGCCTGGGTAACGAAAGGAGATAGGGAAGGGTTAAATTTGGTCAACCATTGATATCCCGCTGACGTAGGAGACAACGGACAACAGATATTGATGGTTGATAACCAAACCAAATGAAAATTTTAAACAAACCTCAGTATGTGCAGCCGTGTGTATTCAAAACAACTCGGGGTTGGTTACAACGGTTCACAAAAAGATAACGAGGTTAACACAAAAAAAATAAAAACTGAGAAACTAAAGCCGAAATTTTTTTTTTATATCTTGGGCGCCACTGTAACGAAAAGGACGTGAAGTCACTCCGTTAGCAGATATCCATGCCACTTGTTGTTCCTGGGCGGTCATTGGCCGGCTAAGGCTCAGGGGAAAGGCGTGGGGTTTGCCAGGAACATGGCACGGATCTAGTTGAACCGCGGGAAGGGAAGGAGGCAGGATGTGGGAGAATGGAATAGGCGGGGATGTGGATTGCGACGACTCACATCTCGCTTTGGGGCTGGGTTAGGAGAGTCCTGAACTCATCCTAAATGTGGCTTATCTCGCCATCTTAATAACAAAATTTTCAAATTCAAGGTTTATAATTATATCTAAATTATAAGTTTTATATTTTCAATTATAATGAACTTAAAACTAGTAATATAATATTTAAATCATAATAAACAATAATAAAAATTAACTCATGTTAAAAATCAACTTTGCTCTTCCATTCATTATTAATTTCTTCTTTTTTTTTTTTTTTTTGGTTTATAACTCAACTTTTATATTAATATCTGGTATTTCTATTCTTATTTCACTATCTACTATTATTTTATTCGATCAATCCAAAATCTACACTTTCAATGTCTTTTTAAAACGATTTTGGATTCCTAATTGATTAACGTACAATTAACTAACACATCAAAAATTTTATTAATCACAATAAAATATACTTTTATTATATGTATCAAAGTTATGATTACGTTCGAGTTAATCGCAACACAAGTAGGGATATTCATTTCCCATTTTTCACTTCTTAATCCTTATCAACTTATTATTATTCGAATTTTTATCACTTCTCTTTTAATAGTCTTTAGAATTCTCACTTTCCTTAATTTTATATAAATTTTATAATAGTTTCTTCAATCTTTTAATTTAATTAAGTAATATTAATTTATTACTAACAACTTGCACTTTATCTTAAAACCCAACTTTGCTTTTCCATTTATTATTCATCAAAAATTTTATAATAGTTTCTTCAATCTTTTAACTTAATTAAATAATATTAATTTATTACTAACAACTTGTACTTTATCTTCTCGTCACAAACAACATCAACCGAAAAAAAAAAATAAAAATAAAAAAATAAAATAAAAGAACAACCCGACTTACTCGAGCTCAAAAACTTAACTCCAAAAAAAAAACCCACGCCATGCACGTCGGTCGTCAATCGCCCACATCAGAAGAAAAAAAAAAAAAAATGCATCAGCATAAAAAGGAATTAGAAAATTAGATTATAAAATATGTACTTGGTAATATCAAAAAAAATTAAAAGATAAGAACCCAAGTGAAAAATGAGCTTCGTGAAACTCAGAAAAATGAAAATTCTCATGCGTTGATATATAGCTGACTTGCTTGATTTCCGTAGAGGAATGCTCGACCTAATTGAGCACAAGTAGTCACATGAGATAGGAATTTATTATCTGTTTTAGGCGACAGATAATTGGTTGTTTGCAATACCAACAACCATGGGAAAGAATGTGGACAGTACGTATAGTACAGGTAAAATAGGCGATGACTTAAGAAAATTGGAGGTACGCCAATTGACTGGCGTAACAAAGATACGAGGCGGAAATAAAGTTAAAAGAAAATAAGGTCGTAAGATCTAATCCTAAAAGATTTAGTTATTGCGAAAAGGTAGAAATAAAAAAAATTACTGATGAATTACTTCAGACGGGAATTATTAGGCCTAGTGAGCCGGCATTTACTAGCCGCATAGTGTTAGTGAAGAAAAAGGACGGTACATACAAAATGTGTGTAAACCTACAGACAGTTAAACAAGATAGTGGAGCGGATAAATTATCCAATGCATGCCGGTAATTGAGGATGTGTTGATACGTTTGAACGGGAAAAAATATTTTAGAAGTTTAGACCTGTGGAATGGGTTTTATCATGTAGATCTTAAGGAATCGTCTAAACCATACACGGCTTTTGTGACGGAAGAAGGACAATACGAGTTCAATAAATTACCCTTTTGATACACGAATTCGCCCGCACATTTTGTCAAGTATATTCAACTAGTTTTGAAAGAACTTACGAATAACAAAAGTATATTGATTTTTATAGACGATATTCTTGTTTCGACGGAAGGAATAGGAGAGCATCTAGATATTCTTAAGAAGCGATTTATTACTCTAGCAGAAAATAAGATCAAGTTGCAGATAAAAAAATGCAAATTTCTAAACACAGAAATAGAATATTTAGGTGTACAAATTACTTTGAGTGAAAAACATCGAAACCATAAACAGATACCCAATCCCAACTGATAATAAGTCATTACAGCGATTCGTAGGTTTGATAAGCTATTTCAGAAAATTTATAGAGGGTTTTAGTAGAATAGCTTCACCGTTATATGATTTAATGAAGAATAAAGATTTTGACTTTCAGAAAAAGCATTATGAAGCTTTTGTAAAATTAAAAGGGTTACTAAGTAGTCACAAGGCCAGTGTTAGGAATACATATATTGTATGGGTGGTGAAACTCAGTTATATACTTATGCATCATCGTCAGGGTATGGTGCCGTTCTTTTACAAAAGCAGAAGGAGGATAAAGCATTTCATCCTATTATGTATTATAGTCGGAAGACGACAGATGCTAAAGCAAAACTGCATAGTTTCGAGTTAGAAACATTAGCGGTATAGTTTATGCTAGCAAGCGATTTAGCCTTATCTGTTTGGAATACGTTTCACGATTGTTATTGATTGTAATGCGTTGAACTTAACACTAGCGAAACGTGATTTAAATGCAAAAATTGATAGGTGGGCGTTGTTCTTAGAACAATACGACTTTGAAGTAGTACATAGAAGCGGAGACAGGATGAGACATGTTGACGCTCTCAGTTGAATGCAAATCTATTATTTACAAATGACTGAGAAGGATTTGTTTCTGGAAAAGATATTCTTATGTCAACTGGAGGACGAGGTAATAAAGAAAATTAAAATTCAAGTCGGAAAAGGAAATATGGGTATGAAATTCGAGATAATATAGGGAATAGAAAAGATAAAGAAAGACTTCAGTTGGTAGGATCAGAAAAATTAATTGAATCGGTTATCTGGAAATATCACGATAACCTGGGGCAGTTAGGGTGTGATAATGTGGCCGAATTGATTAGGAGACAATTTTATTTTAGTATAAAGAAGAATTCATAGTGTGTATAGCATATAGTTCAAAGCCAGTAAAGAAAGAGGTTCTACTAAACTCAATTGAGAAAGGAAGCGAACCATTTCAAACAATCATTCAGGTTATATGGTTTTTGGTTATATGAATAATTATCACAGTTTAAATTTAAGTTGTAATGTAAAATGTAGTTGTTAAGACATTAAGCGGGGGCGCTTATTACCGTCAGGATGGACGAGCTGTAACGGCTGCCGCATTCCAAAAGACTTCAGGACATCGATTGATCGCAAAATGAGGATTGTGGATTGAGAATTTTGTATGTGTACACGGCGTATAATATACATTTTTCTATTGTGTGCCGTCAAATAGTTTTATTGGATTAGTGTGTTTTCTCATGATGGTAAGTATCAAAAATAAGCTAAGCGGGTGAAATCGGTTCAATTTTTTGTTGCTTCCGCTCGCCTTGAGTTATTTTTCCCTATATTCTAACATGAGGAATTCATGTTTTTCTATCTATTGTTGTTGTAACTGAGACATTCATTTTACTTCGTTAACAAAAATCCAAAACAATATACGCAATCAAAAAAATTGCTCGTGATCTTCAATATAAAAAACAAAAAGCAGCATAAATAAATGGTTTTTAATTTAGACATTCTTCGTCGGCCACATTCATAATATTTTTAACTTTTTTTTTTTTTGAGTTACGTGAGAATTTGAAAAATGAAAAAAACATTTCAGTATTATCTCATGCGTACGAAAGGAATGTTGTACATATTTTTATTTCCAGTAATTTTCTGTAAAATTTAAAACTAATAAAATTGTTAATTGAATAATGATTTAAAGATAAATAAATATTAACTAAAAATCGAAAATAAGTCAGAAAAATATTTATAAACTACAATATAATTTTATTAATAATTTTAAATGATGAAAAATCACACGACGTACATCTTCCCTTTCCTACGCTTGAATTAACACTAAATAAGTCAAAATAACTAATTTACTTCTTATATTTTCCACATTATATTTTATATCCCTCTTTTTCGTGTCATTTTATCTCTTATTGACACTCAAATGTGCGATTTTTAATATTTCTCGTTTAACATTGCAAAAGGTTTTTTGTTTAACATCGAATAAGAGGGATAATTTGATTTTTTAATGTGAAAAATATAAGAAGTAAATTAGTGATTTTGAGTTAGTGTTAATCCAAGCGCAGGAAAGGGAAGATGTACATCGTGTGATTTTTCTTAATTTAAAATTATTAATAAAATTATAGTTTATAAATATTTTTCTGACTTATTTTCGATTTTTAGTTAATATTTATTTATCTTTAAATCATTATTCAATTTGCCATTCTATTAGTTTTAAATTTTACAGAAAATTACTGGAAATAAAAATATGTAAAACCTTCCTTTCGTACGCATGAGATAACACTGAATTGCTTTTTATTTTTCAAATGTTTGTTCTCTGTTTTTATCTATTCTTTGGACACCAATACAATTTACCAATACTATTACCTTCCAGTAATTCTCAACTTAATGCCCAAATTGCGACCAAAATCGCTGTCCAGGTTTTTTGAAACGCAGTCTACACTAAAAAGATAAAAATTTTACATCTCTCTTGTTTTATATTCTAAAAAAGTTACCAAAAATAATCCAACAAGCAAAACATTTTGTATTTTGGCATGCGTCAGCCTTAAACGCTATTATAAAATAGTCTCTAACTATTAAAATTGTTTATCGTGTATATAGTTTCAGTTGATAGTGAATGGACTAAAATTAAGTGATAAACAGGAATTAGTCTAAAGTACTGAATGCAAACTATTAATTACGGCTAAATCAAAGTACTTATATGCCTATTATTGTGAAAAGTGTTTGATTCAACAGGGGAGGGGGGGAATGTTAGCCCAAAACTAATAATAATACGTTTGTGTCAGGGAAATAACGGGAACTATCATCCAGTTCAATTGTTGATAGTGTTCTGTAAAAGTTTATCTGTTTTCTTAACGAACTATTATCCATATACTAAGGAACATATAAACATTCATGGCTGAACTCTGAACTATTAAAAACTGAATAAATTACAAATATAGTTCAGACATAAGATCGCCAATTTCGCCAACTAAATAAACTTAGAAAAAAATAAGTGCATCACCTTCATCATGTTAATGACGTCAGCATCTATAAATTATCGGCAGCGGCATCACGTGTACAGTTGGTCAAGCGCAAGTTAAAAACAATTTTCTTTTACTAAACTTGTATTTTCATTTTTTATTATTTTTATTATTATGATTTATTTAATTACATTTTTTTTCAATTATGTTTATATAAAATTTACTTTTCTTGTAAATTTATCTCTCTTTTTAAGAATAGCTAGTTAGCTTGGGGTACAGGGTCTTATCTTAGATTTTTTTTTATTCTTTTATTGTTTTTTTTTTGGGAAATAATCTTCGTTGTCTATTTTTTATTTTTTATTTGCTTTTCGCGTATTTCTTGCTTATTTTAATAAAGATTTTTATTTTCTAAATTTTGATTCTTGTCAATTAAAAAAAAAAAAATCTGTTTCGTTCGCTATCCACCATATTGTTAATGATTGAGATGACCGAGTAGATGAAATTTTCCGAGATGAGTTCAAGGTAAGCATAGTTCATATAGGTGAGTAAACAAATCAGCTGTTGTTTCCTACCCCTTTCTTTCCCATCCTGCGGTCCAAATAGATCCACGTCATGTCTCTGAAAAACCCACGCATTCCCCTGAGCTTTAGCCGGCAAAATGACCGCCCAGAGACAATAAAATGACGCGGATATCTGCTAACTGTTGCGATTTGGTAGTTGTATTTCAATCCTGAACTTAATGTAGTTAGTTGAGCCATAACTCCACTTCGTTTCGTTACACCTTTTACCAACAGCTTCTCAAAGACTTTGGACATGACTGGCTAGTAAAATTGGCTATAAGATGAAATATATTGTGGTGGTTTCCCAGGTCTTAAGATCATAATTACTTGTATAATTTTCCACAAGCTGGGTATATATTTGATTCTAAATGCTGCATTTAAAAGATTGTTGAGCATAACCACATTGATCGCTCTTGGAGCGTTCAGTCACAGAATACAACCAGGGGGTAGATTCTGATGAAATGACAATTTTTCGTGACATTTTGTTATTAGTACAAAATATTGTCACGGAAAATTTGCGATTCTGATGAAATGAGTTATGACATTAACAGCAGTTTACAGCAGTTACATTTCTAGTTTACCACAGTTATATTTTAAGATTAATTTTAATGATATTACACGCTACATACACATTATATACATATATAAAAATAGATAAAATATTGTTTCATTTTAATTAAAATATAAACAATTAAAATTTATAACAAGAATTATTAAAAATTAACAAAATATACTCACACATATTTTATTTAAAAATGCAGCTGACTTTTGTCACGGAAAACCAAATCAATGACAATTTTGTTTAATTTGTCATTTTTTTTCTTGTGACATTTTGAAAAGTCACTTCATCAGAATCGCATTTTAGAACTCACAACTAAATTGTCATTTTATAGTAGTTAAAATTTTAGTACAAAGTCACAAAAAATTGTCATTTGTCATTTGTCACTTGATCAGAATCTAGGCCCTGGGGGTAGATTCTGATGAAATGACAATTTGTCGTGACATTTGGTTATTAGTACAAAATATTGTCACGGAAAATTTGCGATTCTGATGAAATGAGTTATGACATTAACAGCAGTTTACAGCAGTTGCATTTCTAGTTTACCGCAGTTATATTTTAAGGTTTATTTTGTATATATGTACATATATGTACATTTACAAAATTGTCATTAATTTGGTTTTCCGTAACAAAAGTCAGCTGCATTTTTAAATAAAATATGTGTGAGTATATTTTGTTAATTTTTAATAATTCTTGTTATAAATTTTAATTGTTTATATTTTAATTAAAATAAAACAATATTTTATCTATTTTTATATATGTATATCTAAAAATAGATAAAATATTGTTTTATTTTATTTAAAATATAAACAATTAAAATTTATAACAAGAATTATTAAAAATTAACAAAATATACTCACACATATTTTATTTAAAAATGCAGCTGACTTTTGTCACGGAAAACCAAATCAATGACAATTTTGTTTAATTTGTCATTTTTTTTCTTGTGACATTTTGAAAAGGTCACTTCATCAGAATCGCATTTTAGAACTCACAACTATATTGTCATTTTATAGCAGTTAAAATTTTAGTACAAAGTCACAAAAAATTGTCATTTGTCATTTGTCACTTGATCAGAATCTAGGCCCTGAAGAGATATAACGCTGTTTTTGTATGGAAAAATTTGGACTCATTTTTTTTTTACCTTGGTTTGCCGAAGGTAAGAGAAAGTTGGGTTATGTATCCTTTGTATTAATAAAAATTGAGAATCCTTAACAATGTGGTTAGCGAAATTATTTGACAAGTTTTGTTTCAACAGCATAATTTATATTAATTACTATAATATACAAAAATAATTATACTTCAATGTCCAAAAAAGAAGGTAAGATGAAAAAAAAATTTGGTCCACGCAATGTCTATTCTGGTTAATCTTTCTTCTGTGGTTCAGTCGTACAACAGGGAAATTGTTCATAAAACGATAAAACAATAGCGAATATTGCGAAATTAGCGTAAATTAGCGACGCGTTAAATCAAACGAGAATCAATTAAAAGAATGGTATTTATTAAATTATATGTTAATTCTTGGAATATTGGAAGCGTCTTCTGGAGGCACATTTCCGCACCAATAAATTTGGTACTTTTGGTCTTTGAAATTAAATTTCAATATTTTGATCGTAAGCTGTAATGGTCGAACATTTTGCTTGATGGTTCGGGTTTTTTGACCTTGTGCTCCGGATTTATTGAGTGACAAATATTCATTGAAATAAAATGCGGCAGATAGTTTATCGCGCGTGGACAACCCCTTTTATTATTATTTATTATTTTAAGCTTATTTTAGGTTCATTTTAGTGTTACACAACTTATAATAATTCTTAAATTCGATACTAATGGACCAAATCTCATTATTCAACGTTATCGTAACAGGAGGAGCAAGCACTTGTTATGGTTTTAGTAGAAGATACTCAATTCTGGTAAAGATAACAACGGATGAAAAATTAAATCCAGATTGGATATGAACTCAACTCTATCAACATCTTCATTGTAGAGACAGTATTAATGGGAAAGCTAAAATGAAATGACCATCGACAAAATCTCTTTAATCATCTTGCAGCTACACCCAATCGGACACACTGTTAACACAGATAAAATTTTTATATCATCGGCGAAAACGAGGCGACTGGCAAACTTAAAGGAGTCAACAATATCGTTGATAAACAATGTAAATAACAATGGACTAATAGAAGAACGTAAACATTTAATTGGGATGAACTGACAATTTATGTTATTCAACTTGATGAAAAGGATTAAGTGGTCGATTTTATCAAAAGCCTTCGTAAAATCACTATAAACAACATTGAGTTGCAGTCCCAAGTTTAAGCTATTAAACAAATGGCCACAAAAAGAAGCCAGATAAGTAAATGTGAATCTCCCAGGATACAATCCGTGCTGAGCAGGATAAACAAATGATTTAGTATGGAAAACCAGGACTGTGAATCATAGATGCAAAGAGCTCTGGTATGACGGAGAATGACAATCCCCCTTAATTATTTACCTTGTTTCTTCAACGCGCCTTAAAGATAGGGTGGATACAAAAATTTGTCTAACTCTGGGGCAAACTCTCAATACTGGCAAACAGTATAGTACTTGATAAGGATCGGCGGAATAGCTTTCATCATCTTTTGTTAACATTAAGGTCAATCTCTTATTAATCACGGACTTGTGCAGTAAATTTAAAATGGTAGAGGGTCTCGTAAAGGGTTCATATACGGATGCAAAAAAGCTAGCAAACAAATTGCAGGTTTTCGAGGGTTAATTAGCGACGGAGTTCCGGATGTCAATTCCTCCTCGATTCGCATTGTATATTTATCATATAAGAAATAGTAACAGTCCGTCGCGTGGATAATTATTGGCTTTTGGGAACCTCTGTTACATAATTTATCTAAATTTTTCTCTAATATTTTAAATTGTTAAGTGGGAAGTCACTTCTCGGTTGTAAAAATTGCGGAAGATTTTAAAAAAAAAAAATAACAAAAAAATATATCTACCCACAAATTATGTATTAGTGTCGTTAGATGTGATCTCATTGTTCACGAACGTTGTTTCATAATTGGTAATATTTTTAGTTAAACAATTTTGGAATAACATTAAAACAAGTAGTAATATAAATTTGGAGTTAAATAATTTTGCAGAAGCGTTCAAATTTATACCAGATCATACGTATTATTCACTTTGGAATTGTACCGTAATACCTTGATATCAGCATTGATTAAATATATCGTTATGTTTTTGCCTTGTCAATCAAGGTTCGAATCACCGGATTTTGAATAAAACAACCACTTCAATTTATCACGAAAAATTTATTTATTGAACACTATTATAACAATAATAATTCACAAAAATCACTTTATATAAATTTTCGCACAATTTTACTATTCACTTTTACTGTTTAGATCTCTCTAATTCACTGATTAATTCAATTTTAATTCCTTTTTAATTTTCTCTCTATCGCTTACCAAATACTAATAAACCAATTCGATTTCGTTCGCCTTTTTATATACACAAACAAAATCAACAAAAGTGTTTATACAAGCCAGACGTTCGCTCCTTACACAGATCCTATCAACAAAATTTACGCTATATTTATTTATGTATTGGTATTTATATATCGGTATTTGACTGGACAGAGTTTTTCGTAGAATTATAGACATTTGTGTTAGTTTTGTGTATATATACTTTCTGATTTATTTTATACGTATCACTAATACTACGCCTTACCGTACTTTTTTATATCTTAAGTGTTTGTACTGTTTGTCTTGTATACGCATTTTTGTTGGTTTTGACACAAACCAAACTTCTAGAAATTTCATAACTTTTCCAGTAAGAATAGTGTAGAAACATTTAGAACAGTTTTATCATGGAAAATTCCATTTTAGTACAGTAAAACATTGACGCTTGATTAGGCGTCACCGTAACACTATCTCTCATCTAAGCCTGTTCGTCCCGAACAGGACCCAAATCACCTGCTCTGTAGAGGGCCAGCCTCTCTAAATGCACCACCTTTGGTTTACTTCGATGTCCCTTCCATATCCGATAACCCGCATCGTTCATCCTTGTGATGACAATGTAAGGTCCTTCCCACACTGGTTGAAGCTTCGGTGGTAATCCCTTTTTCCGTTGCGGGCTGTGAAGCCATACTAATTGCCCATGACGATAATGTCGTCCAGATATATTAGGCACGTCTTCCAATATAATCCCTTCAATACTTGCTTTATTAATCGTTCAAAAGTCGCAGGGGCATTACATAATCCAAACCGCATAGCATTAAATTGCCAAAGCCCGTTACTCAAACTGAACGCCGTTTTCTCGCGATCTTCCTCATGGACTTCCACCTGCCAATAGCCGCTTTGTAGATTTAATGTCGAAAATATTCGAGCGATAATGTGTCTACCGAATTGATACCGGAATGGAGACGCCGATTTGTCAACCACCCATAAGATTACCATTGGTAAAACAACAAGAAGTCGACCGGATGGTAACAGATATGCAGGCAGCAGGAGTAATCGAACCATCTAACAGCCCATGGAGCTCACCGGTAGTATTGGTCGAGATGAAGGACAGTAGCATGAGATTCTGCGTTGATTACCGAAAACTCAATGCTGTAACTAAAAAAGATAGCTACCCATTGCCAAGGATCGACGATACATTAGACACATTATCGGCTGCTCGAATATTTTCTACATTACATCTACAAAGCGGCTATTGGCAGGTGGAGGTCCATGAGGAAGATCGCGAGAAAACAGCGTTCAGTGTGGGTAATGGGCTTTGGGCAATTTAATGTTATGCCGCTTGGATTATATAATGCCCCTGCGACTTTTGAACGATTAATGGAGCGCGTGTTAAAGGGATTACATTGGAAGACTTGCCTAATATATCTGGACGATATCATCGTCAAGGGGAAGGATTTTGACGAGTATCTAAGAAACTTGGCGGAAGTTTTGGATCGGATACAGGCCACCGGATTAAAGTTAAGCCCAAAGAAGTGTAAACTGTTCAGAACTGAAGTCAAATATTTGGGTCATCTCGTAACGACTAATGGAATTCATACCGACGAAGAAAAGATCGCAGCGTTAAAGAACTGGCCAAGACCTAAAAATGTTCACGAATTACGAAGCTTTCTGGGATTGTGCACCTATTATAGACGCTTCGTGCCAGGATTCGCCAACATCACCAAGAGCTTACATGAGTTGACCAGGAAGAACAAGGCATTCGAATGGAAGGATGACCAGGAGGAAGCATTCGTGGAACAAAGGAGACAGTTATGTGTCGCGTCAATCCTCGCATACCCTATACCCAAAGTGAAATTTATTTTGGACACCGATGCAAGTAATGACGGTATAGGAGGTGTATTATCACAGGAAACCAATGGCCAAGAGCGAGTTATTGCGTACTTCTCCAAAACATTATCAAAACCGGAGTGTAATTACTGCGTGACACGGAAATAATTGTTGGCTTTAGTGGAGTGTGTCAAGCATTTCCATAAGTATCTTTATGGACAAAAATTCCATTTACGGACAGATTACGGCGCTTTACGGTGGCTGTTGCAATTCAAGAATCCAGAGGGACAGGTAGCACGCTGGATCGACCGTCTTCAAAGCTACGATTTCCAAATCGAACATCGGAAGGGAAGTGCACACGGAAATGCCGACGCATTATCAAGACGGTCGTGTCCAGTAGAATATAAACTTTGTGGCCATGTTGAAGCAAAGGAAGGCATCATCGACGTTAGGCTTACGCAAGTGCTGCCTGATGAGGAGTGGACCGACGAAATGATCAGGAAAGAGCAATTGGATGATACGGATTTTGATGGAATCTGAATACAAACAAGTATTTTAGTTAATTATAATTCGGATGATTCAGGATTATTATTTTATTTTATACAAAAGTCAATAGAATGAGTATAGTAATATGGAAATTATACAATAGAATGATATGTAGTAATATGGAAATTATACAGTAGAATGAAATGTAGTAATAAGGAAATTACACTTCTAACACTCCTCCTTAATTTACATATATTAAATTATATTTTTAAATCAACTTTCTAATAAGTCTCCTCCTCAATCCATACGATAGGCGATAATATACCTTTAGTTCAAATTGAATTTGGACTTTAGCTCAAGAAATTTAGCTTTTTGTAATGGTTTCGTTAAAATATTAGCAGTATTCTCACCTGACGGGCATAATACAATCTTCAATATTCCCTTGTCAATGTTGTCCTTGATATGATGCGATTTTATGTCAATGTGTTTTGTGCGCATATCAAACTTTTCATCGTGAACTATTTGAATGCAACTTTGATTATCCTCGTTTATGGTTGTTGGTCCGCTTATTGGAATAGAGAAATCCCTTAGAATGTTGCGTAGCCACATGCATTCCTTTGAAGCCTCAGCAAGAGCGATGAATTTGGCTTCTGTTGATGATCGAGCAACGCAAGTTTGCTTTTTACATGCCCAGCTAATTGGACCACCAAAAAATAAAACGAAACCAGAGTTCGATCTACGTATTTGCCTATCTTCGCCCCAGTCAGCATCAGAAAACCCAACAAGTTGTGTTTCTTGGGGATACGGTACCCTTGAGATATCGGATGATTCTATTCACTTCAAGCCAGTCTCGCTGCCTTGGCTGGGCAACACGTTGAGCCAATATTGTTACGGATGCTGATATATCCGGACGTGTGTTAATGGCGACATAGAGAAGACATCCGATTGCTTTCCGATATCGTATATTATCCGGAAGCAAGTCGCTGCTGTTATCCTTTATATATGCGACGTCCAATGGAGTCTGACTTGTTTTTGCATCAAGATGATAAATTGGTAAATTTCTGTATCCTGCGATTGATAACAAGATTTTTAGTGTGGCTTGCCGAGCCACCGGAACGAAAACTTTGTCGTAGTCAGTTTCGAATTTTTGACTGAAGCCTTGAGCAACAAGTCGCGCTTTGTAAACATCGCCTATCTTATCGGATTTAATTTTGTAAACCCATTGTTGAATATCTGAAAACACATTTGAATCCAGAGCAGCAGAATCCCCTAAAATAGAGACATCAAAATAATTAAAAACACTTGAATTCATTATTTATTAATCAACTTATCTTATCTTGTTAATTAAAATCTTGTTAGTAAAATCTATCTTGCAAATTCATTAAAAATCTAAAATTATAAAATAATCATATTATCTAATTAAACTTTAAAATCTTTAATTTATAAATTAAGCACTTTCCAATGTTATTGTATCCATTATTTCAAGCTAACGTCACTAATTAAATTTATTGTTTATGTCAATTTACATTAAGCTAACATCCAGGCGACTTATGTTTACATGTACCTATAAATTAATCAAATTTCACAATTAAGATGTCGCAGCTTTAATTTTAATTCCAGTAAATATTATGGCAAGATAGGTGTCTCAAACAATTTGCAATAACTAGTTTTTTTCTACAATTTTTACTTTTGGCATTCATATTGTAATCATACAAGAAAAAGGTTCTCAAAAAACAAAACAAAATCAACATATTGTATTCAAGATAAATAAAATTAATTTATAATATTTGAGAAGTTTTGTTTTAATTAATTAAAATTAAGAAATCAATTTCTAAAATACAGTCCACTATTATTAAACTTGGGAAAAATCGTGCAACTGGATATTACCAAGAATTTGGCAACATTCATTAATATTTTCGGCTGCACCCCAACACGTTGGTCCTTCGAGCCGGATTTCTCTAATCCGCATCGTCATCATTACCAGTATTTCATCCAGCTAATCAAATTAATATTCAACTAAATCATCCATTTGCCGCCTTGGATGTTCTGGAAATTTCACCACATATCGAGATAAGTAGCCATTTTTTATATTTAACTATTACTCTCATAAGACTATTTCTCTAATATTCTAAGAAATTAACGAGTGTTAAATTAATGATCTTTGGCTTGTGTATAAGTGAACCTTATTAGCTCGAAACAAACAAAAAAAAAAAACATTATAGTGCTTTAAAACTCGAAAAGTGTTCCAATTTACCGCGTGTGCATTCTGTGTCAACTCCATAAACATTTATAAACCATAAACCAATCCCAAACATTGAATTTAATAGTCAAAGATGGCTGAACTTCTGGCTGCTCTCAAAAAACAACGCAGTTCTAACAAGGCTAAACTTACAAATTTAGTGAAATATGCCCGAGACGACCGCTCAACTACAAGTGTAATTGAATTAACTACACGTTTACATCGAGCTGAACAATTAATGGCAGAGTTTACCGATCTAGAGCTACGTATCTTCACTGCCAATCCAGAAGAAGAAACCGATTTTACGTATGAAGAAAATTATTATACCGCCATTTCCACTTTAAATTCTTTGATTCGATCAAAAAGCCTGGATCAAGGCTTAATAAATCTCGATATGTCTCAAAACGCAACCCAAGCTGTTGAGCACACCCAGGTGAAATTGCCAAAAATTCACATTCCTTCATTCTCTGGAGAGTATTCTGAGTGGCAGTCGTTTTTCGACATGTATACCACGACTATACACGAATCACCCAACCTCAGTGCTGTTCAGAAGTTTCAATATTTGAAAGGACTTCTTCGGGGAGAGGCTGCTGTGTTACTGCGACATATAACCGTTACTGAGGGCAACTACATTGGAGCTCTTACCAAGCTAAAGGAGAGGTATGACCGCAAAAAATTTATCATTAACACTTTTATCCGAACATTTGTCGAACAGCCATCGATCAGCCATTCCATTGCAAACAATTTAAAACGTTTACTGGACACCTCTGATGAGGTAATTCGAGGGCTCCATGCGCTGGGTGATGTAGCAGAAACAAGAGATCCGTGGCTTATTTACCTCCTCGTACAGAAATTGGATGAAAAATCTAAAACACATTGGGCAGAGCATTCAGCAGACATGGATAATCCCGACTTTTCTGAGTTCCTCAAATTTTTGAGTCGACGAATAGACACCCTTGAGTCGGTGATTACAACGTCTAAGCGAGTTATGCCCAGAAGGGAAATAAGAAATAACGTCGCTTCCGGTGAAACAGAAAGAATAGAATGCAACGCAGCGACCAAATCAGTCATCAAATATGAATGCGCAATGTGCCAGTCCAAAGAGCACTCATTATTTCATTGTAATGACTTTAATTCCCTAGATATAGAAGGACGTAAAGGGTTCATCAAAAAAAATAACAGATGTCTTAATTGTCTTGGAAGCAATCATCCTGTGTTCAAGTGTTTATCGAAGCGGCGTTGTCAAAAGTGTGGCAAAAAACACAACACCCTTTTACATCAGGAAGAAAAATCAACGGACACGTCATCACATACACCTTCTAATTCATCAAGCGATGTAACTACACTTCATTCGAATAACTCACAGTACATGTCCATACTTCCAACAGCAATCGTAAATGCTGTCGACAGCTTAGGAAGAATGATACCCTGTCGAGCACTGTTAGATTCTGGATCCCAGTTTAGCTTTATAACGCAATCTTGTGCTAAACGTCTTCAACTAAAAAGGCAGAATACACGAGTTTCAATCAGTGGATTAGGTCAAACTGGCTGTGGAGTATCTAAAGATTTAGTTACAATAAACATTAGAACAGAACTGTTCCCTGAATTCTCCATCGATGCGCTTGTATTACCAAAAATTACGAGCCCATTACCACCACATAATTTAAACATTAATCCAAAATTGTTTGCAGAAATCAAATTAGCCGATCCTCAATTTAACCAGAGAAGTAACATAGATTTGCTAATCGGAGCGGATCATTTTTTCAGTCTGATGAAAAGTGGACAGATCAAAGGCAATGCCAACGAACCAGTTCTACAGGAAACGTTATTCGGCTGGATAGTATCCGGGCAATCTAATCCCCCCAAACATCATCAATTAGTTTCTTTGTCAACGCAACCAACAATTGAGAAGGTAATCGTTGACATTGACCAAAGTTTAAGAAGATTCTGGGAGTTAGAGTCTGTCAATGATGAACGAAAGATTCTCTCACCAGAAGAAACTTTTTGCGAAAAACATTTCTCCAACAATTTACGAAGGAACTCAGAAGGCCGATTTATCGTCAGACTCCCCTTTAAGAAGTCACCCGTTCAATTAGGCAACTCGTTAAACTCGGCGATACAAAGGCTACGAGGAATGGAACGCCGATTCATTCGCGATCCACCGTTCGCCAAGTTATATCATGAATTCATGACTGAATATCAGGAACTCAATCACATGATTGAGATACCTCCTCCAAAGCCATCAGAAAATGATTTTTACTTACCACACCATGGCGTGATTAAAACATCCAGCACAACCAGTAAGATGAGAGTGGTATTCGATGGGTCCGCAAAATCCAGCTCAGGTATTTCCCTGAATGATTGTCTCGCTGTCGGACCAACCGTCCAATCTAGCTTATACGCAATCATTTTGCGATTTAGAGAGCATAAGGTAGCATTTTCTGCTGATGTGGAAAAGATGTACCGCCAGGTCGGTGTATCTCTCAACGACACAAACTTTCAAAAAATTGTTTATCGGGCTGATCCATCTCAACCCATTCGACACTTCCGTTTACTAACCGTTACCTACGGTTTGGCATCTGCTTCTTTTCTAGCAACCAGAGCAATTAAGCAAATATCAGAAGACATCCGAGATTCGTCGCCCCATGCTGCAGATATCATCGCTAGCGATATTTACGTAGACGATCTCATGACCGGTGCAGACGATGAAGAACGCGCTATGAAACAGATAGAAGATGTCACGGAAATATTTCGCCAATACGGTTTTCACCTCAGGAAGTGGAAATGTAACAATGAGAAAGTACTAAACAAAATTAATGGCAATCACCATCAAGAGAACAATAAAAACATCCAAGATCATACAGCAAAATATGCAGAATCCGTGAAGGTTTTGGGCATCAATTGGAATCCGCAAAACGACTGCTTCATGTTCACGTCTCAATTACCAGACTCGATGAATTTCACAAAAAGAACAGTTCTTTCGGAAGCCAGTCGGCTGTTTGATCCTCTAGGTTGGCTAGCTCCTGTGGTCATAACCTTCAAAATATTTTTACAGATGCTTTGGGGAAACAATTTAGGTTGGGACGATCCACTCCCAAACGACAAGCATATTATATGGGAAAGAATAAGGAATAATTTAAAGTCAATAAAAAACATTTCTATCCCCAGATATATAAAGGCAGCTGAGAATTCTGCTATAGACATACACGGATTCTGCGATGCTAGCCAGTCGGCCTATGGAGCAGTGGTGTTTTTTAGATCAAAAAGTCCAGATGGCCGAATCATGATAGATCTAATTTCTGCCAAAACCAAAGTAGCGCCCATCAAGCAACAAACGCTTCCTCGACTCGAGTTGGGTGCGGCAGTACTATTGACCAACCTAATAAAATCAATTAAGAAGGAGTCCAGATTACATATCAACGAAACATACGCCTGGACTGATTCCCAAATCGTTCTAGATTGGCTGGCAAGTCACCCAAGGCGCTGGAGCACATTCGTGGGCAATCGCACCTCTGAAGTAATTTCATCAATTTCACGTGAACATTGGCGGCACGTTCCATCAGCGGAAAATCCAGCCGATTGCGCTTCTCGGGGTCTATCACCCAGTGAACTCGAATCACATACTTTGTGGTGGAATGGGCCAAGTTGGTTATATCAATCAGCTGAATCTTGGCCACCTCAATCTAATATCTACGGACACGAAGAAGAAATGTCTAACAAAACATTTACGTTCACACTTATCCAATCAAATTCAAACGAATGGTTCGACGAAATGTTCGAAAGGTTTTCATCCTTCATTAAATTACAAAGAGTGATGTGCTACGTCTTAAGATTTGTTGGCAACGCGTCAAATTCTAAAAATTCCAGAATCAATGGCATTTATCTTCGGAGAGAAGAACTATTTTACGTCGCACGTATTGTATGTAAATACGAGCAATCAAAGTTTTACAGAGACGAGTTAGCAGCGTTACAATCTAAAGAAGCAATCAGCAAAGGCAGTAACCTCAGATCATTAGATCCATTCCTTGATGATTTCGGGATACTTCGCGTTGGGGGTAGGCTCCACAACAGCCTGGCTCCATATTCAACTAAACACCCTATAATTATCAACCCGCGATCCAGAATTGCTACGTTAATTCTTCGAGATGTCCACTTAAACAACAAACATGCTGGTCCAACACTGCTGTTGTCTATCACCCGCCAAGAGTACTGGATACCAAACGGAAAAACTAAAGCCAAGGAAGTAATACGCAATTGTGTTACCTGTACAAAATTTAGAGCTCACTGTCAAAATCAATTAATGGGCAGCCTGCCGAGATCTCGAGTAGAGTTCATACGTCCATTTTTAAAAACCGGAGTAGATTATGCCGGACCCATCCCAATTCATCTAGCCAAAGGACGAGGGCAAAAAACCTATAAAGCATATATTTGTCTTTTCATATGCCTAAGTACCAAAGCTGTCCACTTGGAGCTTGTTGGCGATTTGTCCAGTGACGCATTTTTAGCGTCGTTAAAGAGATTTACCGCAAGACGAGGTGTTTGTCTTGAGTTGTTTAGCGACAACGGTACAAATTTCGTTGGTGCCGACCACAAACTGAGAGAAGATTTCAATAAAATTATAAAAGGATCCAATAATTTATCTAGTTTCTTTTCCAGAAATCGAATTACATGGAGTTTTATTCCGCCAAGTTCTCCGCATTTTGGCGGCCTGTGGGAGGCAGCAATAAAGTCGACTAAATTTCACATCAAGAGGGTAATAGGAAAAAACATATTAACTCTCGAGGAAATGAATACCCTCCTAGCCGAAATTGAGGGAATTCTCAATTCCCGACCCCTGTGTGTCATAAATGATACAGAAGTCGATCCCCTGACGCCGTCACATTTCCTGATTGGACATCCACTCACTAAAATCCCTGAGGTGGACATAACTCATCTCAAAGTATCACATCTTTCACGTTGGCAAATGGTACAGCATATTTCTCAACACTTTTGGAAGAGGTGGTATATCGAATACCTAACCTCTCTACAGCAGCGATCCAAATGGCGAACAAGACAATCAACCATCCAGATAAACGATATTGTACTGGTCAAGGATAACAACCTACCTGTAAACCAGTGGCTGCTAGGTAAAATCACTAAGCTTCACCCTGGTTCCGACGGATTAACGAGAGTAGTCACCTTAAAAACCCACAACAACGAGATCAAACGGCCGATACATAAGCTATGTTTATTACCAGTTTCCAGAGAAGATTCGGCTGAAGAATAGCAAACAGTCCAAGAGGATCCAAATTCACAAATCCAAATTCACAAAATTACAAACAACATAACAAAATTTAGATGATGTCGAAATAATATACACGATCCAAATGGTATTCTTTTCATCCATAGATTATCATTTTTGAACCAGATTGTTCAAAGGGAGGTGTATGTTGAATATCTGAAAACACATTTGAATCCAGAGCAGCAGAATCCCCTAAAATAGAGACATCAAAATAATTAAAAACACTTGAATTCATTATTTATTAATCAACTTATCTTATCTTGTTAATTAAAATCTTGTTAGTAAAATCTATCTTGCAAATTCATTAAAAATCTAAAATTATAAAATAATCATATTATCTAATTAAACTTTAAAATCTTTAATTTATAAATTAAGCACTTTCCAATGTTATTGTATCCATTATTTCAAGCTAACGTCACTAATTAAATTTATTGTTTATGTCAATTTACATTAAGCTAACATCCAGGCGACTTATGTTTACATGTACATACCTATAAATTAATCAAATTTCACAATTAAGATGTCGCAGCTTTAATTTTAATTCCAGTAAATATTATGGCAAGATAGGTGTCTCAAACAATTTGCAATAACTAGTTTTTTTCTACAATTTTTACTTTTGGCATTCATATTGTAATCATACAAGAAAAAGGTTCTCAAAAAACAAAACAAAATCAACATATTGTATTCAAGATAAATAAAATTAATTTATAATATTTGAGAAGTTTTGTTTTAATTAATTAAAATTAAGAAATCAATTTCTAAAATACAGTCCACTATTATTAAACTTGGGAAAAATCGTGCAACTGGATATTACCAAGAATTTGGCAACATTCATTAATATTTTCGGCTGCACCCCAACACCCATTTAGAGCCAATAGCTGTGCGGTTGCTTGGCAGTTTGACAAGTTCCCAAGTGTCGTTTTCATGAAGCGACATTATTTCATTCGTCATCGCTCCGATCCATTTATCTTTGTTCAAACTTGACATTGCTTCTTTAAATGATCTTGGTTCACCATTAAAAGCAAGGAAACCAAACTGTGTTACCATTTCAATTTCTGTGATCAATCTTTTCGGCGAAATGGCTTTTGTCGATCGATCGGATCGTCGCTCCTGCTCTCCACTGTTTAAATTTGCTTGTTTATCAAATTGATGTGGCATAAATTCACACGCACCTTCATTGCTGTCAATGCCATCATCGATTAGCTCGGCTTCGGAAATTTCAGGTGCATCACTCAACGGAACAATCGGAATCTCGACATCAGCGTATGAAACTTCCCCGCACTTATTTGTTGGAATTTTTGATGTTCGTTTGAACTTAGTGTCGTCGCAAAATTTAACGTCTCTTGAAATGACTATTTTATTTTTGCTCATGATGTAACATTTATAAGCTTTCGCCTCCATGGAAAAACCGAAAAAAATGGCCTCTTCCGCCTTCGGATCCATTTTTTTTCGATTGACATCCTGGATGCGAACGAAACATTTTGCTCCAAATCGGTGCAGCTTTGTGTAGATCGGCTTTCTACCGAGCCAATATTGAAATTGGGTACGATCAATACCTTTACAGGGTAAAAGGTTTTGCAAAGAATTTGCAGTAGTAATTGCTTCGCCCCAAAATTTGTTGGGAAGGTTAGCATCAAACAGAAGACATATTGCCCATCTCCACCAGCGATCTGTTTTTCCTCTCGGCGACACCGTTTTGCTGTGGCGAGTAGGGCGCTGTGCGTTGGACTTGAACGCCATGTGATTTGAGAAATTGCTGAAATTCATTCAACAAATATTCGCCACCGCCATCGGTTCTGAGCACTTTGAATTTTTTATTAAACCGGTTTCGCGTCATTTCGAAGTATTGTTTGAAAGCATCGAAAGTTCCTGATTTTTGTGACACCAAATAAATCGTTGTGAAGCAGCTAAAATCATCGATGATTGTTAGAACATACTTCTTTCCGCCTGGAGTTTGGTTTTGCATCGGCCCAATTAAATCACTATGCGCGAGATCGAGAATTTCTGTAGCTCTATTGGTCGCCTCCTTTGGAAATGGTAGGCGGGACATTTTGCCCTTCACACACACATCGCAATCAGTGATACACATTTTTGTATTTTTATACCGTCGGCGAGTTGATTATTTGGCAAATTTTTGATCAAATTCATGTCGCGATGGCCGAGAACCCGATGCCAATCATGAATACACATATTGGTTTTATTCTGAATAAAATTAATTGATGATTTTTCACTTAACTTATATAAGCCGTCGATGATGTTGCCGAATGCGAGTTGATCACCGCTTGCTAATAAAATTTCACATTTATTTTCGGTAAACTTGACATGCAAGCCGTTTTGTGCCAAACGCTTCACCGAAATGAGATTACCACCAATCGATGAAACGTATAAAACATCACAAAGGGTTACATTTGTGGCAACACCAGCCTCATTAACAAACTGAATATTCACTAGTCCGCGACCCGATGACATGATCTCATTTCCGTTCGCCACAGAGACTTTTTCGCGATGATTTAAGTCCAATTCGGAAAATAACTTCGCGTCACAACAAATATGGCACGTAGCACCTGAGTCTAAAATCCAACCAGTTTTCCGATGACAAGCAACATGTTATTATTAAATTGACCGATCATGTTAGCATTATGTGTACTTTTATTGCATTCTTTGTCCTTTAACTACTTCGCGAACTTGCGGCAATTTTTCTTCTCATGACCAAATTTCTTGCAAAACGCACACTTGAGACCTTTGCGAATATGCTGATTGTTGTTTGATTTATCGGAAGACACTTGCAGCGCTGCTGTCGCGGTCCCGCCATCTCTCTCAATGCGTCGTCGGTATTCTTCAACGATTTTCGATCGAACGAAATAAGAGGTTAGTTCGTCCTCTTTTCGGGCTTCGAGTGCGGTAATAAGGCTATTATAGCTAGTTGGTAGCGATCCCAATAATTTTGCGGACATCGAAAACTCGATTTTTATGTCATTGTCTAGAGACAAGAGTTCTTGGAAAAGTTCAGTTAATTTCTGAACATGCTCCTCGATATTGGCGCTCTCGTCGGCTCGTTGCTTCATTATTGTTCGGAGAATACGTACACGGCTATCAGCAGAATCCTTTCCGTGAAAATGTTTCAGCGCATTCCATGCCGATTTGGCATTTTTTCATGCATGCACGTGTTGCAATTGGCTGTCATCAATTGTGAGAACAATTGTAGAAAATACCTTTTCATCTGCTTTCTTCCATAATGGGGTAACAGGAGATGGTTCTTCCTCAATGATTGGTGTCCATACGTCTTTTTCCTTTAATAGCATTTCAACCCGGAACTTCCAATTAAATTAATTGTCATTATTCAATTTTGGAATGATGTACTTGTCCGTAGAGGCAGCCATGATTTTAATTTGCGGATTTTTATTTTTATTTTGTCTCACCAAAAAAAATTTCACCAAAACTACAATTCAACTTTTAATCACAAGCGATCCCTGGGCCCATAACCTGATGGAATCTGAATACAAACAAGTATTTTAGTTAATTATAATTCGGATGATTCAGGATTATTATTTTATTTTATACAAAAGTTTTTACATGTGTTGTAAATGTAGAAAGTAAGGTTACAGAGTGAATGATAAGTAAACAATACAATAGAATGATATGTAGTAATATGGAAATTACACTTCTAACAGATTTATCAGTTATAATGGAATGGAAGGAAAAGGAACACCGGCCAACTTGGAGCGAGATCGCGGACAAAATTTCCATTGTTAAGGCTTATTGGGCTCAATGGGATAGCCTCCGTCTTGAGAATGGCTGTTTAAAACGATTGTGGGAAAGTATGGATGGCAAAGAGAAGCAATTGTTGCTGGTGATACCAAAGTGACGGATTGCGGAAATCCTGAACGAGTATCATGGAGGAGCATGTGGGGGCCACCTAGGAATTAATAAAACATTAGCAAAGATACGTCAACGATTCTACTGGTCAGGATGTAGGCAGTCAGTGATAGAATGGTGCCAAAAATGTGATCAATGTGCGGTGATGAAGGGACCCCGCACGCAAAAGTCGTGGAACCATGAAACAATACAACGTTGGAGCACCATTCGAAAGAATTGCAATGGATGTAGCGGAGCTATTTCCCACCACTGAGAGCGGTAACAAATATGTGCTAGTAATAATGGATTATTTCATCAAATGGCCGAAGGTGTACCCCATTCCCAATCAGGAGACGACAACAATAGCTGATGCCGTGGTCAACAACTGGATTAGCAGATTTGAAGTGCCGATGGAGATTCATACCGATCAAGGAAGGAATTTTGAATCGGTGGTATTTCAAGAAATATGCCAGATGCTCGGTATAAATAAAATGAGAACAACGCCTTTGCATCCACAGTCTGATGGTTTGGTGGAAAGATTCAATGGTACATTGGAGGAATATCTAGCAAAGGTGGTTGAGAAAAACCAACGCAACTGGGATCGGCATATACCGATGTTTCTGATGGCCTATCGATCAGCAATACATGACACAACCGGAATGACACCAGCTAAAACGTTATTTGAGGATAACCTACGATTACCTGGAGATTTAAAGTTTGGGGCTGTACCATGAGCGGCTTTATGTGGACAGGATTACGTAGACAGGATGAAAGAGGAACTAAATGAAATTCATCAATTTGTACGGGGAAAAATACAGATGTCAGGAAGGGCAATTAGTATGGCTTCACAACCCGCAACGGAAAAATGGATTATCACCGAAGCTGCAACCAGCATTGGAAGGACCTTACACTGTCATCACAAGGATGAACGACGTGGTTTATCGGATACGGAGGTAAACCAAAGGTGGTGCATTTGGAGAGGCTGGCCCTATACAGAGGAGGTGATTTGGGTCCTGTTCAGGACGAACAGGCTTAGGTGGGGGGTAGAGTGACGGTGACACTTAGTGTGTAATAGAAGAAGTTAAATTAATAGCTCAATGTTTAACTGTACTAAAATGGAATTTTCCGTGATAAAAATTGTTACGTAATGTTTCTACACTATTCTAACTAGAAAAATCATGAGCTTTCTAGAAGTTTGGTTAGTGTATATAAAAAGGCGAACGAAGTCGAATTGGATTAGTAGTATTTGGAAAGCGATAGAGTAAAGATTAAAAAGGAATTAAAAAGTGATTTAAAAAGTGTTTTTGTGTGAAATAAAAATTATAGAACATTAACAAAATTGTTATGGTGTAATAGAATAAGTTAAATTAACAGCTTAATGTTTTACTGTACTAAAATGGAATTTTCCATGATAAAACTGTTCTAAATGTTTCTACACTATTCTTACTCGATAAGTCAAGAACTTTCTTTTGATTTGTGTATATAAAAAGGCGAACGAGATCGAATTGGATTAAAAAGGAATTATAAAGTGACTTGAAAAGTGTTTTAGTGCGATAAATAAATTATAAGTGATCAAAATAATTGTGTGTAAATTATAAAAAGTGATTGTGTGAATTATCGTTAATAAATTGTGTTGTAATAATTTTTGTGTGGAATAAATAAATTCATTTGTGTTAACTGAAGTGTTTTGTTTTATTCACAATACAGTGGTACGAACCTTGATTGATAAAGCGAAAACATAACATTATTAATAAATGCTCAAATTTGAGTTTGTTATATTCATTCTTATTACTTGCAGTTCTTTTACCTCAGCAGATATTTTTAAAGAGTCAATGTGTAACTGACCTCGATTTTAGATCGATTTTATCCAATATCTGTCTTAAACCATTTATGTAGTGAAAAATTCAGTGAAACCTTTGATTTTGCGGTGCTACAACATTCTAATTAAATATAATTACAAACAACTTGATGGAAATTTTTAATTACTATTTACTCTTTTCTTTTAGAGAGAGTAATTAAATTTCTGTCTCAATTAAATATTTATCGAAACCAACCCTACTTAGTACTTATTTCCATAGTAATTTTCATTTTTATTATTTTTTATCGATTTGGGACCGTCTGCGATAAAACAACAAATTCAATATGGAAAACAATGGCTTATATTTAATCTTCGTTAGATTCGTACCTATATATTTGTCAATAAAATAATTCCGTTCTTTTAATACAATATTGTATAACACAATTACAAATTAAAATCGTTTATAACCAAATAATAAAATCCATCAAAGATCAAATATTTAATGCAAACCAATCGTAATGTGGGGTTTTAGGTTTAAGTACAGGTGATTGTGTAACATTTTTTTTTATTGTAAAAATTTGCTTTTTTTTGGTGAAAATTCGAAGTATGTAGGTAATATTTTAATCGATTTTAAATCTTTCGTTTTGTAAATTCTCTATTTTTCCGTTGAATAAGGAATATTTTTTTAAATTTTTGGTGAAAGATTAATTAAACACCAAAAGCAATCATCAATTTTCGTACACGCTGTTATAATCCTTTCGAGACCGAAAAATAATATATGATTTCGGAAAATCGATCTTATTGTTCAATCTCTAAGAGTTTAATTTTTTATTGAAAATAAAAAATCAACGCAAAGTATTACATTTTGGAAGTATGATGCTCTTCGTGGCAACAGGCACATAATTTCGTCGTTCTAAACTCTTCAATTTCCAGTACATCCGAATATATTTTCAATGCGGACAGTAATTTTGGTTGTGGAGTGCGTACATATCCTCGAATTGGTGAATTCGACGCTATTTTCGTTGAACCAATAACTATTAATGCTCATTCTTTGATTGGGCCAATTATTTGTTTAGCCATTTGATGACTTGCTCGTTCTACACACATATATTTTTTTAATTTCAAGCGAGTCACTTTCCGCTGCACACATTCCGTTTGTCGTGGTTTGAAAACAGATAATTGGTATTTAATGTATTGAATATAATCTTTCGACATTGGAGAGTGTTGTTCCGGAATGAAAGACGATGGTGTGAACTTCTTTAAATCTCGCGTACGCTGTTGAACTCCCGTCATATGCCGAAAAACTGAACTTTTAATTTTTAGTGGCTTGTCATTCCGTACTCCGCCGATAATCAGTCTACACCCACGATCAAGTTCAATCATAACATCGTATTTGTTGATATTTTCTCGAATCTTCAGAAAATTTCCTATTATCCAGTCCTCATCATTATGTAATTTTCGGCATTTTATTTTTGCTACCGATGGTTCGTTTTTTACCATGGAAAACGATACCGAAACACCATCCGTCATCATGGAATAATCGAATTTCTTGTTACTTGTCTCGAGAAATGAAAAATACTTTCTCCATTCTGTTTCACGATCGAATGATGACCATACGCCTTTGAATAGTTTGATGGAACATAGTAATTGATATAAAGTAACGGAATCATACCTAAGGATAAGTGCGAAATTCTTGATTTTATTTTTTTCATTGTACCGTTGTAATGAGTAAAAAAAATTTCACGTGTTTCCAATAGTGTAATTTACTCGTAGTGTCGTGGAATTTTCCTCCATCCCATTTTAAGCGCATCCAGTAATTTTTCATTTGTAGTTTTTGTTGATTTTTTGTTGAATAAAAAATCAAGTGTATCTATCATACGAGTTTTTATCAAATTGACGGAAAAACTTTCGTATACGATTATATGCGTGCATCACAGATTGTTGTGAAAAATAATTTCATATTGATTTCATGAGGACAAAAATAAATTTGGTTTGTATGATTTATCGTACAGATTCAATCTAAATATATTTCCTATTATATTTTGTTTTCGAACCATCCAATAGATGATAGAAAAAATCCAAGAATCGTGGCTGTTTAAAATCTTCATACGTCCAGCGTTTATTAAGCGTGAAGTGGATATAACGTGACACTTCAACACATAGGCCGGACATTTCCTCCACATAAGCCGCGGCCAGACGATTGCAAATAGTAAACGAATATGACATATTGAACAAATATGAATTTGGCTGTCTACTACGATCGCCTCTATAGCGAATAGAGCACAAATATATATATATTTGTATTTGTTTTCTGTCCACACGATTTAACATTTCGCAAAAAGCATCGTCTTCGTGTATTATTTGCAATCGTCTGGCCGCGGCTATCCCGTTGAATTTTATCGAACACCAATTGATTTAAACATTTTGACTGCAACCCACATTTTACATTAACTATTTTTCTATTTTCTCGATCTTCACTATTTGCCTTACGTCGATATTCCACGCGCGATTGTAAAATAATTAGGTCAACAAATCTTTTTATACCAAAAATTGTCCAATTTTTGTACAATATCCTCGATTTTACAATTTGAGGAATATACAGGGTGGGCCAAATAAATTTTTTTTTTTTTTAAATGCAATAAAACAAAAAGTTCTCCATATTTTTTCAAATTTATTTTTTCCTTGTAAAGAACAATCCTTCCGATTAATTATGGAATACTATTTCATTCATATGACTGCCTCGGCTGGCCTTGACGTACCCCATACGGTCGGTCCAATTTTTGAGCACATTTTCGATGGTATGCGGCATTATGTCTTCAATGGCAATGCGAATATTGTTCTTGAGAGCGTCAATCGTTGCTGATTTATCGGTGTAACACTTATCTTTGACGGCACCCCAAAGATAATAGTCCAACGGCGTCAAATCACAGCTCCGAGGCGGCCAAATCACATTAGCATTTCGGCTGATAATTCGATCTTCGAAGACAGTGCGCAAAAGATCAATTGAAACGTGTGCTGTGTGGCACGGAGCGCCGTCTTGTTGAAAGCAAATATTGCCTATGTCCTCCTCTTCAAGTGCCGGGAACAAAAAATCGTTTATCATGGCGCGATAGCGCTCACCATTGACAGTAACGGCGGCTCCTTGCTCATTTTCAAAGAAAAATGGCCCAATGATGCCACCGGACCAAAATCCGCACCAAACAGTCACTCGTTGAGTATGCATCGGCTTCTCTACGATCACGTGCGGGTTCTCCCTGCCCCAAATGCGACAATTCTGCTTGTTTACATAGCCGCCAAGATGAAAATGCGCCTCATCCGAAAAATGATTTTTTTGCAAGATTTTCGAAGTAATGTTTCAATATTTCCTAGCGTTGTTCAAGCGAATACACAACCATTTTCGTTCAGCCGAAGAATAAAACTAACTTTCTGTCAAATCAAAAGTGATAACCCTTACCATTCTCAAAATAACCGCTAGTTCAAAAAAAAAAGTTAGTTGGCCCACCCTGTACGTCAAAACGATGACGAAAATTCCATTCATCACCAGGCAAACGAAGAACACGCTGTTATAAATTAAAAATCCATTAATTAAAAATGAAAAACATTGAGTTGGCTAAAAATACACTCATAGGTACATAAACAACGAAAAAAAATTCAGGTAAATTTTTTGCAAAACCATCTGTTTACCATGCACTAATACTAGTACATTTTGAGTTTCTTTCTATACATATACAATATTGTACATATTATAATTTAAAGAAGAAGTGGGGAAATTAAATAAAAAAATAACACAAAATGCTAATGGAGTAATGGCCAATACAAAAGAGAACAGAAGAATGCGTATTTTTAAGGTTGTTTGCGTATCAATGTCATCATAAAAAGCTGCACATGCGATGCAATAATAGTTTCGAGATATTTTATGTTGCTGATTTAGTACCTTTATGCGCAATTAATTTTTAGTTTAACCACAGAAGAAAAATTAACTGTATTCTGTGGTTTAACGTTGGCCTATGTGGTAAATGAAAAATTGAAACAACTAAAATTGTAAATTTCGCTATAACTGTACACAGAGTATTACACATTACATGGTTTCTTCTGCAAGTCTGTACATATTCCTAGTGTTCGGTCTGGCCAAAATGAAAATAAAATCACGATTTATATGTCAAAATATGTAGCATAAAACGCACTCATTTATCACGAAAAAATCCAACTTTTTTTTTGGATTTAAATGTCAAAATTTCGTGGATTTGGCTGTCAAATCAAAATATATATATTTTGATCAGCTGTTTTTTAAAAAATAATATTAAATCTAAAATGTTTTTTTAAATATAAGTGAAATGTGGACTTATCCAATTTGTGGTATAAAGTAATTAGTGTATTTTGTGTATTGATATGTGATGTATTGATTTTTTGCCTTTAGATCAACGACAACATTGTGATGCGTGCAGAACCCGATGATTTTGAGAAATCAATGGGCAAAACGTGTGCGATTTGTTTATTACAGGCGCCCGTGTATTTGAATTCAACAACAAAAAGGTATGAGTACGATTTCTTAAGCTAAAAATGTTAACTAATTGGGATTAATTTATTTTTTTAGTATTCCCAGCTGAAATTTTAGGTAATCGCATTCGCGTCAAACTAGATGGATCGCAGGTGATCAAAGTTCATTTGCTTAAAACAACAAATTACAATTGAACTTAAAGTGAGTGCAGTTTACAAATTTATAAATCAGGATTACCCGCCCTTGTGTTTTTTTTGGTAGGTCAAACCAAGTTTACTAAAAGCCGAATAAGTCGCAAAGTAAATTTTGTAGACAAACATTACTGAAACGTATAGCTAACATTGTCTTGGATATAAACTTACAGAAACATTTCATACAAAATTCTTTAACTTTCTTGTTCTGGTTAATATAATTTGGGCTAACGATTTTTTTATACTTTTTCAGGTTGAGACATTTACATCAGTAAAAAGCTAAGAAATGTAAAAATTATGTAAAAAGCTAACAGGGCGAGATATCACATTAGAATTCTCTGAGCCATACTTATTCAAAAGTTTTGTTTAACATGTCTAAGATCATAAGTGTTAATCGCTAAAGAAAATACAAACAAATTAAAAACTAGCATTTTGTCTTTAATTTAATAGCAATTTTGTTGTTCAAATTGCTATGAAATTCAACAATTTTTTCCCAAAATTTAGTTTGATACTTTGGAAAAAATAATACAAAGAACAGTAAAAAATCACAATAAAAATAAATCAATTCGCAATTCCCTAGGAAAACCAAAATAGTGCCATGATCGGAATACATAGTAGTCCTACAGATTTTGTTTACAATTTACAAACGAATTTTCATTGTTTACTAAATTAGGTAAGAAAATTGCTAAAATAGTAAAAAGCGAAAGTTTCTAATTAACGATAGCTAAAATATCGTGCATTTACTAAATATCAAATTTTAATAGTTTTAATAGAAAATTTCAATTTATTATTTATAATTTTGGATTTAAGATAATAAATTGAAATTTTGTATTTAACCTTTTAAAATTTTATAATATATATTATATAGTAAAATGCACGATATTTTAGCTATTGTAAGTTAAAAACATATGTTTTTCACTATTTTACCAATTTTCTTACGTAATTTGGTGAAAAATGATAATTCGTTCTCCATGTGTATCGGCGTTTTAAGTAGAGTTTGACGTATAAATCTAATTTTTTCATTTTTGGCTGTTCGGTCAGGTTTGACGTATATTTAACGAGATGAAGTTAGCAGGAAATGAGTTTGACGTAAAATATCGTGATTTTTTTTTCATTCCTAGTGTTCAATCGGGCAAAAATGATAAAAAATATCATGATATTTTTTATCACTTTTGGCATTAAACGCACTCATTTATCACACAAAAAAACCAACTTTTTTCTTGGTTTTCTTGGTTCCAGCTGTCAATTTTGAATTTATTTTCTTTATGATATTTTCGTACTTAAATTAAATTAAATTTGCTTTTTTAAGATATTTATATGGTACTTACACAGTCACCTATTTATTTAAATATAAATAATAATTATATTTCGAAGTTTTGTCTGAGAACACAAACACAACGAAACTCAAACTAAAATTATTTGTGTCTCTAATATTTGGGTAAAAACCAAATAGTTTCAATATCAAAATAATTTATAAAAAAAAATAATTAGAAAATATAACATTTAATTAAAAACCTGACGACAAAACGAGTTTATTGAATTTTACGAAGCGATTTAAAACCAAATGTAACATTTAAAATCAATTTATCATTTTTTATCAATTTTGGTTGTTCAATAGTGTTTGACTTATAGTATTACGGAATGAAGTTAGGGTGGGATAAAATATCATGATATTTTTTATCATTTTTGCCCGATTGAACACGACCATTTTGGCCAGACCGAACACGTTCGTTATTATTTAAAAAATTATTACTTTAAAAATTTAAGAACTACATACATATATTTAATAGTATTTTGGGTTATTCAACCCTCAAAAAACATCATCTTTATTTGAACTTTGCTGTGGCTTTCAAATGTCAAATTGATGAATATATGAAGGAAATAGGAAAGAATTATTTCTTATTTTTTGCCAAAAGAGTAGATCATTTGCACATCCAAAAGTTTTCTGTCGAAAAATCAAAATAAATCAAACAAATATAAATTCTGTTTAGTGCTTTGCGTTTGCTTATAGAATTATTTTATTGTCTTGCCAGTATTTAGTTAAACATGAGTCTTCTGTAGTTTGAATCTTCCCTCTAGATTCTTGTAGTTTGGTAATCCTGCAGCTGTATTCTGAAAAAAACGTACGTAGGTGATTTACGTTTTTTCTGAGTTAAAAACGTGAATCGCAAAATTAACGTTATTTCCTATTCTGATTGAAGAAAAACGTTCACGTTTCCGACGTTAAAAAACCCACGTTTTTTGGTTGGGTTTTTAAAACTTTTTTCGTTTTTTGTAATATTAAAACTAAAATAATTTGGTTAGCGTTAAACTTCAGTTAGATTTCAGTTACAAGATCCACAAGAAATTCTAGCACGGTTTGGCCAATCCCACAATGTTATTAATTATTATGAATATATTGATGTTATATATTATTAATCCACTGAAAGCATTACTATATATAGTGCATATGTGTATAATTTAAAATTAATAAACATTTCAGTTCGGTGGCTTCCTTGTTGTCGCCTTTTCGCCAAAACATACATTTTATTGCTGTTATATTCACAAACATACTTGTGTACTATTAAAATCGCTGTCAAATGGCATAATTTGACAGACCATTTTTTTCTGTTTTCCAGTATTCTATGTTTTTTTCAATGTTCATGAACGTTTTTTTTAACGGAATAGGAATTTGACAAAAAAGAAACGTTCACGTTAAGGAATATCACGTTACATACAGCTGATGGTATGAGGATATAGATTTAGATTAATATGGTAATATTTATGTGGCTTTGTACTACTAAGCAAAGAAATCCGATTTTTTGAAATCCGAATAAAATTGTTATCTTTACGAGATTGTTAAGAGACCAGTCCACACACACAATTTATAAATAACCTACAATATATGCATATATACAATTTATACATATTTATGTATTGCGGAAAGATTACGGGATCGTTATAATTTATAAAAAAGCTGGAAGCTGGTAAAAGTCGTCGTTTAACCAAAATGCAGAGAATGATTTCGACGCTTTAAAAGTTGTGATTTTAGCGAGCTATGAATATGGGGAATTGGCAACATTGGCCGATGACGGTTCCAGTCGAACGCTTCAAGAATTCTTGAGAAAAACCATTCACACATGGAGCGATCTATTTGCCGCCCGAAAGGTGGTCAAATGCAATAGGTTCCGAAAGTCAACACTTTAAATAAAATATAATATACCTTTATTTTTACAGTAATAAAACATAATAGGTTGGTCATTAGCCTTGAAACCTGTCGTACAAATCTACCTAATTCAACAATTGCGATTATTGTTTAAAGCCTGAATTCCATTGCGAATAAAAGTTTGTCAGTCAAAATAAAGGGAGATAAAAATATAAAATCGGTGGTTGTGTGAAAGAAACACAAAATGAAGTCAGTCAAGATTTTACTTACATCAAATGTGTGTTTGTATTAGTGGATCGCCATAATTATGGTCAAAAATTATCAAAATCGGTCATTTTATCCAACTAATATACGCACACAAATTTTGTGTACGAACGCAAATTTTTTTCCGCACACTAAGTTAATTAAACGTTTGTTATTTTTATGGAAAATGTCATAATTTTTTTTGGAGGTTGCTTCTAAAATAGCTGTGATAATAAAAAAATATAAAGTTTGTGTACAGTTAAATTGTGATAAATTGGGATCAATTGTGATAATATCGCTAAATACTATTATTGGCAATTTAATAAAGTAATCGTTTTTTTTTAAATAATTTATTGGTGATGAAAAAGCCAAATTAAAACTCCAAGTGATAACCAAAAATTTATTATTTTTATTTTGTATTTTTTGCTGTCGCTGTCAAAATTTATCAAGATATTTGTGCTATAAAAAAAATAAAAAAAACATGCTTTATCTTTGTCACTCCAATGGATTTTTTGTTGTTGTCTTCTTTCGACTTGAAGTCAGTTCAGTCAATTATTCACAGTGGAATTCAGGCTTTACTAAGAACTTCCCATTTTTGAATAGTAGCTGCTACGTGGTGAACGTGATATGCTATGAATAGCGGTCTGCTATTTAACCCAGCGATATATATACCATATATATATATATATATATATATATATATATATATATATATATATATATATATATATATATATATATATATATATATATATATATATATATATATATATATATATATATATATATATATATATATATATATATATATATATATATATATATATATATATATATATATATATATATATATATATATATATATATATATATATATATATATATATATATATATATATATATATATATATATATATATATATATATATATATACGTATATATATATATATATATATATATATATATATATATATATATATATATATATATATATATATATATATATATATATATATATATATATATATATATATATATATATATATATATATATATATATATATATATATATATTGTTATATAAAGGGTGTTTTTTTATACGTTTATAACTTTGAGTTGGCAACACTGCTTTATTTGACAACCCATTTAACAGATGATAGTTGCTTTTTGTTTAGTTTCATTACCGATAGACTTACATCAGAACAACGCTTGCAAATTGAATAATGGTTCTGTTCGTCAAACTTATACTGCACTTCGTCCATTTTATGGCATACATAATCGTCCTTCAGAGCGGCTAATTCGAATAACAATAAATCGTTTTCGGACCACGTTTACTCTTAATGATAAATGTGCATCCCGTGAGATGCCGAACAGTACGCACTGAAGAAGATATAGCCGCTGTACAGGAAAGCATTGAAGAAGATCCAAATCAATCAATTCGTCGCCGTTCTCAGCAACTGGGGTTATTTCCTTCCACTTTATGGAAGATTTTACGAAAGGATCTTGGCTTAAAAGCTTTCAAGATTCAACTTGTGCAGCAATTAAAGCCAAACGACCATCGTATGCGCCGCCAATTCACCGAATGGGCTGAAGCACAAATTGATATTGATGTTGAATTTCCATTCAAAATTTTGTTCTCCGATGAAGCCCATTTTTGGTTGAATGGGTACGTAAATAAACACAATTGTCGAATTTGGAGTGAGGATAATCCACAAGCTTTTGTTGAAACACCATTATATCCACAGAAAATTACTGTTTGGTGCGCTTTATGGGCTGGCGGGGTCATTGGTCCATATGTATGATTAGCTGGCATTAATCTTGCTGACATGTGGTTCCAACAGGATGGCCCCACATGCCACACAGCGCGCGCTACAATTCATTTACCCAAAGAAACTTTTGATGATAGAATAATTTCGCGTAGTGGTCCAATTAATCGACCATCAAGATCGTGTGATTTAACCCTATTGGATTATTTTCTTTGGGGTTATGGTTTTTCTGTCAATTTGATTTTTTATTCAACAAAAAATCAACAAAAACTCCAAATGAAAAATTACTGGATGCGCTTCGAACACATTTAAAATGGGATGGAGGAAAATTCCACGACATTACGAATAAATTACACTATTGGAAACACGTGAAATTTTTTTACTCATTACAACGGTATAATGAAAAAAATAACATCAAGAATTTCGCACCTATCCCGATAATGAAATTTGGGCGACATCACATACGGTATGATTCCGTTGCTTCGATCGTAAAATAGAATGGAGAAAGTATTTTTCATTTCTCGAGACAAGTAACATTCAATTATTCCATGATGATGGATGGTGTTTCGGTATCGTTTTCGATGGTAAAAAACGAACCTTCGGTAGCAAAAATAAATCGCCGAAAACTACATAATGATGAGGACTGGGTAATAAGAAATTTGCTGAAGATTTGAGAAAATATCAACAAATATGATATTATGATTGGACTTGATCCTGGGTGTAGACTGATTGTTGGCGAAGTACGAATGACAAGTCACTAAAAATTCCACTCTCCAATGTCGAAAGACTATATTCAATACACTAAATACCAATTATCCGTTTTCAAAACACGACAAACGGAATGTGTGCAGCGGAAAGTGGCTCGCTTGAAATTAAAAAAATATATGTGTGTAGAACCATCAAAAAGTCATCAACTGGCTAAACAAATAATTGGCCCAGTCAAAGAACGAGCATTACTAGTTATTGGTTCAACGAAAATAGCGTCGAATTCACCAATTCGAGGATATGTACGCACTCCACAACCATAATTACTGTCCGCATTGAAAAAATATTCGGATGTACTGGAAATTGAAGAGTTTAGAACGACGAAATTATGTGCCGGTTGCCACGAAGAGCATCATACTTCCAAATCACCACACAGGTACCAGTTTTGTAAAAAATGTGGTATATCACTTGGAATCGAGACGTTAATGCGGGAAAAAATATTTTATATTTGGGACTTTGTGATTTATCTCATCAAACAACAAGAGAAACAAAAATTTTTGTAAAAAACCCTTAAAGTAAAAATGTAATACTTTGCGATGATTTTTTATTTTCAATAAAAAATTTAACTCTTAGAGATTGAACAATAAGGTCGATTTTCCGAAATCATATATTATTTTTCGGTCTCGAAAGGGGTTATACGAGAAGGATGAACCATTTACTTATTAGTTCGTGCACGATTCATTCTGCAACAGCAATCCCATTTAATACAATTATTTCCGTACCGATGATCTAGTATTCCAGTTGATATGGATTATGAGCATTTTGGAATGTACTATCATTCAATAAAAAAAGGCAAGAAACTAACCGTATACAAGAATTCACCACTATTATTTTACATTTTCTTCTCTATTCTTCCATGTTTCTTTTTCTGTACATATACTTCCTTCTTCTTCGCATTTCATTTTGTTTTATATTTACACAAACAAAAATAAGTAAACACAAAACAAACACATTCTCAATTTATCACCAATACACAATCAATTAGTCGATTTCATTAAAAAAAAAAAAAAAATTGAAAAATACAATGCAACCGTTTTTTTTTTGTTTTCTTCTTGTATTTTCAAGTTCAGTTGCTTTTTAATATCGTTGGCGAATGGCGGTATTGTCGTTGTAAAGAGAAATTTTTATCGCATTTAATTTTTTAAAATTATTTTTTTTGAATAATTTGCATACCTAATAGTATTAAAATATATAACGGTGAAATAATTTTTTCTAGTAGTGTGCTAATCATAATGCAATTTTCTAGTTAATACGAAAAGTATACCTATGCATGTATAATAAAAAAAACCAGTTTGTTTAATGATATCGCTTTATACAAAATATAACAAGAAGTTCGTTCAAGTGTCTGCTAGTTGAAAAAATAGAGAGAAATTTAATTTTGTTGTGAAATATTAAGTAGAAAATAAAAAATGATTTCCAAGTGAAATGAATGTGCAATGAAAGTTCAATATTTGTGGAAATTTAATTATTTTAGTTGTAATAGTAGTTTTATTAAAAAGAAACAAAAACATTGACATTACCACGTGCACTCAAATCAAAAATAATTTCGAAGTAAACGAAGAAGGAGATTATCAACAATTTATTGTTGGTGAAAAGTGCCGTTACTTTTGAAGTTTTCTTTGTTTTTGTTTATGTGCGCGGAGCGGTGAAAAAGTTACATTCAACCTTAGATTTGTTGTTAGACGACTACCTCGTCATGTTCTTCATATACAAAATGAATAAACCTATTTGTATATTTGTTATCATCTTTACCTTTGTTTGCGCCCCGACACAATCGCAGCCACCGCCACAAGTAACCATCAACAAATGTTGTCGAATTGGTGAACACCTTGAAAATGACAGTAACACAACAAGTGACGGTGAAACTTCAATAGATTCACTGCAATGCATAATCGGTGGTACAGAACAATGGTATCCAAAGGTATATATGCTACGAATGCGTAAATATGCTTTTGAACTACCAAAATTTATAAGCGTGCGAGAAGCAGTATTTCCAAAGACTTGTAGTCATCCTGAATTTACTAGTGCAAAATTAGCATTATTTTCAAATGGTTCACTATTTTTAAAGGAACAATCGAAACTTGTTGACCCGGAAGACTATTGTGTTGAGCGTGATTCAGCGGTTGTATGTTTTCCTGACAGTGATGTTAAATTTTATAAAGTGTTGACAAAAATTCGAAAATGTTGTCCACCAAGAAACGTGTACAATAATACATCATCAAAATGTACCCTTATGACTGACCAACGATTTGAGGGAAAGAAATTTATAAATTCCTCGGATATCGAGATGATTTATGGTTTTCCGGATTGCAACTTGAACGATTATGCCATTGCAGGCCGATTTAATGGAAGCAATTTTGAGGTTGCAACAGGGGTGTTGACGTTAAATTCGGGCAAACATTTACAAAGGACGCAATATTGTTTGGAACAAGTTTTGGATGGATTGGTGAATGTGTTTACGTGCTCTGACCACTTTCAAACGCCCGAGTTGGCAAAAATTGAAAAAAACGTAAGTACGCTGGATTATTATGTGTAAAAGTAATAATTTTAAAAGAGAACCTAATCGATTAGTTAGTTTGGATTGTTATTAATATTTTCAGGTTCGAAACTTTAAAGGCGCTTGTTTAGGTTAACATTGTTAAATATTCTAAAAATTATTGCCGCTTATAACTCTGCGGAAAAGATCATAATTTTAGGAAAAGGGCAAACTTCTTGAATATTTTTAATTTATCTTTATATTATATATACATAGATACATTATGTCAAAAGTACCGGGGATTGTTAATTTAATATACCCGCGCTGAAGGGACTTAAGAAGTTTTTATTCCTAGATTGGTAGTGTCTTTCATTATGATACCAACTTTAAGCGCGATCTGTCAACCAGTTTGTTTGCAAAAGCTGGTTAAGTCAGTCGACTTCATTAGTGCACGGCGATTTTTACGAAATTATTGAACAAAGAGTTTGCCTTCAATTTTGTGTTGCAATTGAAAACGAAATTTCTTTTGCTGATGCGAAAAAAGCGACCGGAATTGTAAGAAAAAAAATCGGGAATTTTACACGATGATAACGCGCCATCACATCGAGCTACGATTGTGAACGAATATAAGGCCAACAACTCAATAAATACCACCACATTCGCCTGATTTAGCACCAGGTAACTTTTCCTGTTTCCCAGATTCAAATTGCTACTCTGTGGAACCCGTTTTGACTCCATTGAAGCCATAAAAACAAATTCGGCTCGCGGCCCTCCAGGAAAGTGCCTAAAAAAAATGTTTCGATGATAGGAAAAACGTTAGCATATGTGTACAGGGTGACTGACACGAAGTGTTACCAAAACAAAACGCCACAGAATTTTTATTTTTTGATGAATTTTATTGAATCAAAGTAATAAATGTTCACAAATATTTAAATTTTCGAATTGCATTAGCAGTTTTCGATTTGGCCACCCTTAGCCGCGATTATGGCCTTCAAACGGCCGACAAAGCTATTGCATGCAGCACGAAAGTGGCTCTGCGGTATTTTGGCCCATTCCCGGCGATGCGTTTGCTTGAGATAATCGACACTTTGGTATTTTATTGTCCAACCTTGCTCTTCAAAATACCCCAAACCGAGAAATCTAGCGGATTTGCATCCGGTGAGTTTGGTGGCCATTCGGCAGTGAAAATGAACCGCGGAACGTTGTTTCTCAGCCAATCTTGATTGACGCGCGATTTATGACTCGGCGCCGAGTTCTGTTGAAATGTCCAGGCTCTGCGGCCGAAATGTTTTTGTGCCCAAGGCTTCAACGCTCCCTCCAACACATGATCCCGATAAATTTGAGCATTTATCTTGATGCCACGGTCCAAAAAAACGAGCGGTGAACGGCTTTCGGCCGTTATCAAACTATCACCATCGGCGGCGCTTGGTTTCGAGTGGCAATCCGTTGGTCCAAATTTTCAGTAGAACGGTCGGGCAAGTAAATCCGGTCAGTTTGCTTGTTCACATATTGCTCAATAACGAACGGTGACTCATCGGAGAAAACCAAATTCGGCAAATCGCCACTTTCGTGCAAGCGTAACAACTCCTTTGCTCTTCCCACTCTAATTTTTTTTTTTGAGCATCGGTGAGACCATGCGTTTTATGGAATTTCAAGGCCTTTAGTCCAAGATGATCTTTCAATATGTGCTGCATCCGTTCGAGCGAAACGTTCGCCTCACGAGCCATTTTTCTGCCGAATGATATACGGCAATGTTGAAGTGCGTTTCGGTCCACCACCATGGCGTTTTGCAATGCTGCCAGTATCGTTATAGCGATTTATGGTGCGATACACAAACATTTTATTCACATGCATATGTTTTGACTGGTTAACAATCTGCGGCTGTCATTTTCCACCCAAATATAGGGAAATCACACTATTACGCTTGAATTCCATTGCGGATAACTTTTTTTCTGAATATTTTCCCACTAAAATGCTTCTGTACGCTTGTAAACAATGGAATGAACTGTCATTAGTGTAAATTTGAGTGCTCTGTCATCACTGGTTTGAAAGCAATAACAGTTATGATTGAACTTGAAATTTGTGTTTTAACAATACCCGGTACTTTTTTGACAGAATGTGTATATAAATTACTTAAGCCCAGATACTGTAAGAATGAAGAGTTTACCTATTGCTTGGTTTATATATCTAAAAAACTTAGTTTGTCGAGGGCTTTTTAGGCTTGCGGTTAGCTTACTTGACTAAGACATTACGTAGAACTACCAGATTCCATCACATATAAGAATATATGTATGAACAAATTGTTAGAATCACACTTTATCACCCAACCTGTAACAAACCTACATGATTGCGTTTCTGTCATTTAATAAATTAAAGACAAATAATTATAGACACACGTTATTTATTTTTTAGGCTATTTTTTCCGATTTTGTAATAAATTATAACAGCGATCATTTAATTTTGAAAAGCCAAAAATATAGAGGATAATATTAGGCGTTTTCGGAAATAGATCCCTGAATACAGGCTAACTTTTAATTTTTCTTATGTTGGTAAAAAAATTATCCAAGTTATCTATCACATATAAAAAGTTAAGAATAAATTTTGGTATGAAAGCAAAATTCGATAATGCATTTTGAGATATTCAAAGAAATACAAAATAATTTTAGTAAAATACATTCATATGATCCTAATTATGTACATATTCCTTTTTATTTTATTTGGATTTACAACTAACTACAAAAAAAAACATCTAAATAACCTTGAAATTATCTCATTTGTTCGTAAATAGATGGATAAATTTGATGATCGAAAAGATGGTGCTGGGTCAATGATTGTTGCAAAATTTTGAAGCTGTGCTTAATTACTTAGACTAATGTGCCAGCTCATATAACCACAAAACCAATCGAATTTTAACAGATTGACAACAGTCATGAAGGTAAGGTGACACTCACCTGGTCCACCCTTCATTGGCTATTGACGACGACATTTTAAAAACAATGGTAAAAGGAAATCACGGCAAACGACAAGAAATTTAACAGTAACCGTTGGAGTTGACCATACCGTCTTTAATCATTTAAACTCACTACTAAGCCGTCATAAATATGGATCATTTTTAGAAAAAAATTATAACGGCTGATGAAAAATGGATTGTCTACCATAATGTGGTTCGAAAAAGACATTGGTCACCAAAAGGAAAAATGCGGCAAAGCTGATTTGCACCAAAATAAAGTGATGTTATTTTGTTGATAGGATTGTAAAGCTATTTTTTACTTTGAACTTCTTAAAGCTGACGAAATAAATGCTGATAATAAGTATTGTTCAAATGTGTGACACGTTGTTTTACATAAAGAAGGTCGCTCGGCTAGCTGTAACATAGGCTTTAGCCTGACCTTACTTTCCGAAATACCAAAGTTGAAGGCTTCTCTAAGAATCGCCCGTCTGTTTTAGGACTTTATAACCATACGTACATAGTTGCCTCAGTTTTACAATATTTCAAATATCTTTCAATGTTCCTGAGATAATCATGCCTAATTGTGGGACCTATTCCAATTTTAATAGCCATTTGTCACATTCAATGATCATCCTCCTCGAAAGCTTGTTTTTTTTCTATATACTAGTATGTACAGTGTGTTCATAATAATAGCAGCGCATTACCTTGCTTTAATAACTCTTTAATATTTTTTACACCTTACTCTTTTCCAAGGTTGGAAATGCTCTGAATGTTTCTTCTCTTCTCTCTTATTAGCAGTATATCATTACTGTTTCAAAAAATGCTTAACTCTTTTTTATGAGATTACATTTGTTAGCGAGTGTTTCAACCAAGCTGTTCATAATAATAGCAGCAACGCAAGAAACATAATTTCCAGCGAGGTTTTTAACGAAGAGTTGAAACTTTTTAACTAATTGGTAAGTACAAATTATTCTGGTAATTCGTAAAGTGCAAAAACCATATTTAACTGGATTTTTAGAAAATTAATGGGTTGATCCAAGCACTGCACGAAAGAAAAGCGAAACTTTATTTAAAAAAACTTCGATGTGAAGGAAAATCTTACCCTGAAATACAAGGAATTATCTGATGTTCTGCAAAAATGGTCTGTAATTCAGTAAAATGGACTGATAAGGCTGAAACACGTGTGCCAAAAAAGAAAACAACTGAGTGTATTGACCGACAAATCATACAAATGGGAAAGAACGACTCTCATATCAGCTCAAAAAAGATAAAGAAGGAACTTAAGGTACCTGTAAGTGCGGTGACTATACGGAGGCGTCTATTAGAAGCTAAATTGGCCGCCAGGAGTCCTAGAAAATTATTATTGCTCAGCAAGAAACATGTGGCAAAAAGAATACACTTCGGTCAGGCGCACGTCAATTGGCCTCTTCAAAACTGGCGAAATGTTTTATAGAACGATGAAAGTAAAATTGTCCTTTGTGGTTCCACAGGTCGTCGACAATATGTGAGGAGACCTCGAAACACTGCCCACGATCCAAAGTACACAGTAAAGACTGTTAAAGCATGGTGATGCAAAATTTATGGTTTGGGCTTGCCTCTCATACTATGGTGTTGGGCCGATATATTCTATAACGGGCATCATTGATAAATTTTTATACATTAAAATACTTGAAGACATCATGCTATACCGTATGCTGGGTATGAAATGGCCGTGAAATGGGTGTTTCAAAAGAAAACGGCCCAAAACAGACAAGCAAACAGGCGAAGTCATGGTTTCGGAAGTACAAAATTAATCTTGTGGAGTAGCCAACGCAATCACCGGACGATAGAAAACGTATGGGCTGATGTCAAAAATAAAGTGAGCAAAGTTAATCCAAAAAATGTCCAGCAATTGTGGGAGGCAGTGCACGAAGCATGGAGTACAACACCCACTGAGAGATGTCAAAACTTAGTGGACTCTATGAAAAGGAGATCCGCGGCTGTCATTCGTAATAATGGGCATGCAACTAAATATTGACTGCTTTATTAAAAAACAATACACAGAAGTGGTGCGGGCCCATATTCTTGAAATTCATCGAAGTCGCCGGTGACTTTAGTATAAAGCAATTTAATTCGACTGAAATGACTTATTTTACTAGAAAATCACGGGTGACATTTTTCGGTTGAATTTCAAGAATAGGGGCGCGTAGCTGAATCACATGAGTAACTTGTTTTTATCGTTATTTACTATGCAAATCTAGGCTATCTTAATACAGTGAAAAATTACGTTCACCAGCTCATAATTAAATTTTTCAAAATTTTCAAATCAATATTCTCTGAAATTTTGGGGTTAGACCACTTTGCTTCTCAATGCCTCATTTGGTTTCATTACATTTATTGAATTATATCAGAAATACATTTAGCTGCCGCTATATTAGTTATTGTCGTTTCATCTGAAAATTCTATCCGCTGATTTAACAGAAAGAATTTCTGATTTGAAACAAATTGATTTTCCAACTTGGATGATCAGAAATGCAAAATACTGAGTCACTTAAAACTTTATTTAATATAAAAGGAGTGATGTCACGGTTTTGTGAGAAAACAGAAATCAAATATGCAAATCCAACAAAATGTGGAAGTATACTATTGTTACCGTTTCTATCTTCATATTTAGCTGAATGTGGATTTAGTGCCATAAATGCTTTGCTTCTAAAAAAATTAAATCCACTGGATACAACACAACGGGGAGACTTGAGACAGAATGTATCTAAATTGGAACCTAACATAAAATCTCTTTGCAGCAAACATCAAGCACAAGGATCTCACTGAATTTAAATGATAAATAATTATTAATAATTAAAATAATAAAGAAAAATCTTTCATTAAAATTATTTTGTAATTGACTATGTTTTCTTAACAATTTCCTAATGATTTCTCCATAAAATCTATCATTTAAGTTTACTCAGTGGACTGTTAAATTTTTGAATATTAAAAATTATGTATATGTTACATGGGGGGCATAAACAATTTTGAAAGGCTTAGGTTGGGCATGGCACAAAAAAGGTTGGGAAACACCGAACTAAACCCTTTATTTAAACTGAAGTTTTTCTAAATAAGAATAAGCATACACATGACATACATACATAAGTAGTTTGTTTGGCTTAAAAACGCACTAATTCAGTTACTACCATAAAATCATAAAAAAACAATAGCCAAAATAAAAAATTCTTTTAAAACATTTTTGCTAAGTTGCAAAAATCTTTTTGTCGCATGGAAACGTATTCTCCTAAGGAAAGCGCACTGGAAATAATTTTGACCAAAGAATTCTCCACATTTTATAATTAGAATAGGCGATTAGGACAATTTGTAAATAAAAAGTTCTCCGGATACATTTCAAATGAATACTTTCAATTTCTCAACATTGTTTTGCTCTTTAATAAATATTTAGACGTTTCATCCCGGTTCTGAAGTTAAGACTGCTAAGACTGTCTTAACTAAGACCTTTTTAGGGAAGCTTACGTAATATCTGGTAAATATATTGCTAGGAGGATAAGGCGGTCCTTGCGTTTTAAAGCTTAACCAAACATTTTTCAAATGGAAGCCGATTAAGAGCTTTATTTACTAAAATTAAATTTCGTTTTGAACCTAGCCCAAATATTAAATTTGTTATGACCACCTGTACATTTCTACCTAAACCATCCCTCCATTGTTTATTATATAGTTAGTATGTGTGTACCAAATAACAAATGGCCCCTATCGGTAATTTGCTGAATTTATTTTCATGAAAAAAATTTTCTTATGCCTAAACAGTTTTTATTTTATTAATAAAAAAAATAAAATATTCGAACCTGCATAACTTGTCCAAGCTTGAGAGCTAATAACAAAATATTAAAAGAACTAAGTACGAGTTTTACACATTATCTATTAAAAAAAACTCGAACAAAACGTGCATGCAGATGCTTATTGAACCTGCACGTCTTACCCTTGCATTTTTAAATAATCCTCTTAAATCGAAATTTACTAAATCCAGTTTTTATTTTTTTATTTAACAAATATTACAACTGAATACAAATTCATCTAGTAATTTATCTATAATAAATGTTGTTAACTGTTTGACGAGTATAACCCATTGGTTAGCTCCAAGTTGGTTACTTTACTAATTTAGCTGCCCTAGTTCTAAGGGCTTCGTTCGTTGAAGCCGTCTTACTGGGTTTGAGTTGATCAGCATACAATGCAAATCCGGATTTTCATGTTGAATAAGGCGCTGTACGTGTTTCCTCACATATTTCTTAATTTCTTCATTGACGAATTCAATTTTTAGATCATTGTGAAGTTTATCATTCCTTATGCAGCGTAGTGCGTTGACCATACTACGCAAGACTATATTTTGAAAAGTTTGATTTACAACCCCATAGCCGTATGACATAAGTCCATACAAGTTTCAATATCTGCCGATATAAGAGCAGTTTATTATGTAATGTTAGCTCAGAGTCCTTTCCTATGAGAAATACATTTTTCTATATTTGATGTTTAACTCTTCTTTTTCTTTTTAACATGCTCTTTGCACTCGAGTTTAGCATCAAGGGTCATTCCTAAGTATTTTGTCGTGTTTGCACGTGGAATTGGTTGCGAATTCAGTCGAACAGGTAACCAATTTACACTTTTGTTAGTAAAGTTTATATGGTTGAGTTGAAGGCGCCATTTCTTCGTCCAATTACTCAATGAATTAGCGGCGTTTTGTAATTTAGTGGTTGACTCCTCTGTATTGTTTCCAATTGCCAAGATTGCAGTATCATCCGCAAATGTTGCAATACTTGTTCCTTTTGTACTTGGTACGTCTCGCAAATAAAGTATGTAGAGTATTGTTGGCCCCAGAACACTTTATTGTGGAAGTCCAGGCGATATTTTCTTTAGTTTGGAGTATTCGTCTTCATGTTTTACACGAAAGTGTCGATCAGCTAGATATGACTTTAAAATTAGGTAAAACTGATTCGACAGATCTCGGTCTAGTTTATATTCCAGGCCTCGGTGCCAACTTTGTCGAAGGCTTGAGATACGTCCAAGAAGACACTTGTGCATATTTTTTTAATGTCCAGAGAATCTTCAATCTGTGATTCTGTGCACTTGATCTATGGTATAATGCCTCTCTATAAATCCAAATTGGTGAGAAGGAATGAGTTTTCTTACTTCTATTACTGATTTTAACCTCTTGAGTAGTAGCTTTTCAAATAATTTTGAAATTGTATATCTTTTCTTGTTTGGCGGCTTGTTAGGTTTTCATTATCACCTCTGCCACCTTCCACTGGTATGGAACGTATTTTAGTCTGAATGCTGCGTTGATTACTTGGAAAATTTTCGTAATCCTTTTTATGGTAGTGCTTTAACTAAAAGTCCAGTGATTAGGTCATAACCAGCGGATTTTTTGAACTTAAGTTATTGTTAATTTCATCTTTTTGCTCTTGTAGTATTACAGGTCTTATGTTTTGGTTATCCACTTTATTTACTGGAATTATATTTTCTTCAGCTGTTTCCCTTGCAAGAGGTTGAAATGTATCTTCAAGGTAGGCTGCAAACAATGCAGCCTTTTCTTTGGCACTTCCTATACCAAGTTCCATCGTCATTCTTGATAGGAGCCAATTTTTACTTTGGATCTTTTAAGATCTTTCGTTGCTTTCCAAAGGGAATAATTAGTGTCCCTGTTGCCAGAAAGGCCAGCTGGGTATTCATAAAATGATTTGTTCTTGACTTCTTTGATAAACATTTTCAATTTGTTGCTTAAATAATTAATCGTGATTTGCTTTGTGGTGCTCGATTCCTCTGCCATATTTTTCGCGCTTTCCGTTTTTCTCTAACCAGATCTCTCACTTCTACTGAATAATTGATGCGATTTTCCGTTTGGTTACGAATAGGATAAGTATTCTGTCACGCCGCTTGTAGTATACTGTTGTTCAGCAGCTCTAATTGTACATCAAGTTTTGCCGGAGTTTTAATGGTAGTTTATTATTATTATTATTTTTTGTTTACCAAGTCCAATTTTTGGAAAAAAAAATTTATCAACACAGATATGACACCAACAAAGATCTAAATTCAAATATTAGCGCACTTACACGGCATCTGAAAAATTCAAATCATTCAATCAAATGTCAAAAGATGACAGCTCCAAATTGACAGCTGCCCAAATAGCAGGCTATTCAAAATGAAAAATCTTATTGAAAAACCCTATATCTAAAGGTAGTACTAGAAATCTTATATTAAATCTGTTAAAAAATAACGCCCAAATATTCATCAGATTTTCTTAATTTTCTATTTTGCAATTTCCAACATTTCTCTCAAACTATAGAGAGATTATCCGGCCTAAAGGCCGGTACACATTAAGAACGAGCGACGAGAACGATTTTTGCCTTTTTCAACAAATTATGTAAAAAAATTGTTAAAATGGTGAAAATGTATGTTTTTAATTAACGATAGCTAAAATATCGTTCATTTACTGAAAATAAAAATTAAAATTTTAACAGTTTAATACAAAATTTTAATTTATCGTTAATAATTTTTAATTTAAAACGATAAATAAAATTTTGTATTGTACTAAAACTGTTAAAATTTTACTTTTTATTTTCAGTAAATGCACGATGTTTTAGCTATCGTTAATTAAAAACATACGTTTTTTATTGTACATATTAACATGAAATTCGTTCTCGTCGCTCGTTCTCAATATGTGCCGGCCTTAAGAGACTTACCTAAGGGCGAGCGAAGTAAATATTTCATATAAATTTGACGTTTTAGCTAGCTGAAAATAAAAAATGCTAAATTTCGCTTACGATTTCATTGATCGCTAAATTTCTTCACGCGAAAAATAAAAATTCTCCAAATAATAACCTAAGACCTAACAATATCTGTGATTTCTTGGAGAGTTGTGCAGACCAAGTTAAAAATGTAGCTCACTCGAACAGCTTACCGAGTTTTAATATAGAAAAATTTACGTTTTGCTTTATCAATTTTCAAAAATTACAGTTATCTGAATTCAGTTAAACGATTTTCTTACAATGAAAATAATTATAAATATCGACCTGACTACTAATCATTGGAAAAAGGGCAAATCTTCAACATTTATTGTTCGCTGACGTTACAGTTTAACTTTCAAATGATGCCTAATATGGTTAAAACCAATATACAAATATCGTTTCTTATAAGATTTATTGCGATAGGTTGAGTGTGCAAGCGCTTAAGTGCATATCTTGGAAAACAATTAACATTGAAACTATGAATTATTTCATTGAAAACCGCTTATTATGATTACATTTTGTGATAAATTCCATTGTTTCGTGTTATTTTCTAATAAGTAGGCCTCTAGAATTCGTTTATTTTTGTTGATTACAGTCATTTGATTAAAAACAAATTTGAAAACGTGACATGTATTAATAAAATTAATAAATATAATGAATCATTTGTAACTGTATTGTATTAGTGTTGTGCTAAAATAGTCATATGCAAATTGCACAAACTCTATTAGTCACTCATTTAATAATTTTATCTTTCGTGTTTTTTATTACTTTCAGGATATCAGATTTGCTGTGTACGCAATTGGCTTACTAGTTTCGGTTATATTTTTAACTGCAACACTGGCCGCTGGATTTCTAGTGCCTTCAAACCATCATGTGCTACATTGGCGTTGTCAGACGCATTATGTCGGTTGTTTATTAGTTGGAGATTTTTTACTAGCTGTAAATCAACTGGCTGGAAATGCAATTGGAGGGGTAACATGTGTTGGAATTGGTGAGTAGACTAACTTTATTAATTTTTTGTTGATTCTGTTTTTGGTCATGTCTATTTGGAAATATTCCAAACATTTGGTTGTCATTTTTAGTTTTTTGGGAATATGGGAAAAGTTTTTTATTTTATTTTTTTTTTGTATAATTGGCTCCAAAACTATTGCACGACAATCTTTTTTATTCACAATTTTTGTTTCGTTTTTATTCATTCCAAAAGCAATTTTATTTGTTATTAGTGAGTGAACACTTTTACTTTTGATTGCACATTGTGTAAATAATAAAATCTGACCGTGTTATTTTTGTGGTTTTTTTGCGCGCAAACCATACAATTAATTACTTATATTACTTGTTCAGTTTATTTTTTATCTATTTGTCTTGAACATAGAGTATGTAGTTAAGGTGAATTAGAATGTATCCAACAGCGCAATATCATAAAAAAGCATTATAATTGAAATACATGAATACCAAAACATCTAACTTTCACGAAGAAACAAGTTAAATTATCATTATTACTATGTATTACTATATTATTATTATTCTTCTACCTCAATTAGATAGAGCACTTACATATCTATTGTTTGTACCAACTTTCTAAAAGATTAATGTGTCTGTGCGGAATCTTTCTACTATCTTCAAAATTTGTGACATTCGGACAGTTTGGTTTTGTTGATTATTGTGATGTTTCATCTCTTATTATTTAGTACTTTTTACATAGTTCAGTTACTTGTCTTACAGCTAGCCATACTTTAAACGAAAAGTATGAGTTCTTTTGTATTATGAATGTTTGTTTGGGTTATCATGACATATTTTTCATCTTCATATGTACATCAATTTGTATATACTTGTGTAAGTACTTATACAAGAATATTACACAAAACTTGAATGGCAAGTAAGATTTTTATTTTTTAAATTCCAGCAGTATTGCTTATTTTAACACTTTTGTTATACTACATATTAAAACGAATATTATAGACAAAGAAAGAGAGAAGAGAGAGGTCTACGTATATTTTGCTAAATAACATTTTTACGATTGCAAAAGGTTTGATTTACAAGTAGTTGTATCCGATGAATAATAAGTCTATATAATATTTCTTCGTTCTATTAAATAATGAATTTTATTTATTTTTTAATTTGAAGAATTTAGTTCATCATGCAAGAATCTTTAACATCATGATGAACTAAAATTATTATTAAGTATCGCTTTCATTTCAGTTTTTTGGGGATTAATTAAATATGATATTGTTGCAAGAGTATCAATTTGAATCATGCTATAATACGCTACTTTATATGTAGTTGTTTTCTATAGTAAACAATTTCTAGATTCGTAGTGCGAGATTTTTTTTTTTTGAAGTTTGGTTTGTTTACAAATTCAAGTAATTCAAAAATATTTATTCAAGCTAAACATGCAAGTAGTTTGATTTTAAGTATTTTGTAATATATTAGTCAACGGAGTAAATATAGGCAGTTTACTTGAAATAATTAGCGTGCAATTTCTAGACGGTGAATATCTTTGAAAAACTAAATTCAAGATCAATAAAATTTCTTTCAGAAAATATGGACATGGGGCCGCTTATGCCAAATATCCATTTTATTTATTTTTTATTTTTTCAATGAGATGTCAACTGTTGAGACTAAAACTGTTGACCTCATTTGCGTATGAGAAAAAGTTTAAAGCAAGCTGGGTGCCGCGTTTGCTCACTTTCGATCAAAAGCAGGAAAGTTTAACCACTTCATCGCAAAGTTTGGGGAAACAAATCGATATTATGTTGAAGATTAAATAAGAGCATTGGGAAAAATATGCGTTTTATTATCAATGCAGGAAATTTTTCAGCCCATGAAACACTAAACCGAAGGTTTCGTTTTTATACTTTATAGGTCTGTAAATATACTTTTATACTTTAAATGTCTGTCATAAAGCTTGTATTCCATGAGAAAAATAGACTTAGGCAGGCGCATGCCAAAAGACTTCATGTTTTTCGATAAGTATTCTAACTAAAAAGATAAATTTCTTCCATCTCTCTTGTGTTATATTCTAAAAAAGTTACTAACAATAATACAACAACAAAAAAAATTAGTAACTCTAGAATATAACACCAGAGAGATGGAAAAAATTTATCTTTTTAGTGTAGAATGCGGGTCGAAAAACCTGAAGTCTTTTGGCAATCGCCTACCTTCAAACTTGGTTCGCGAGATCGGTTAATTTACCTATGTAGGTATTTTTTACCATGCTATGGAGTTAGCAAATGACTATAATTCGCACATAACACAAAAATAAATTTCAACAAACTACAAAATAATTGCACAACACCGGTGTCAGCAGAAATAAAAATAAAATGTAAACAAACGTAAAAAAAATAGCAAAACAATTTATAATGGGAAAGTTATTGCTCGTAATATTTTTTTTGGTTGTTTTAGTTGGTATGCGTGTCGGATATTTTGCTTAAAGGTTGATTCACCAGATTTGTCCATTGAGCTCGTCAAGAAAATGAAAACTTGACGGAGTTAAAAACCGAGTTAAAAATATGTTATGTTAAAGTAAATAGTTAAAAATATCTTTTGTGTCCAACGAGATAATATATTTTTAACTCGGTTTTTAACTCCGTCAAGTTGTCATTTTCTTGACGAGCTCAATGTATCTGGTAATCTGGTAAATCAAGCTTCACGGTAATTTTTTATCATGGAATAGAACCTTAAAACATAACAAACAAAATCTTCGGCTTTTTAAATGTTTGTTCAATATAAGTAAATTATAAAGCGCACTATTTTCGTTGCTGTTTTGCGAAATATGGTTTAACGCGATGATCATGGTGAGATAAAAGGGAGCGATCACCGTGATTGATCAATCACTGTGATTGATCGTTCGTGGCGCGGGGCACTCACTCATACAACATGGTAGTGCCCGTTCATCTTTCGTTTCATTTTCATTCCATTCCGTTTCCTTTTTAGCTATATAGCTCTTTCGTTACATCCGTAGTCGTTATAAATGAAATCCACTGTAATTTACTATGTAAAAAACGAAATGGTCCTTGTTAATAATATGTACATTTCCAAAATTGGACTTTGCTTCAATTATTAGAGGTGTATCAAATATTAATTTATTATTAATTAGATGTGTAACAAATATTATTTACATCAAATATTAAAAAGCACAGACACAGGTTCCGGTTATATTTTTATAATTAAGGATTTCATGAAGTTCACTGACCTTGTTGAATAGATACTTCGTAAATTAATTGTTTCATGTTTCGAGTTTTAAAACATCTCACATTTAATAAAAATTATCCATTAAATATCCGATAAACTTTAAATGACGCCTTTGTGCTAGGAAGTTCAAGTAAACGATGTTATAAATGAATAATGAACCAATTTATTTATATAAACCTTTCTTACGGTTCTTAACCTTTCTAAACCTTATGACATACCTATTGTAGGTATAGGACTGAACTGGAAAAATTTACTAAATCGGTTTTATTAAATCGCCAGAATGGTATAATAATTTTTAAGAAATTTCAGATTGATTGAAATGGCATTTCCAGAAAAAAATTGACAAATAACGGATAATCTTGAGAAATAACGGATTTTTCACAAATTATTTATTAGGTGTCAAACTGCTTCATTTAGCCACTTCTCATTAAAAATTACTGTGTTTTAGTTTTTTCTGATGTTCTTAATTTGATTTTAATATTTTTTTAAATAAATAAAATGGAATTACAATTTCTTATTTTATTTAACAAAGAACAAGGACCATTTCGGGCTGTGTTTTGTTTGTTTTAAAATTCTTTTACCATTACTCTCTTGGCATCAAATCGGGCATTACATAATTACGTAAATAAGCCTAATTGCTGTCTGGTTGTTTATGTAATGATCAGAATTGTAATTTATCTGTGTCTAATAATAAATGAAAATGATATATTCATTCAAATGAAATTATTAACATTAAAAAGATATTTGTTGCTTCAAAATAACTTCGCGAATTTTTATTGCATATTATAATTCTATGTCAAAATCAACCGTCAACTTTACGAATGTCGTGTTTTTAAAATCATTTTGTGCATCTAGAACTTAAAGTATTACGTGATGATTATTCGCGCATATTTTTCATTTTTACACATGTCTAACAAGTACAGTTTTAATCATTATTCTGTATTGGTCTGTGGTCACCGTTTAAAAGGTGGCGCGTTCTAGGAAAACTATTAAAATTTTACAGGGGACGTATACCAGCCTAACCGTAGTAACTCTACATCTCTAGACCATATAACGTAATGCATAGGAGCGCCTAGCCACTTTTAAACAATTATTTAGAGGAGCGTTTCTTGAACAATTTCCGTTGCCCCTTTTTATGCTTCTATCTTATTTTTTGTTCCAATACATTATATTATATTTGTCTGCAATATCAATATTTACTAATTTCACTGCTACAATTTCGATAACAATAAATTGCAGAAAACGACAACTTAGCATATCCATTTAAAATTCATTATATTTGTTGCAATTGCAGTTGTGATTTCGATTACTACACAAGCACATTATATGTAATAACTTTTTAGTCACTGTTGTTACGGTTTTTGTTTTTGTATAAAATGTACATACATAAGTATAACCAAAAACAATATACATAACTAAGCCAAATTAAAAAAAATAGGAAATAATCGTTGTACGAGTACGTACAACATAAAGGTACGTATTGATACATATAAATTGTATGTGTTGTGTAGAATATTTGCATATTAGTCTCTCGTACCCGCGAATTTATTCACAAAACTGTGTTTGTAAATAAATAATCCTACACTTTTAATCGTTATTATTGTTGTTTCTGCTGTGTAGGAAGGCATACACAAAATTAATAGCATTTTATTGTTTTTAAGGGGAGATTTTATTGGGTTGTTGAATAAATTTTGGCATTTTACATTTCAATTTTTGTGATTTTTCAATAACTTATTTTCTACGAAGCAAAATCTATGAGGGTAATTTTTTTGTAGGTATTTCGTGTTTTATATGAAAATGTCCGATTAAAATCCCTCTAATGCCCGGTTGCTTAAAAAAGAGCCGACCGCCAGTTCAATAATATTTTCTCTCTTTCTTTTATGAAATGGCTGTTTGTTTCATAAATCAAATTCGATGAAACTTAAGATACGTACATGGCATATTTCGGGAGAAGAAATGTATACAACGAAGTTTGCTAAATGCGTTTCATTATTATCAACTCTCATAAAAATTTAAGCAGCACTGCGATTTTGTTGTGTACATGGGAGTATGGGAGTAAAAAACCGGAATGTAATAGTATTTGCAAATGTTGATGTGTTAGTGGGCATACTATTTTTCTATTTGTCTTTTATTTCAGATTGGCGGGCAGATTTAATTTTAAAACATTCGAGATTTAGATTATATTAGATTTTTGCAGTGATGCACGCAGATATAAACACATGTGCTGCATGCAGCTCTCTATTTTTTGACGTTTATTTGATACATATTTAATTTTCATATACATTTTTTTTGTATGAATGATGCCTTATTTTGTCACAAATTAATTAATTTTTATCCTACATATTTTCTGTCAACAAATTTAAAAAATTGATTGAAAAAAAAGAAAAATTACACAAATTGTTCTAGATTTGTTTATTTTTACGTAATGTAGCCTCCGATGCGCATCAAAATTAGAAACAGAGACAACTTGCATAAATATGCATGCCATGCAGGATACATGTAATTCATTTTATAGACACTAGTGAATTTCAATTTTGATGCATACATAATTATGCACATCTGTCTCTCGCATTAGTGTATTCTTTTTGGTGTGGAATTTTATCATTCGTGCTGCGCATTCATAAATGAAGCATTTTTGATGTATGTCTAGAGCTTTCCATAATCCTGGGCACTGACCAATGCTCAGGTATTAAAATAGCAGGAACTTGTTGGCGTTGTTGAGAAAATCCTCTTCGTCATTAAAATCTGCCTGGTTTTCATCGATTGGTGTTATCACGGAAACCGGAACGCACTGATCCAGTTGATTATTGTGATAGCTCGGTTCTGAGAGTCTGTGCTTCTTTAGATGTGATCCACTCAATTGAACACATAATTCAGAGAAACTATCTTGATACACTGCTTGAAGAATTTCCTGTGGTGCTGATATTCTTTGCAATTTAACTGTAGTGTTATACGATGGTGTGGAATAGTGTGTTGCGTCTGGATTTGGTAAAACTATAACTTCATTTAAACGGTACAATTTTGTGCTGCATTTTTACAAATTCTTTCGTTTGGTATTTCACAATTTAAATACTTTTGATGTTGTTAAACTAATTTTACACTAACAGCATTAGAATCTTTTTGCAATCTTTTGTCGTTTTCCAAATTAAAAGGATTACAGCATTGTAGATTAACCTTCTTGGATTTTGACTTTAATATTGTACTGAACCACTTAGAACCTTCAATAGTAAATTTACGAAAAATATGCTTTATATATTTCGCGTTAAATTTGTGCGTTTATTTATATGGCGGTTGCCGATAATATTCCAAATTTTGGGTAGTAGTTAGTAAAACCAATCAATAATACAAGGAATAAAATAATAATGCGAAGCAATAAAATAAAATAAAACTTCTTGAAAATGGTGGGATAGACTACCTAAAAGTCGGAGTAAATTTTTTTTTATAAAAAAAACTATGTACCAAACTTGTTTTGTTGTTTATTGTTTAAGTGATAAAGCTTGTTTGTACTTGATGAATCATTCCTAATATACGAAAAAAGTATAAAAACACGACAATGAAACATGCGCTTGATAGCATTTTTATCCTGAAAAGAGGTACCTGCAAAATACAATTAAATAATGATCTGCAAGAAAGAAATGTAAATTGGGGACGTGTACGTATTGCACTCATGTGAATCGTTGGTTTATTGTCTGTTAAAAACTAAAAAAAGAACATTATTTTTACATTTTCGGCCCTCTTCGGAGCATTTCAGTGCTCATACTCCCTTTAATCGCTTGGTAATTGTCTATGAAAATCATTAGAAAAATTTACATTAGTTGTAAATATTCTAACAAGCTCTGGTACAGCTGGGCAATCTTATAAATGCAGCATTTAGAATCAAATGTGTACACAACTTGTGGAAAATTGCAGAAGTAATATATACTTAAAGTAATACAGGCCAATTTCGCTATTGCCAGTCATGCCCAAACTCTATGAACTTGTTGGTTAGTTAGATTCCATTTCGTTAGTTTGGTTTTCGTAACCAACACTCAGCAATTAATGCAACGCTGCACAAGCGTTTGACAAAGTTCAAAGATCTGTTCTTCAGTATTAAGTTAGATGATACCTTTTATGGATTGAAAGAAATTAATGCAGGAGTACCACAGAGCCATTTATTAGGGCACTCATGATCTCCTTGCAGTACAAAACAACACTATCGTGACTTTTGCAGATGATATGGCGATCATAGCTTTAGCTGTTGGAGAAAGCAACGAAAAGTCAACACAGAAGTTACAATCAACTATTATACAAATACATAAATGGACAAAACAATGGCGAATAAAACTAAGTGAACTAAATCAGTTCACATCAATTTTATAAACACATAACTCGAACATATTCCGGTTACCATCAACACAGCTAAGTAACTTGGCATGATCCTGGATGCTAAACTATGATGGAAAGTATACGCCAAGAAGGAAAGTGAAGAAATAAGACTTAAATATAGAAAGATGTGTTGACTGAAGGGAAGAAACCTTTCTTTATCAACATACAACAAACTTCTATTTTAATCAAACATCTTTGATATTGGTCAATGTTTCTTGAAGTTGCTGGTGCAAGCCTTCAATCTAGGCCGGCCCTAGACTTAACGTTTAATTGCGCAAATAAAACTGTGCCGATTATCTATGTGTAGATCAACGCCTAGACAATACAAACTATTGTGAATATTTCATTGTTGAAACATGACCTATGAAGACAAAGATCTTGTAATCTGAGGATGATAATACCAGAAACTTGTAACACAATTTGCAAGGTACTATCAAACGATTATTTGCGTGGCTTTGAAATGGCTAAGGATTCCTCCATTATTTTTCGTTTCGCCATTGTTTAATTATATATAGTTGACAGCTCAAAATTTGTAAAAGTAAAACAAAAATCCAAAAAAAATAAAACTGGACAAACTTCCCCTACACGCAACACTGTGTTGATAAACTTACACAGGCGAAAGCAAAAAGTCAAATAGTTTTGTCTCGCACCAGGCACTTGCACAATGTTTCAAAATTGTGCAGTTTTGCTCCCTACGCAGTCAACTAGACTTGCAACGATTGACTTGTGCAGTTAAATTTACGCAGTTACACGTTACGTCAGTAGGGCCGGCCTCACACATGATCTACTGACATTAGTATTAGTTTTTTAATATTTCCGAGCAATTTCAGTTTGCTGTTTTTTTGATCTGACATTTCTGTACCTAAAAACAAAAGTCGCCTAAGTGACTTTAAGCGGTTTTTATGAATTTCGCATAGATATTTAAATTTGTCCATTATTTAGATTGTATCAAATTTTGGTGAAAATCGCTTAAAAAATAAAGAAGTTAAGAGGTAATACGTATAAACCTCTCAATATTTTCACATTTGATTTTAAAACTTTAACCTTCATTCTCTCAAAACTACTAAAATGCAGATTAGGAATTTTGCTTTTTAGTACAGATTTATTTCAAGCAATACCGAGAAATAATAAAGTTTGACGTTTAAAATAATGAAATTTATTGTAGATAATTTTAATTAATTTTACTAATTGTTTCTTCTTATTTATTAATGTTTAATTTTATTGTTTTATGTCTGATCTGTTTGCGGGTAATTAAAATAGTTCAGCTATTGAAATCTGGTAATGGACTTTTCAGATTAAAAACAGATAAATTAGATAAGTTATCGCTCTGATCTCTCTGGTCTCTACAGTGGCGAAACTAGGTACTCGCAGCACATGCAGCGGGGGGGCGAAGTTAAAGGACTCCACGAGAATTATCAGGCATTCGAATATTATTCCAAAGTCAAGATCGGATAGATGCTAGCTCAGCTTAAGCTTAAAGCTCGCAAACACTCTTTCAAAGTTGCAAAACTGGACATTCCTAGGAAATTTGGAGCAAAACCCGGTGGTCTATTTTTAGAGAAATAAAAGATCATTCCTGTTGCCATTAAATATTTTCTTCAGAATGGCCCAACAGTTTCTTTTCGGTTGCTGAAGGTTAATGTCAGAGTAATTACATGTAAGCTGACTGACTCCATAGAAATGAAAATGGCTTTAGGTTCTGACATATTTTATTATTTGCTGGGTTGATTTATTTGTAATATACGTTTTGCACTTCAAATTTACCTCTTTTGCACTTCAAATTCAACATTTTAAAAATCAAGTTTTGATTAAAGGTTGAATTTGATTTGCAAAAGATTGAATGTGATTGATATAGTTTCTCGTTTACCGAATCTTTTTTATTACTGGTAAACGGTAAATTAAAACTTAATTTACCGGTTCTATTTTGAAAAACTATTTTAAATAAGAAAATTGCAAATTCTTCTGTTTTCATATACCACTTTTTAAAATTTCTCGAAATTATTGGAGTTTAGCATGGAAATGGGTTGCGTGATAGTTGCGAGACTTAATTGGTCATTGGGTGTTTCGAAACTGTCAGGCGAGATTTTCAAGATTATTCGAGTATTTCTAAAATTGTCGGGTGTATTTGATAGTTCGATGCTACTCGAGAATCTTAGAGCCTAATCGAAGAATATGATTGTTCGATATTTACGAAATTATCCGATCTACTTGAGGGTTCCATTATTATTCAAAAAGTCGGTTTTTTGAACTTAGTCTTAACTTGCTTAGTATAACATTTTGCTTATTACTATTAGTAACATTAAATTATACGTGACAAATAATTCGATATTTACACGAATTTTTGGAATTTTTCGAAATTTTCGTGAGTTTTAGATTTTTTCAGGCTTTCCGAAATTATTCATTAATATCTAGTTTCGGTATTATGGAAATTGTTCGTGATCAATCGAGATAATATATAGAGATTAATCGAATTTTTATTATTGCTTATTGTAGATTTCTTAAGTTCTTCGACATTTCTAGGATATTCGAGATTTTTAAAGATTTTCAAATTTATTCGAATTATGTAAGGCAATGTTCTGTGCTTACCTTTGAGTTGTGGGAACTTTACACATATAAATCTGAATTATGATATTTATTAGATTTTTCGAGATTTCGATATTTCTCCAATTTCCTAGGTTATTCGAAATTATTCAAGAATGTAGAGATTATTTACATCTTATTAGCGCGCGAATAGGGTTTCCTTTGGTTTTACATACTTACGGATGATTCGATATTTGAGAATTTTGAAAGACTACTACTAATTTGAAAATTCAACATTTTTGAGATTATTTCGAAATTCTTAATAGTTTTCAAATTATAATCGAAATTTGTGATGCTTTATCGATATATTTAGAAATCGCCATGGAATTGAGTCAATTGCAAGAAATTTCGTTTTTTGTTTGAGTCCATTGAACTAAATCACTTGCTGTTTCGTACTCTCGAAATCAGACACTTTTATTTTATGCGAGGCTGGACAATAGGAAAAAATAAATTTTTAACTAAAACTTTACTTGCTCATAGGTACAAGAAGCATTTTTCGGGGCCCAAAAAAAATGTTGCGGGGGGCCCGAAATTTGTAGTTACGCCACTCTCTCTGATGTAATAAAGAACAGGCCAAATATTATTCAGTTAATTCTTCTGCTGGTTTTGAGACAATTAATTTAATAGTTTCTTTGGCCAAGATTAGAGTGGAATAAAGGCATACTTTTATGTCTACTTTCGACAAATTTCATTATTATTATTATTTTTCTAAAAAATTACTTAGGTCTATCATGCTTAGGGCGGTGAATTATATTTCGATATAATTGTGAAGGAAGATTCCTCAATAGATCAGTGTCCCCTTCTTCGCGTTTTTTTTAATTTTAATAGGTTTAGATATTAATCGAAAGGTTGATCTATGGTTATTAGTTCGTCCGAAAAACTGGTTGAAGGATGTGACCGTTTGCAGCAACAACTTGAGTTCTGCGATCTGTTAAAAAGTTTACCATCCAAAGAATTAAAGATTTCAATGCTCTCTCGGCTTCGCCAGTAATCTTTCATGCAAACCTTGGTAAATGCTTTGCCTTTGGATACATCAACGATGATGAGTTGATCGTTTTGTAAAGATATCGGTTCAGATGACCAGCACGTATACGAGGATGTCTCCGCACGAAAATCGTTTTCGAAAACTATAACCACGATCTGAAATTAATTTATATTTCTCAAGAAAGTTAGATACTTAATTTAAACTTAAGATACTTGTTATTGTCCTCATAATTTTAGACATTATTGTCACTGGTGGGCCGGAAGTCAACGAAATCCGATTTTATTCCCTTTTGACATCGAAAAATTGAAGAGTCTGCTGAGTATTTTGCTAAATAAATATGCAATTTTTTGAGAACAATAAATATAAAATAAATCATTTGTAGCGATTATGAACAGTTGAAATGAGCAAAACTGCAATATTCCTGTTATTTTGTTGGAAGTTGAAGAACTGAAACGAAAAATAAGATGTGCTATAATTATTCTCGTGTAACAATGAAAAATTCAATTTTTTAACGTTTCTCAGGAACCAACCAGAGAAAAATTTTTATTTCAATTTTTTTTTGGATATTTTTTCTTTGAATGTGTTGTAGAAAAAAAATATTACATGTGTGAAATAAGGAAACCTGAAAAGTGAGATCCATTTATTTTTTTGGAGTGTTTAGGGTATAAATTTAAATTGTATTGAAAATAATCCTTTTATTCCAGCTTCCAATTTGCACAAAAAGAACACTTTGAGCGAAAAATGAGTTAAAAATGGAATGAGTAACTTGAAGGTTTAACGATGGTAAACAAAACCACACATAAATTAGATTTTAATTTGCAAACCTAGAACGTCCAAATTCGAATTTAATAATTATAATAAATAATTATAAGAAAAAGTACAAGTGTTCTTTAACAAATACAACTACATAGTATTAATTTAATTAAAATTTCAAGACACACACTTGAAATTTTAATTAAGTCAATTCCATACTAATTTAAACAATGATTATATGCCCACGCTTCATTTTGTTTAAGACCCACTTCTGTTTGTCGTCCGTTGACTCGTTTCTAAGAAAAACTAGAATCCACATACGTTCAGGCACTCGTATACGCATCAATCTTGCAAACACTTTAAACGGAAATATATTTTAATTTAATTTTGAGTGGAATTAAAGTGGAAATTAAAACTTTTTCAATTAATTTGAAGAAAACTAGTATAAATATGTAGTTTGAATACACGCTTGTATACCATATACCATATGTATATTTATTATAGTCCCACAGTAAACGATTAAATTTACTTCCCAGAAATATTTAATTTAAATATAAACTGATGAATACTTCATTTCTCGCAATAATACAAGAAAGTAAAAGTAGAACAGGATGAAATTTGAAGATGATGTCAATTCTTATTATTTCGATCTTGCTATTATTTGTTAAATCAACGAAATTAAACATATTTACTAGTATGTGACAATAAAAATAATTTCAAAATGAGATTGGATTAAGATTTAAGGAGGTTCGCCTACTTAAATATAGCACGTCCGGCATTGCCCGCGACTTATTAAGTGATTGTGAGTAACCAACCAAACCAATTATTTAATTTAAATCTATTATTAAATTAGATTAAATTAACTATAGCGCCAGTTCAAAATAACCAAAATAAATTGGAGGAATAATATGTAAAAGTTCAGTTATTGTTATTAAGCAGATTTGTTTCGGTATGTTTATTTTATAACGAGTTAAAGTTTAATTAGGTCATGTTTCGGGAGAAGTATTTATCAATTATTTTGATTTTAATTGATTAGTTTTTTTTTGTTTTGGAGGCAAATAATTGATAGTTTGTTTTCACCAGTAATAGATATATGGTTGAATATTGTTGATATTTTGTTGAGGTTGTTAATTTGACCGCATTTAAAAATGTGAAAAAATGATAAATTAACTATTGAAGGATTGAAAATTATTGCGTTGCTTTGCTGCAGCTAAAGGTTCAAACCAAATAACATCCGTTCTGTTCCGCTCGGTTTTTTCGTTCCAATTTACTCTGTAATTGTGAATGAGACGGAAACTTAAATTCAAAGAACGAAGGAGAAAAAAACCAATGTCACATTAGGATCAAATTTTATATTTTTGAGTTGGCGAAACGGCCGAGGTGGAGTAGATAAAACGCAAACGGAACGAACATCATTGTGGTTGAGCCTTTAATCGTAAGGTTTCAAAGGTTCAAATAATATTCACTATATATGTTTGTCGAAATGTCTGTAGGTCGTAGCTTGGTTTGTTTGTACAGGATTGACCAAAGCCAGCCATACACCATTGACACACACACAAAGATTATTAATTAATTAATTTAATTTCATTTTAAAAATGACATCAAATAGAGACTGAAAAAAAAGTACATAGTCTCAAATTCGCGATTAGCTAGTTTGTGTCTGTGGTATTATCGAATGACAATTTTTCGTGACATTATGGAATGACAATTTTTTGTGACGTTATGGAATGACAATTTTTCGTGATATTTATTATTAATACAATGTCACTGAAAAATAACAATTTTTTATCCTCGGAAGCTACCCTCAATTTCTTTTTATTACTTACTTTACAAATATAATTATAAAATGTAATATACAAAAAAACGTCACTTGCCACTTGATCAGAATCTACCCCCAGATCCAGATTAAGGATTCCGCAAATTTAAAGTTTGTGTTTAGAAAGATTACATAGCAAACAGCACAAATAATAATAATAATATGTTTAACCGTTTGCACTCGAGTGCCGCCATAGAGGCAGGCGGCATGCTTGATTTGCCGTAATTTACAGAAAATTTGCTAAATTTACAAAATGTAAATTTGCCAAATTTACAAAAAAATAAATATTTTTATTTTTATAAGTTTAATTGTATTTCAAATCAAATTTAGTTATTTTCTTAAAAAATATTTCGAGTTGGCGGTATGTACAGTGATGTGAAAAATAATACGGGCACTAGTTAATAAATATTACAAATGAAGTTAACTAATGTTTTCAATATAAAAACAAAAGCAAGTTAACGGCAAGTGTTGTCAAATATATGTTATAAATAACATATATAGTATTTATAATCACTGTGTTCATGGACAATTTTGTCAGTTTATCGTGAGCTTCTGGTTATCGCTGTGAAAAATAATAAGGACAGTTTTGAAATTTTGGATGTTAGTTGAGAGTTTTTAATTTTATTCTTGATTTTATTTAAGAATATGCTAATATTGGTATTTTTACAGTAGAACGAAAACTTATAAATGAAATTAAACATAAAGGGTTTTCATACAGAAAAATTGCTGAAGTTATTGTACGCTCTAAAAGAATGGTAGAAAATCCAACTAATTGGGTTCCTATACCAGAAGCGCGAGGAAGAAAACCAAAAATCTCCTCTACCACAAAAAGAAGAAAACTGCGTTATGTGAAATATGAACCGTTGGCTTCATCTAGTGCTGTAAGGAAAGAGTTTATCTTGACGTGGACACATCTACAATCCGTAAGATGCTGATTCGCGAAAATCTAAGAGGATTCGCGAAAATCTAACTACAAAAAGGTCCCTTTTCTGTCAAAGAAGTACGTTAAAAAAAGATTAAGTTTCGCTAAGCAACATCTGTGCTGGCCTCAAAACAAATGGCGCAATATTCTTTGGTCGGATGAGACAAAAAAATAAAATTTTGTCAGTTTCAAAAAAAAATATTTCGAATAATTAATTTTTGATGTAAATTTGCGGTTTGCTAGTTGTCAAAAATTAACTAATCGCGAGAAGTAATTACAGTGGATGTTCAAACAACACAAAAATAAGACTGGCAATTAAACAACATGTCGCCGAACGCGATTGAAGGGCTAATTTTGCGGTAGAATGCAGTTTTTGTTAACGTTTAGTATTCATCGACATTACTATTATAAATGAGTTCCGACTCAAAATAGGATGTACAAAAATTATAAATCTAGATAAATAAATAAATAAATAAATAAGACAAAAATTAATTTATTTAACTATGATCGTGGAATACCACTTGTACGATCATCTCATCTCCAAATGCAGCTCACCATGATAAATCCACAATTAAAACTCAAGCACGACAGAGGATGCAGCATGGTATGGGCATGTGTTCCTACTACGGTGTAGGTGCTATCCATCGAATTGAGGCCATAATGAAAGGAGAGGATTATGTTGGGATTCTTAAAAACGTAATGCTACCCTATGCTGAGGAAAATATGCCGCTTCGGTGGGAGTTTCAGCAGGACAATGTGCCGAAACACTCATCGAAGTGACCTAAACAATAGTTTCAAAAAATAACATAAACGTTTTAAGTTGGCCTTCTCAATCACCAGACGTAAACCCCGTAGAGAACTTGTCGCGGTAGGTCAAATTGCCTCTAAGAAGTAAAAAATCCAACAAATGCTAATCAACTATGGTCATTTGTAAAAGATGCATAAGAAGGATGACCATTCCGAACAACACTTGCCAGAAATTGGTTGATTCTATGCCGCGGCTTTGTTTGGCTGTAACCAACAATAAAGGCTATTCAACAAAATATTAGAACTAAACCTAATAAAAATGTAATTAGAACCTTTTTCGTTGAAGTTTACTGTTCTCCCTATTATTATTCACACACAATTAGAGGAGAATTTTAGATATTGTTAGTTAGTTTTTAGAGTTAGTTAGTCTTTAGTTTATAAAGAACAAATAAAAAATAATATTAAATTATAAAAGCAAAGACTTCTGTATTTACTTAGCTTTAAAGAGAATAGTATTCGCTGTCCTTATTGTTTTTCACATCAGTTTACATACCAAAACCCTTTCGGTTCGGGTTAATTTTTACTTATTCACATGCGAACAGATTTGATTTCGCTTAACAAAATTGCATATAAACTCCAGTCCATCCAGACATTGCCTTCAATCTAGTTCAGTTAAATATTTACTAATCTTAAGTTCGCAAACTGTAGATGTCTCTGAAATTTAAAAAAGAACCACCTAATTCTAGTAAACTTGTCTAGAATATTTTAATAAAATGTGAATTTAAAATAAACATGAGCTTAATAACTTGGCAAGATTCGGTAGAATTTAAAACAATTTTGATAAAATATTGAAATTTTGAAAATTACAATTGAATTTCAAAATTGGAAAACTATGTATTTGTGAAAAATTTGAATGTAATATTAAAATATGTGTTGTTCATATTCCAAGAGTGATTAAAGACATGACGTGTTAAAATAAAACAAATTACAGTTTGATTCGGTTTCCAGTTGGTATGTTACCTTACCAATAATTTTTTTAATCCTTTACTACTACTTGCGATACTTGCGAATAAGCCTCTAAATATGCAATCATTTTTGAAGCATTGGCTTGAATTAAGCATTGGTAGCATTGGAAAAAGTCGTCGTCTTTTGAAGCGACCCATTCGTCAAGCCAATTTTTGATACTTTCATAAGATTTGAATCGTACGTCTTGAAGGGCTGATTGCATCGAACGGAATTGAACGGAACTGATTGCATCGAACGGAATAAATAGTGCTCCGAAGGAGCAATGTCTGGCGAATATGGCGGCTTGGATAGAACATCCCAGTCCTGCCCTTTTAGTTAGGTTTTAACGACTCTTGCAGTATGTGGTTTTACGTTGTCATGCTGCAAAATTAGTTTATTATGCCAATTCTCTCATTGTGGTCGATTATCTTGAACAGCTCGCTTCAAATGTATTAATTGCCGTCGGTAGACTTCGCCATTAATAGTTTCAGAAGATTTCACTAGCTCGTAATACACAACGCCTTTCTTATCCCACCAAATACAGAGCATAACCTTATCACAATGAACATTTCTCTTTGGCTGTAATTAAAGAGTTTCACCAGGATTAACCTAAGCTTTTTTACGTTTAGTATTCTCGTAGTAAATTCATTTTTCATCTCCAGTCACAAGTCGATTCAGAAAACCCTTTCTTTGTTCTCTAGAAACATTTCAGAAGTGATTTTTAGCCTTTCTGTTAATTCATGTGGTATCCAAATTTCCAAATTTTTGAACCATCCCTATTCTATGTAGACGTTTACTGACAATGGAGTGATCTACATTCAATGCTTCTACCAATTCTTGTTGCGTTTGTGTGTTGTCTTCTTCCAATAATGCTTGCAATTTTTCATCTTCAAATTTTTCCGGTCTACCTTTCATCAAATTGCCTAAACCACCTTATACTATCAGAAAAAGCATGTTCGCCGTAAGCTTCTACAAGTAAACGATGACTTTCACCAGCGCTTTTCTTTAAAGTAAAAAAATACAACAAAACATCCCACAAATGACGATTATTTGGCACAAAACATCATTTTAAATCTAATAAAAAACTGTGTTGTTTATATTTTAATCAAATGTCGAATACATATTACGTTTTGAAGGATATGAAGAAACTTTTCAAAAACATGTATTACCAGATTCACACAATACATAAAAGAACTATTACGCCATCTATTAGAAAAACAGAACTTACTTTTATATATGGTATACCCAATATTTACATTAAGACAACATTTTCACTTCCGTTGACGTAGGCGTATCTTAGTTCATTCTCAAAGCAATAACATTACACTACATGAGGAACATCTCTCACGTGAATATGAGCACCAAAAATTTGAACCGATTTCACCCGATTCCGTAATTTTTAATGCTTATCGTCACAAATAAAAAGAAAATAAATGTCATCATAATAATAATTTTTTTTATCATTTTTTAAACGAAATCTAGATCCAGGAGTTTGTTGCGTGAGTGCAAAAAACACAAATCTGGTGGTTATGGTTGACACAATCTTTTAAATATAATATTAATTTACGTAATGTTAATACTAATTTAACTCAAATTCTAGCAATGTTCCTTATTAATTTCACAATTTATAGATTTTTCGATAATTATTAATTGTGTTGTAGTAGCAAGCGGCCGAAATCAAAATATTTTCATTTAGAAGTGTTGGAATGTAATTAGGACAACATAGTCTTAACTGAAACTTTAAATGTATAAATTTGAAACATGTGGAGACATACCCGAGTACTCGGTTACTTTTCAAACTCCAACGATATCCCGTACGAAGCTTATAATAACCTCTAATGGAGAGGCGACCGTAAAAAACGTCTCCCTACTTTATTTTCGAAAACAAAATAACGCAACAAAAATATGCAAGATGTGCAAATATAGCAGTTAAAATTAACGCTTGACAGAACCTCGAAAGCGTTTTCTTGGAAGGAAAGCAAAACCCCAAAATGAATTCAGCAAAAGGAATTTTAGATAACGTACTAAAATCTGGCTAAGCAGGATGGAACTTGGCCATTTTTATCGGATTTTAGTGAAATTTGATGTGTGCGTTGGAAATGTGATTGTAAAATGATTTTAAGGTGAAGTTCTGGAATTTGGCCAAGTAGTAGTGAAATTTGACTGATAAATGATTTTCAGGTTAAATTCTAGGATATGGCCAAGTAGGATGAAACCTGGCTATTTCTTACCCGATTTTAGTGAAAATTGATATACGCGATGAAAATGGGATTCTAAAATGATTTTTAGATAAAGTAATGGAATGTGGCCAAGTAGGATGGAACTTGGCTATTTCTAAATGGATTTTAATGAAGTTTGAGATGTACGATGGAAATGGGGTTGTAAAATGATTTTAAGATGAAGTTCTGGAATTTGGCCAAGTAGGATAGAACTTGGCTGTTTCTTAACCGATGTTCGTGAAATTTGACATGTGCGAGGGAAACAGGATTCTTAAATGATTTTTGGATAAAGTTCTGGAATATGGCTATATGGGATGAAACTAGGCTATTTCTGACCCGATTTTAGTGAAATTAGATATGCGCGATGGAAATGGGATTCTAAAATGATTTTTAGATACAGTTCTGGAATGTGGCCAAGTAGGATGGAAGTTGACTATTTTTAACCGATTTCAGTTAAATTTTTCATAGGCCATGGAAATGGGAATATGGCCTTAGAATAAGTTCTGGAATAGTGTCGGTTAGGATATAACTTGGTTATTCCTTAACTAAATTCGACATGCCCCACGGAAATAAGGTTCTAAAATAATTTTCCTAGTTCCGGGATCCTACACTAATGTTAGAATTTTTATTAAAACTGCGCTTGGTGTCACCCACTTTTTTATTTTCCTTTGATTGTGATTAAATTTCCCGGCAAACGTCTAATAAATATATCAATATATTGTAAGAAACTTCAACAGCTGCCTGACTCACAGAAACCTTCAGAGACTTATCATAAAAGCTATTACAATATACTCATCTCTTGATCCTACTTGGAATTTTAATCTTGAAAAAAGGTCTGTAAATCATACACGTACAAACTAATTTACAATTTTTATTGTAAATTAAGCAGGAACCAAATTAGGAAAACAATAAATTTATCAAAATGACTGAAAAATCAGATTACATGTTTGTAAGTCAGCTCGAGTTAACTCGAAAATTTGCGAGCGAACACAATCAAACAACAGCACGCAAGTAAACAAACCCAGTTGTACTTTGCGTGCAAACAGAAGTATAAAACATAAAAAAACAAAATCTTCGGCTTTTTAAATTTTTTTTTCATTGGAGTAAATTACAATGTTCGCACTTTTTTCGTTCTTTTTTTACGAATTATGGTATAAAGTGATGATCACGGTGAGGTATAAGAGAGCATCACCTTGATTGATCATTAATCGCTCTTAGAGCACTCAGTCGTACAACAGGGAAGCAAACAAGCAAACGAATCGAACAAACGAGAACGAAAAAAATATGAACATAATCAAAAGCGGACAATTTTTTTATTTTTTTTTTATTTCAAAACGAACAAACACAAAATACAATGCGTCAATTAAAAAACGGAACAGAAATTTTCTTTGAAAAAATACCCAGATTTGAACGCTTGTATCTTGGTGAAATAACACCTTTCAAAAAAAATGTTTGTTTCTAGTTGAAGAAAATTTTGTTTTCTTTTCGATACTGGAAACCGTTTTATTTTATTTGGTTTTTTTATGCCTTTTTTGAGTAAAACAAAAGGTGTCTAAAAAAAAAAATTTGCTGCTGTTTGAAACTGTAAATGAACTTGCTCGATATTTCATTCAAAAATCCAAATCGGCCATTTTATAGAGAATTTAGAAACCTTGCAAAATGAAACTTTTAGAAAAATTTCTGTGCGGCCACTCCTTGTCGAGTTATTGAAGTTTTAGAGAAAACGTATCAAAAAGCGTATACACGTTAACTAGTACATTTTTTTATCTTGTAAACTAAGCATTTTACGATAAAATTTTGAGCCACTTTAAATTTTACGTTATTTTATGGAAAACAATAATTTAATTTATCGCATAGTTATTTGAAGAGTCAAGCGAGATGAATCGAAAGGAACAATTACTCGTTCGCGCTACAAAAATTGTGGCTTTAGTTGAAGCCGGTGAAACTTATTGCGAAATTGGGCGAATCTGTGATATTAGTGTGTCTGTTGTGAACCGGACTTGGCATCGATATTTAGAAACAGGCACTGTGAGTCGGCGCGAAGAGTCTGGTCGACCAAGAAAAACTACATCAAGAGAAGATCGAGCTATCGTACGTTATGCTAGAAAAAACAGGACAAGCAGTGCTGACATCAAAACAGTTGATATTAAATCGGTTGAAAGCTTATCGACTAAGGTCACGTCGACCTGTCAGAGATCCGTATCTGACTGATAATCACCACCGCCGACAAAGAAGAAATTATGCGTTGCAGTATGGCAACTGGACTCAGAGGGACTGGTGGAAGGTCCTTTTTCGGATGAATCGCAGTTCAATTTGTTTGCATCAGACGGCCGATGCAGAGTTAGGCGTTACTAGGGGAATGATTACACCCTAATTGCGTGATGCCAGTCGCAGCATTTCATCTGAGCTTACAATACATAACAAATTGCTATTATATCAGCAGATTCTTAAACCAGTATGGACCTACGGTATTCAACTTTGGGGTTGTACCAAGAAGACAAAAGTAGAAATGATTCAATGTTATCAAAACAAAGTGCTGCGTGGCATTATAAACGCACCATCGTACATTAGAAACGATAACCTCCATAGGGACTTAAACGTTGAATATGTAAGTGAAGAAATACAAAATCATGCGAAGAAGCACATTCAGCGGATATCTCGGCACCAAAATGCAGACATACGAAGTTTGTTGGATACCACCAATGCAGTAAGAAGACTTCAAAGGCAGAAACCTTTGGAATTGGGCAGTTGTATTTAATTAGGATAGAGAAAAATAATTACTATGTAAATTCAAACGGGAGTAACCATTGGGTTACTGCCCGTCAAATGTGAATCTTCATGTAAGGAAGATATATTACTAAATGATTTGTAAATCAGTTGTAATATTAAATAAAGAAAAAACAATTTCATGGAGATTCGGTGATGGTTTGGGCGAGTATTTCTTGGAATTATAAGACAGATTTGGTAGTAATACCACATCCAGCTTTAATATCAGCACGATACGTGAAAATTTTATCGTAGAGTGCTTAGTTTACAAGATAAAAAAATGTACTAGTTAACGTGTGTACGCTTTTTGATACGTTTTCTCTAAAACTTCAATAACTCGACAAGGAGTGGCCGCACAGAAATTTTCCTAGTATGATTTTGCAAGGTTTCTAAATTCTCTATAAAATGGCCAATTTGGGTTTTTGAATGAAATATCGAGCAAGTTCTTTTACAGTTTCAAACAGCAGCAAATTTTTTTTTTAGACACCTTTTGTTTTACTCAAAAACGTCATAACAAAATAAAACGGTTTCCAGTATCGAAAAGAAAACCAAGATTCCTTCAACTAGAAACAAAATTTTTTTTTGAAAGGTGTTATTTCACCAAGATACAAGCGTTCAAATCTGGGTATTTTTTCAAAGAAAATTTCTGTTCCGTTTTTTAATTAGTGTATTATATGTCATTTTTCGATTACGCTCGATTTCGCTCGTTCCAATCTCTGATAGGTTACCAAAAAACACTCTTATTTTTAAAAAGCAGATTTTTTAGTGTTTTTAGTATTCATTAAGGCAAACCGGCAGGCGAACCGGCCAAACGGCGCAGTGATTAAAGCTGCGGCGCTTGGACCGGGAGGTACCGGGTTCAAATCCCGACAGGGGCGGGATGCAAAAGGGGTGTTTAAAGATGCCCACATCTAAAACCCTCACCTACTATTCACATGCGATGCTACCATCCACATAATCCAGTGGCCTAACGCCGACCCACTGGATATGCATCAGGTAGCGGCGTTTATCAGGGATATAGACCTATATCTCATGTAAGGAAATCTCTAGGGATGCACATTAGTCGTCAATGGCCGCAGTGCTCTGGGCAACGAACACCCAACCCCTAAAATAGGTAATATGTATTTATATTTAAAAAATATATGTGTTTTGCAACAAAATTATTTGCGAATGGTTTAAAATCAAAAATAAATGGTCTAAAAACTTAAGAAACACAAACACCTTAGCAAAATAAAAAATGGTGTATGTATTAATTGAAAATTAGTGTCCAATTCTATTTGATTAATGTTTAATGTTTTGTAGTGTTTTGTAAAATGAAAAAAAGTAAATGGAATACGTTTAAGCTAAAAAAAAAATAAAATTGTATAATAATCTGATTTTGGTCTTCGGATTTATAATAATAAAACTAAAATTTATTTAGAAACACTTTTAAGAGTTATGTTAAATAATAGATGGTCTAGAGTTTTCATCGTTTTTACTCAAATTTCAAACGCACATTTTTATGTTTTTATATAACTTTATTAAACTTAATTTCTACCATTTTGGTCGACAACTTGTTTTCATTTTCTCCCGTCATTGTAAAATTTTTGTGATTTTTGGGTGAAAAGCTGAACCAAGTAATTCCCACAGGTCTCTTTTGAAGTCAATTTTACACCGTTAAGAGAGTTCTGTAGTGAACGAAACAAATGAAAATCTGATGGTGGAAACTCAGGACTTTACGGTGACGCATTAAATTGCTTAACTAAGCTCTCTGAATTTTTGCCACACGTCAAAGATGTCTGGCGTTGTCATGATCGAATATAACTCCTTTTCTGTTGATAAATTCTGGCCGCTTCTTTTTAATTTCCTGCTGTAACCTGGTTAATTGTTGACAGTAGAGAACAGAATCAATTTTTTGACCTGGTTGTACTACTTCATAATGCACGACTCCCTTCCAATTCCACCAAACACAATGTATCATCTTCCTTGGTATCAACTGCTTGGCGTACAAACCATATTTGAGTAACCGCATTCAGTTTATTAAGCTTTGAAGTGGGAGATCAGTATTAATTCAAGCTACCGCAGGTGTACGTCTCAGAGCTTGGAAATAGACGGTCAGTATTAATTCAAGCGACCTCAGGCATACCACAAGGGGCCCATGTTGGTCCTTGGATCATTATAATTTTCATTAACGACATTGCTGATTGCTGAAATAGTACAGCATTATAAGGTATTAATGTTTGCAGATGGGCTCAAAATCTAAAGAACTGTCGGAAGCATCGGCGATACCAAAAAATTACAGGAAGACATCGAGAATCTAGCGAAATGGTGTGAGTCTAGAATATATCGTTTCATCGAAAAGTTAATCCTCCTTCTTACTCAAGTAAAGTCAAGTCAATTTATAGACTTTTCACTTATAAAAAACAAAAAAAAAAAAAAAAAACAAATGTGGCTTTGCTACCGTTTCTATGGTCTCAGCACACTTTAACCAAGACCTTTTTCTCATAATAGTCCTACGTGATTCCTTTTTGTCATCCGTAATCGATACTAGGTCCATTAAATTTTTCACTATTAATCGTATGGTACCAAAACATCCAGCTTCTTTTTGAATAAAACTTTCTCCAAATGATGCTAACCTTTTCACGGTGAATATTGAGTTCCTCGGCGATGTAGTGGCTGCTTACCTGAACACAGGCTTGCTCTACTTTTTTCAGGGATTGGTCGAGAGCTTGGAAATGGAGTGAGGTGTATCTTTGACATCGAAATTTCCAGAACGAAATCGAGCGAACGGTCTGTTTTTTACTGATACGGTATGGCATCATCACCAGCCTTGCGTTGCCTTCTTCCCATTTTTGAAATATAATTTTAAAATATATTTAATTTCTTCTTTAACTTAATTAATTTTTAACACGGAATAACTGTTCACTGAATATCACATTTTTTATTCACATTTTTTATAACGTCAAAAGTCTAAACGGTGCAAAACTTTTTGACCATCCAATATTATTTACAGAAAACATTAGGAGTTGAATTTGAACGTTTATCAGGTTATTCATGTAAATAAATTATCCAGCATCCTATTAAGTGCGATTGATATTGCAAAACCATTATTCACTGCGTGGCAAAATTCAATAGAAATTTCTGTTACTCAATAAATTATTTCAATTGAAAATTAAATTTAATATCTTGTCACTCATTTCTAAAGAGAAAAGCGAAGATTTATATATAATAGTTCCGCAGAAGTGTTTAAATTCTACACAGACAAAAGAAGCGTAATAGCGTTCATCATTGTGTTTGTTTATATTAAATTCTTTATTACTCAGCAATATGAACTGTACTATAACATAATATTTACCCATTTTAACTCACAATCACCAGTAATGAAAAGAAATATATTAATTTAGTTCACAAAAAAAGGATAATTAAGATAAATTTTATAGCTTTTTGTGTTTTAAAATATAAGTATTTTTTTGTATTTGTCTTAAAACAGAGAAACTGCTTTGTTGACATAAATAAAATACAAGACAGACAAAAATGCTGTGTTTTATGTTTATCTCCTCCTAATCATTTGAATATAATTCTACATGTCTATTATTCATTGGGAGCTAGATAATATGTACATTTTCTTATTTTTATGATCTAGTTTTTAAGTGAAAAAATATGGATTACAGATTTAATATACATAATCTTTAGAAGTACTTATTGGCTATGCAGGGTTATTGAACATAATATTTCTTATATTAAATTCTCCTGTTATTTCAAGTGAAACAAACAATCACGCATTTTGTTTGTAAAAAATAAATGGAATTTATAAGAAAAATATAATTGGATTGTATTGTTCGGTTGTTTGGTGCTTAAAAAATAGACGTAATTTGTTATGTTGGGGGGGTTCGTTTAGGTTGTATGTATATGATTTTAACTGCTCCAGGCTCTTTTCTGTGATATTATAAAGCATGTGTCTTCTTTCAGTCCAAACTAAATAGGGTAATCGTTTTTAAATTAAATTTGAGAGCAATTGTGTAGTTGGAGACACCTGATGCTAACAAATTTTATCCGGAAGCAACATCGTAATTCAATTTGTTTTCAAAAAGCAATATATTTCTTTTGAATTTTTAATTATAATAACATATCTTGATTTATAAAATTATATAAACGTAGCACAAGAACCCTCTATAAAAATAGCGAACAGCGGTACCCAAATAATTTTAACCCTTTTTCTAGTTTTCAGCTAAAATATGGATGAATATCAAACGATGTTTGGTTTATTTGAATTTTATTGCACTCATTTGTAATCACGGTTATTGCTACTTTTAAACCTTTAACTTTAGTTATCAAATATTGTTCTTGTGTATCTGCCTACAAAAGAAACCCTCGATACTTAACTATACCATTCTATATTTACAAACGGCAAAAACTCTATCCTGTTTTTATCCTCTATAATTAAATTTGAAATACTTTTGTGTTGAGAAAAGGGTGGTTATATTTCCTAGAAAAATCGCATGATGTATTATTTTTTGTATTTTTTAGGTAAATAGTGTGAAGGGCGTCATACTGACGCCAGTGTTTGAATTCATAGATAAAGCCAGGCGAAAACAGGGAAACAGCTCTTAACATATTTACAACCAAATTTACGATTTTAAGTAAAAATAATTGTGAGAAGGTAGCAAATACAATGAAATATTGAAGTAAGATCCTTTTGTTATAATTTTCTATATATAAATGGAATAAACCAAGTAAATTGTCGATGTGGTGTGAGATCATTCGAATATGGGTTCTTGTTGTTACAGTCTATTTCTCTGCAAAATAAGACAAATGCCGACAAATGTAAAACTTTGCGCTATTAATTAACTTATTTTATTCTACTTTAGGTGTCACCGTAACAATACGTTAGTTAATAGTTATATTCAACTTTCGCTAGAATTCTGACACTTCATTTTAGAAGACAGTTCAAATATGATGAAAAAATAATACAATGAGTGTAATTTTTGGTAATTTCATGTTAAATGTTTAACAGTTTAATATTATTTATTTAATTCACTTTTTTAAGCTTTATGTTTCTAATAAAATAATTTTGTTGGTTTTTTAGCTTAATTTGTTTTTATTTTTATTAATATTTTAATTACTTAACAAATTAAGCTAAAAAACCAACAAAATCATTTTATTAATATTATATATATTTAACAATTTAAGTTCTATAAATTAAAGTATAGTTAATTAAATTTTATGAAATTAAGATCTGTTTCATAATACAAATTCAATGCATGTCGATAATTTTTTTTTTACAAACAAATATTTGATCATTTAATTAAATATTTAGCTGATTCAAATTAGGCAGTTTAATATTTCACTTTCCAGTTATAATATTCGTGTAAAAAGAAATAAAATGAATTTTATATTATAAGAAACAAACCGCAATTTCATAAACGAAGAAAGACAGGCATTTTTTTTTTACAAAAAAGAAAACGACTACCCATAAAATCAACCGCACCAAAAATCAGGGCGACGACTTCACGACCGCACCAGCGTACAAAGTTGCTAAAGAAAATAATTAATTCCTCAGCAAATATATATTATACAAATACAGCAAAAATATACTATACAATTACACAAATACAAAACGATAATTCAATAAACTAATCAATAAAATAGAATCAATAGATATACCACTTACTGCGACATTGGCATCGTTCGACATAACTAACATGTTTGCAAACATACCAATTCAAGGAACAGTTCAAATAACCAAGGAACTGTTACAAAAAAGGGGAACGAAGAAAGACAAGGAGAGGGTTGTTCTTCCCCGGTTTCATCAGACTTTTTCAAACTTTGGTTGATTGGTGGAGGATCTCTTAATGGAAGGTAATAACAATTTCCGTACATCCGAAGAAAAGACCCACTATATTCTTGCCTTATTATTTCATCGCCAAATATTTTTCTAATTTTTGCGAACATTCTTGTCGAGTCCCATTTTTGAAATAGTAAAACATCAAAACGGGAAAATTTTCGATTACTATCATATTTTATAGAACTCTTTGAAAAAAACATTAGAAGCCACATGGAAAATTACTTACACAGACAAATGACCACAGAAAAAATCGCATATAAAGCCTTAACGAAATATTGCCGTTGAGTTCACTTACGAAAGGGGCTTTAGAAGATATCGTCGTGGACATATGGTATGTGCGTAGAGTTAAAAAGTAGCAATTCGGAACTCATTTATACTTGTGTTAATAATAACTTTATTTTTCACAAATATGTATTGAAATACCTAATCTACCGTTGAAAACTAATTTTCTTTTCTCAAATTTCAACAAAATTGGTTTGTCACTTTATGCACAACTTCAATTTATCGCACTGCTCTAAAATAATGCTATAATAATTCAATAGTATTTGGCAGATACAGAAAACTACTACAAAAATTAAAAGGCCCAATCCAATTTTATGGCTTATAAATAAATGTAAACAAAAACATAAAAGAACCATTTTTTATTCGAGTGTATTTGAAAGTAATGTTAGGTTGAAATAGTAGTGCGAAAAGATAGCTTTCTCGGGTAATATTTGCTGTGGTTGCTTGATGGAAAAAAAGTAGGACGTAAACGATCTTTTACATGGATGTAGTAAATTCCGTTATTGCATATTCTCATTGTGTTTGTGCCGTATTCATCTTCAGACACAATAAAAATATAACCTACCCATTTCCATGTATGAACAAGAAATTAACTGCGTAGTGCGTATACAAATTACAATACGTAAGAAATTTGATTTATATGAATTTTATATTCATTCAATTTACGTATAAACAGCACAAATAATTATATTTCACGCATTACCCACTACAACATTTAAACATTATAAAATTGAGAAAATCTCTATTCCCTTCAACACAATATTTCCTGGCAAATGTATCCGGATGGATACATTTGATCCATAATTTTAAATATTTCACTAAGACGATAATTACATAATACTTAGAATAAGTAAAATAAAATAGTTAAATTAAAGAATTAAACTAGAACTATATTATAAGAATTAAAATAAAAAAAAATACAAAATAAAAAAATAAATAATTTTAAAAAAATCCACTTACAGAGACCTCGTTTGAGGTTTCATCGCGAACAAAGAAAAAAAAAACATGTTATATCCTAAATAACTAAATGGTGGGCCAATAAGAGTTTCACCGTGTAAATAGTAAATAAAAAATTATTGCGTTGGTATGAAATGATTTTGATTTCTTTATTGAATCACGCTTATTGATCGATAACAATTATATGTGAGAGATAATACCAGTGAAATGTTCACAACGGCTTCGTCGGTAAATTTAGGATGACATCCTGGCATAATTGCTCCTCTAAGCCATAAAAATGCCTTATTTTATCGTCTTTTAGTTCTTGAATTGTTGCTGGCTTATTAGCATAGACTTAATTTTGAAATAACTTCAAAGAAAGAAGTTCAAGGTGCAATAAAGCCTGTGCAATCATTCTCGTGCAATAAAGCCATTGTTGTATTGGCTGTGTGGCATGTGGCAGCGACTTGTTGAAACCACATACCGTCCACATCGATATCATACAATTCAGGCCATAAAAAGCTAGTTATCATGGTACGATAGCGTTCACCATTCACAGTAACAGCATTGTCGGATTGATCGCGGATTTACGGACTGATATGTGCCGCTATCTTCCACACATAATTGTTATGGATGAAGCATGAATATCGCACACGCTAAAATTCAATAAAGAAATCAAAATCATTTCAACGCATTAATTTTTTTATTTACTATTCACATGGTGAAAATCTTATTGCCCCACATCCTCCACCACTTTTTTGGTCTTCCTATATTTGTACATGAACAATTTAATTAAGTTCAAATTTTTTGCATCTGCCAAATTCATTGTATGTACATCAAGCATAATTTACGATTTTTATTTTTCAGGTGCAGGTTGTAATAACAGGCCAAAAACTCAACATAACTTGCCAGACTTAAATAGATAATAAAAATTAAAAAAGTTTAAGTCGAAAAGACAGAACCTTACATAGTGTAGCAGTTGTTCGTTAGTACCGAGCGAAGCCTCGGTTGCTTAATTAATATATGGAAAAAGCTTTCCAAAATGAACAGAAAAATGACTTGACACATTTTATGTACTGTACAAGCGTCGAGTAACTGACACTGTTATCCTTGTGATAAACATAAATTTATAAATACATTTTTTACTGTGGTGCAAAATAATTTAGCTTTTTCATTGAATTAATTTTTAAATTAACGGACACAAGCAGATTTTTATGAGTGATATAATAATAAAAATATTTAATCCCTCGACCCACATACACAAATTTGGCATCAACAGGGGTCAACAATTTTTTTAATAAATTATGTACATAAATCTACAAATTAACTCATTTTTATAAACTCACAAGAAAATACATCACTTTTTATTAGGTACACATTTAACCATAAATAATTATATCTAATAAAAAACTAAACTAAAAAGTACAAACTCTAATATAAAATAATATTTTATTAGCAAACCTTTTTATCTACAGCTTTAGAGTAAAAATGGTCTTATCTCAGCATGATTTGACGAAAAGCATAATAAATTTCCTTTCCTTTATTATTTTTTTTATAGATCTGTACACTCCTCAAAACTATTATTCGGTATTTTTTTCTCAATACGAAAAGCAATGATTAGATTAATAAAACTTAGTCATAAAAATTGTTATGTGATTATGCGTGTAAAGTGTAAAGTAAACAGATTTATTATACTTGTATATTATCAGCATCGTTTTTAATTCATTATTTCACTTTTTTTTATCATTATGCCATAAATCAATTAACTATTGTTAAATCAAATTTGGATTCATACTCATACGTTTCTTTATATAAATTATAGATTCGATATTTAACTTAAATTTATTTGTTTCACCAATGACCGATCCCATTGAACTTGAGCTTTCATGAAAATAATTGATTATTACCAGTTTTGTTTCTGTGTTCTGTAATATTATAAGTAAATATATAATTATTTGATTAACGATTGACACTCTTATAGCTGTTTCTTGGCTGCGGTCGAATTCTCGGGTAAATCATTTATTACAGTAAATGTAGATTTTCAGTGTGCGTTTTTTGTTAAATTATGCATTTTTTCTATTTTATACTCGTTCAATTCTTATATGTAGCAATAAACAATAAAGTATCTAAACGTGAAATATTTACCTTTTTTTATTTCGTTTACGCTCCATAAAAAAGGGTAAATGCATTTACCGTATTTAGCGGATTTACTCGAGAATTCGACAGCATTCCTTGTATGAGATAAACATTTTAATGTTTAGAATGGATTATGCGTCGCTAATTAATTTATGGTACAGTTTATTACAAGCATCTTTAAATAGAATATAAAATATTTTAATTGATTCTAATTTGCGAACACATGCTCGCTTCTTAAATTTAAAAAAAAAAAAATATTGCGACAAACGGTCTCAAGTTTCCTAAATCTTTCAATCTTTTCTTCTCATTGTTTAGATTTAGTTAAAATTACTTTGAGCGTTAAGACTTTGTAAACATTTTTTTTGTGTACAACTTGCCATGGTATATTTTTTTTGCAAAAAAAACATACAATCGATTAAAATAATAACAACCCTATTGTATAGCGGTTTTACTTTGGAAAAAATTGAAATTCATAATCATGAAATTAATTCCCCAACATGATTGCAAAACACATATTTTTTGTTAAAATAATACGAAATATCATTGTCACCCTTAATATATAACCGTTAATATAATCCTGTACTGTACCTTCCACCCTAATAAAGAATTTGTTATTAAACTAAATAATGTAATTTAGGGTTGACAACAATGTCATATTCAAATACCGGTATTGCTTTAAGGTTAATGCATGAATTTTGATAAATAATTAAAATGCATCAGTTAATAGCAGGAAATGCACTAATTGTTTCATAAATTATTTAAATTTATTAAAAAGTTTCTGAGATTTTTAGACACATTAACTAGCTTGGTTCATAATGTCTTAAAACTGATTCTTGCTTAAAAACCATCCAAAATCACCCATATAAAAGCATCTCTCATCAAGAGTGATTGCCAAAGATGAACAGTAGAAGAAGTTGAACGTGCTCTTTTTTTTTTGTTCCCTTTGGATGAATCATCCGCGATGATCATCCAAAGTGACTCGTATAAATGCGCCGTTATGCAAAAAAGCTTATTGCTTGCCTTTTTTATAAATTATTGTAGAGAACAGATGAACTCATATATAGAAGGTAAAAGCCAAGGTAGGAGGTGAAATAGGTTGATCCCTCTAATTTGGTTGACAATAAACCGGCTTTAAAACAATTTGTTTTTGAGATACAAAAAACTAATAAAACAGCACCATTTAACTAGGACCAAACAAAAATTCCTTGGCATCATAAAAAATAATGTTTTGGAACAAAACATAATAAATTGGCAATATTTCTGATTAGTTGAAACTATTGGAAGGGAACATTATTTTTGAGCATTGAAATAAAAGTTTTAAGAAACCAAAATAATAAATTGGCAACAAATTTAATATTTGGGGCAAATTTACCAACTGCTATGAAAAATTAAATTATAAATTAAAAAATTAAAAGTATGTAATTCCGAAATATTCTGGAAAATGAAGATTCATTTTAAAAACGGGTCAAGTAGGTTTGACACAGGTTAAATATTAAATAATTTTTACGATTAAATTTGATGGTTTGTTTGTTTGTGCTAATTTATTAATTTTGATGGCCAACGTGGTGCGCCAAGTATTTAATTATGTCATTCAAAAATATATTTTTATGTTTTCATAAGTTTGTTCCACAATATGGTGTTCCCAATGGATTATTTTTGGTGCTAATGTTTTCGGCCACAAAATTTTTCTTGGTTGCTCATTTAATTTGCGCCTGAATATTTGTGTTGCATTGTTTAAACAAAAAAATGATGTGGTGAACCAAAACCAACAAAAATGTTTATACAACCCGTATTGTATCTATGACGCACGCATCAAACTATTCAATCCAAATCCTACTATTTCTATAAGTGTTAATGATATTTTCTACTATTTTTGATACAAGCTACAATTTAAAATCGAAGTATGTAAAGATTATACTGCGTCACGACACTAATATAGAAATAGTAGGTTTTATTTTGTGTTTGTGTCGCAATAGTACGGCCCAAACCAACAAAAATGTTTATACAAGCCGTACTATTGCGTTACAAACACAAAATAAAACCTACTAATTCTGTAAGAATTAGTGTAACCCAGTATGTATAATCTTTACGTACATCGATTTTAAATTAGAGTTTGTATTAAGGTTAGGTTAGGTTAGGTTAGAGCGGCTGCCAAAACGCACACTTGGACCGATGACAGTCCGTTGTGATACCGAGGGATCCTACTCCTCTTCCACCTTCACTGGAACCAATTTGAGCTACTTATGTAGCGTAATATATCTCGAACATTGCAGTTCTTGAGATCCATAAGGCCGTCCAAACTATACTTGCCCAGATATTTGTGCCTCCTGTAAGCTAGCGCCGGGCATGAGCGGAGGAAGTGGCTCAGAGTCTCGTCCTCCTCCTCATCCATGTAGCTTCTACAGAAGTCATTTGTCATTGACCCAAGCCTCCTCGCATGCTCCCCAATAAGGCAGTGTCCTGTGATTACCCCTACGACTATACCTAAGTCAGGTCTGCGTAGGGATAGTAGCGTCTTGGAGCGCTCCAAGTCCAGTTTCGGCCGGACTTGCCGCGCTACATTGCATGTTATGGTATTAGTCCACCTCCTCTGTGCCGAGGCTATCGCCTCATTACCAAGCGCCCTAAAAATCGCCGCTATGGGCCTCCCCAGATTTGCCCTTTCCGGTTTCAATTGGAGAGTTATACCTTGTCCGAGTGACCGGGGACCCAGACTATCTGGATATTGAACTGCTCACTAATCTCGTTAAGAGATGAGCGGCACCTCAATGCCACCACGGATGTCAGAGAAACTGATTCCAGCGACTTGATTGCCGCCTGACTGTCCACATATATTGTTATATCCCTTGTGGATATGACGTTATGCCTCAACCAAGTCAGCGCTTCCTCAATCGCTACCACCTCCGCCTGGTACACACTGCAGTGATCAGAAAGACGAACGGATAAATTCACATTTAATTTGGTTCAAAAGACTCCTGCTCCGACTTTGCCGTCTAGCTTGGAGCCGTCAGTGTAAAATTGTATACAACCAGTTTCTGCTATTGACCTGTTCCCCCATGATTCCCTTGAGGGGAGAAGAGTCCGGAAACCCATTTCAAAGCAAACAACCGGTGTTGTGTAGTTACTATTCACCACATCTGCCTTTAGCGACCTGCCAATCGTCGAGTGGCCCTTCTGAAAACATTTCCACTCACCGACGGCAGAGAGTCGTGCAGCCGTAGTTACCGCTCTCTGCTTACCAAAGATATCGACAGGAAGAAGGTAGAACATAGCCTCCAGAGCACATGTAGGGGTTTTCCTCAGTGCCCCGCTTATAAGCAAGCAGGCCGTTCTCTGCACCTTCTCTATCTTATTCTTATAAGTTTTCTTGTCTAGTGCTGGCCACCACACACTCACCCCGTACATCAGAATCGGTCTGACTAAAGCGGTGAAAAGCCAGTGTACCAGCTCTGGTTTTAGACCCCATCTCCTTCCGACGGCGTTCCTACATGAGTACAGAGCCATGGTAGACTTTTTACCCTCTCTAAAATATTGGGCATCCAATTTAGCCTACTGTCCAAGATTATGCCCAGAAATCTTGCCTTATCAGTAAAGGCCAGTGCCGTGCCATTTAAGGTAGGAGGGGCGACTACCGGAATTTTATATTTCTTGGTGAAGAGTACCAGCTCTGTTTTGGATGGATTTATAACCAGCCCACATTTGCTGGCCCTCTTTATAATGATTACGAGCGCGTTTTGCTTGGCCTCCTTAATCGTGCCTAGGTACTTACCCGAAATCGCGATCGCCACGTCATCTGCATACGCTATCACTCCTATTCCCTCCCTCTCCAGTTCCAAAAGTCATCCATTGATAACTATGTTCCAGAGAAGAGGTGATAGGACACCACCTTGCGGAGTTCCTCTAACTACCCGCCTCCTAATGGTGGTTTCCCCCATATCCGCATTAATAATCCTGCCTTCTAGCATCTGATTTATTAATCTCCCTAAGGGGTCGTCACACTTAAAAAAGACAGTCCTTCCCGAACTGCTTCCGTCCTGACATTGTTAAAGGCGCCCTCTATATCGAGGAAGGCTACCATACATTACTCTTTCGAGTGGATTGATTTCTTAAGTGTTCGCACCAGGGAATGCAGAGCCGTGTCCACAGATCTTCCTTTCTAGTACGCATGTTGAGAAGTCGCCCACTTACTGGGTTTTATTTTTGTACGTACGTACACGTCGATCAATCTTTCCAATGTTTTCAACAGAAAGGATGATAGAGTTATCGGTCTTAGGTCCTTTGGGTAGGTCTGTGAATTCTTTCCCGTTTTCGGGATGAAAATCACCCTAACCTCCTTCCATTTCCTAGGAATATAATTCAGTTTTAGACACCCCCTGAAGATCACCTCCAGCCATGGGAGAATGATCGACGAGTGTTTTTGCAGCTCTGCTGGGATGATACCGTCCGGGCCAGCCGATTTAAAGGGTTTAAAGCCGTTTAGTGCCCATAGGATCCGGTTCTTGCACACGATTTCCTCCGGGCACCCCGACGATACTCTTTCCCCCTCCCCGCCAAGCTCTGCCGACACATCCACGCTACCTGGGAAATGGGTATCCAACAGAAGCGCCAGTGATTCCCCAGTAAACGTTGTCCACAGCCCATCAGGTTTGATTAAGTAACTAGGGCTCGTTGGACTCTTAGATAAGATTTTCCTGAGGGGCGAATTCTCCGAAACACCTTCCATTTTTTCACAGAATAGTCTCCAAGACCTCCGCGCCCTCCTTAATTCCTTTTTATACTTTTTAAGGTGCTCCTTATAGGAGTCCCAGTCCTGAGCTTCCCTAGAGCCCTTTGCTCTATTGAATGCTTTCCTACACCCTGAACGTAGGATTCCCAGCTCCCTGGACCACCATACCGGTTTCTGCTTCCCTTTAGGTATTCTCCTGGGGCACGCAGTGCCCAAGGAGAAGTTACAGATTGAAAAATATTTTTTTTAGTTACATTGTTTGCATTAAAATCAATTGCAATGTTTCGCCAAGCTTCATTTTTTTCCTATTCCGCGTATCCACGCTGGATTTCATTTGATACTGATTTATGGTAGCAAAATACCAGTCGCATCCACACACAGTCTCAAATGAATCAGGATTTTTCAATAAATTTATATGGATCTGTAAAAATCTTACTAAAAAATACAAGTCAAAAATGTCATTGAGAATTTTTTTTATTTCATTTTTGTTTGTGTTAGTGTGGTGAGACTATAGAAACTAGAAAAATGTTTGGTTAAAAATGAATCCGCGTCAAAACCGGTTTTATAGATAAAGGGGGAAAAAACGAAGAATGATACCGGACCCGTGAGACCCAGTGTGGATTAGGTCATTCGACACTGCATCAGATTATTTACTATTTACAATTTCTTTATATTTTTCAATAATTGAAAATAAATTTTCATATACATACTTCCTCTTCCATATGTTTAATCGGTGTATCATTATTTGACTCCATCTTAAGGTCGATTTATATTATCAGTTCCTTTCAGTTCCTACTCGTATCGTGTCAGACAAAAAAAACATTGTTACATGTACTTTCTATATGAGTATTTATATTATTCGTTCCTTTCCGTTCCTACTCTTACCGACACAGGCACATATTGTTGAAAAGAATGTTTTGTCTGATATCTGAAGGCGAAAAAATACGAAAGAATAGCGAAACAAACAAAAATTGTAAATTGCTTTTGCTACTAAAACATTTTTGTATTTTTGTGTGTTATCTTTACTCTATACGTAACCAAAAGATACTCAATATATACGATAACCATACGAAGAAAATTCCTGAATTGATGACACGATACGAGTAGGAACTGAAAGGAACTGATAAAATAAATCCACCTTTAGAAGTATAACACGACAACAAAACAATCTGTGAACATTTTAAAATGTCAAAAAACCAATAACAAAGTTTTATATCCTCTGTTCTATTCACCGAAAAGAGAAGATAGAAATAGAGGATATAACAAAATCCATTGATTTATTTGCTTATTCATACAATGCAAACAACGATAAATCCGAGGTTATATCGTCTATCCCCGTTCATACAATCGGTCCTTAATCTCTTCTAGGTAAGTCATCTACATTCCCCCAGTGTTTAAACCACTTAATCGACTTTTTCACAAATGTCAGAGATGTTTTGGTGTATTTTGCTGCCTGCTACATACAGATTTTCGACCCTTTGTGATGAGTAATTAAGAACATAACTTCAAAATGCTTTTTATAGACGGAACTCATTCTGATATTATTGTTTACCACTCAAATCCTCAAGCTGAAAAGAAAGATGTTAACGCGAAGAGAATAATTTTACTTGTTGCATTGTGGTGGGATTAAACCACAAGAATAAATTGAGATACTTTTTTGTGGTACATACTGTATCCGTATCCAAATCATTTTAACTAGAACAAATTTTATTAAGATAATACTTAAACGGAGAGTTCTTCCCGAATGAAAGGCTTCGAATGGAGTTGGATTAACGTTCTACTTCAAGAAGGAACAAACCGATCAGGTTTCGTTGCCTTTCGTTCTTAAAAAAAAATATATATATATTTTTAACATTTAACGGACGGGACTCGTACAGTTAAGTTTTTCTCATGGCAACTTCCTAAGGCGGACCATGTAAATTCATTTTTGTGCACCTTTGTGCACCGTTTTATTCATATTACCGTTAACTTAAGACCATTAACTGGAAGTACCTCTACACCAAAGAAAAAACGCAACAGGAAAGTTTTAGAAAAAATTAGAAAGATTCGTTGTTGACAGCCTTAAAATTAATATTTTTTTGCTCGTTTAGAAAATTTTTGTTTGGCTTATGTAGGTTGTTTTCGAAACGAATACTTAATATTATCACCTCGACAGGATACTTATTTGAATAAGTTAAGTTCCACAAATAATATTCGTTTCGCAAATAGCTTTAACTTTTATGTGACTGTATGGGTGCAATTGTACACAAATGCACCTTTTACTATAAATTTTTCCTTGGTACATTCGAAATAGTAATACACATCACGATTTTGGGATTAAAACCGTTAAAGAAACAATTAAAGAATTCAGTTCGAAATATAACTCAAAACTAGAAGCACATCCCAACGAATTGGCCAGGGAGATACTAAAACAGCCGCGATTTAGGCGACTGAGAAGAACAGATCCACTCGGACTGATGAACCTGTGAACCTGTAAATTTAATTCGATATATATATATATATATATATATATATATATATATATATATATATATATATATATATGTACATATAAGTATAATTTAGATTAACTAAATTGTGAGCACTAACAATAAATATTAACAGTGGTTAAGACTTAGAATATGTAATAATTTTAGCTTAATATTTGATTACTTCTTGTGAGCTTCTTATGTAGAAAAATTCAAGAATAAAGCTATTGGCAACATTTAAAAAAACTATACATTTTTTACGATTCTCTTTTTCTTCCGTCGTTTTTTCGTTTTTCTTTTGCCGTTTTTTGTGCTGTTTTATCCTCTGTTCAAATCAATATACATATTTAGAAAACATTTTTGTCAAATTCTCTATTAATTTATACTGGGTGCATTTGTACCCATTCTAGTCTGTCAAAGGTGTTTGGCCATCCAGTCACATAAAACAAGATACAACAACAACAGGATTGAATAAAAATAACTTATGACCTGCTGATCTTTAAAAGATTTTAGTTGGTTTTGTTTGATTGTCAGGATATTAAGTAGTTAGAAATAATTTGGCCACATATTTACATTACAAATAAAAAGACTTAAAATGGATATATTGAATTAATTCTGCATCTGGGTTAGGGTAAGTGTGTAACTCAATCATAATTATTTATAAGCAAATTAATTCAAAAAAATAATATGTTAACCAAAGCAAGCTCAAATTCTCTCTTAACCAGATCAATAATCAAGAAATGAAAGATTGTGGGTGTAATAATGTGTCGAAAAATACGTTATTTAGACATAAATACATTTATAAAGGCAGCCAAATTCAATTTACCAAGAACTGGGCAAGAAAAATCTGTTTTATTTTATTATCATTTCCTGTAGTGTGTTCAAAACGGACCATTAAAATATATATTTCACCTCTAATTTATATAAAATTAAACCAAGATATACGGAAAACAATTGGTATTTTATTTAATAATAAAATGGCAAACATATAGTAATCAAGGAGCTGCTGCTAATAATAAAAATCCAAAATAAATTTCAAGATAATAATGATTTTCTATAATTCAAGAAACGTCTTTACTGTTTTTATTGTTGTATTCTTTCTTGTACATCTCTTTTTCTATTTCCTAATTAATTTTGTTAGATAATTTTGTTTTTTTTGCTTGAATATATGTACATAGTGTGAAATGAAATGAAAAAAATTAATTAAAGTGTTCGTTTTAATTTTTTTTCTTATTCTTTATATAGCGCAAATTTTATTTAAATTAATACATTTTCTTAGAAATAATTGTTCGTAAAATTGAGTATGTCTATGTATGTAATATAATATAAATTGTTACTCCCCCACACAATAATTTTTGTTGTGTACTTAAATACATATATACGAGTATATAGGCGCGCGGTTGTTCGATTGTGAAATATTGATTAAGCACGTTTTGATTGAAATATTATTCGATACGCAAGTTTTTTATTTTGTTTTATATTTAAACGTCAACTTAAATGAATTACTGGTATGTAATTCAATTAATCAAATGTTTAATATTTTTATAAACCACAGCTTCCATAAATTTGATTTTCATTTTGTTTGATTTTTTGCGCGCAGCAACCGGCCAGTCTATTATTTCTCAATTCAATTATTTTTAATAAAAGATTGAACCCATATAAGCCAATAATAACATTCAAAAACATCAACACAACACCTAAGAAAAAGAAAAAGTAAATAAATTTATAGTAGAGTTGAAACTCGATTATCCGGGACAAAAACAACACTGTTGCCAAAATTTAACAAAAAAAATAAAAATGAAAAATCCCGGTTAATCAATTGAAATTTTGGATAAAAAAGTTACTCAAAAAAATCGACTGTGTAAAAAAAATTACGGATAATGGACGTTTACGGATAATCGGCTCCCGGAAAATCGAGTTTCCACTGTATGTATTTAATCGGTTGTAAATAAACAACAAAAATATCTATTCCTTCCAACCTCAATAATGGTTTTGTCTTTCAACGAATAATCATTAGTGTAATTTAATTAAGAAATGAAATGTCTAAAATAAAAAATTTATATCGATCAATCGATGATTTCGCGCAAAGCTGTTTTTTTATGATTTTTTCAATATTTTTTTACCAAAAATAACCTTGAAAATAGTAATAAAGGCATTAAAATTATTTAATTGAATTGGTTTTAGAAATGTATTTTGCATGGGCTATAAATCTAAAATTTCACCTAAGCATATGTACAAAATAATATCAATACTTACTCTTAAATTGTATAGACTGCGTGGCTATTTCAGTCAAATTTGGTACATTATGTTCACTCACGAAATTATACGGAGGAAGAGAAACACTATTATTATTGTGCTCTGCAGGGCCGCAACCTCATTTATCATACCATGTGCAGCTTGTTAAAGATCGATTTTTTTGCTACCACTTTTCATCTGGAGAAGTTTAATGTTTCGTTATTTGAACTTATTGCCTTATTGGGATTGCCAACCCCGTTTCACTTTTCGGCTGATAACTTTGCTCACACAGACGTTTATGTTTGTTACACTTGTTGTATTCAAGTTTCGTTTCTTCTTCTTGTGTTTTATATTATTAAAATTTATAAAACAAAGTTTTATAGCGAATTGAATGAAGCAATATATAGCATTTAGAGTATGCAGCAGCTCTCATATTTTAGTTCACTCAAGAAAACGATACAACTAGAATCGAACAAGTTTCCAATCATTTGTCAATCTAAAATAAAGAATTTAAATCAGATTCAGCCAGATCAGAATCATTTCTTAACCTTTCGCTCGGCGAGGGGTAAAATTAACATAAAGGCGTGGTTTATCAAAATGATACACATACAAGTAAATCTTTTCATTTACTGCCTTTTATTTACAAAGTCAAAATAGCCACAATTTTAAAACTCTAATATTTTTTAGAAAATTTGGCAACCTAATTTTAAAAGCAATAAAAAATACAAAATAATATTTTTATTTGGCTATACATATTTATAAATAAAAAGGTACAGTTGAAGAAAAATTCTCAAAGCAACTATATAAAAAAAGTATTTCGGTACATATTTTCAAGGCACCTAGAATACAAGCCGTCAGCATCAAATTCGAACTTAACATAAGCGCGATAGAAAGACAAAAAAAAAAATAGGCTTTTCATACAAATCATTTGGAAAGTTATATTTTTTAATTTTGTTTTTCTTAAATGAAAAATCTTACAAAAGTGAATTTTGATTTCTACGTTATCAAGAAGAATAATTGATAAATAAATGATTTTAAAATCTGTTTATAGATATTTAATTAATGTTTTACTAAAACTAAATAGCAAAGAGGTTAAACTAAAGAAGAGAAACAAGCTTTTTTTCTTTCATGTAAACAAACCATTTAGTTTTTATTGTTGTAAAAAGTGGTTGTGCGTAGTTTTTTTATTTCTAGTCTATTGTATTTTAAAGTCTTTGATAAATATTAAGTAAAATCTTATGTCATTGATTTCGTTTTTATAATTTTATACTGTATTTACAAATAAAAAAGTAAATTTGTACAATTTTTTTTTAATTATAAATTTAAATTATTGGTTTTAAAATATGTTTTACTCAAAGGTTTGATTTAAATATAAACCTAAAAATATTTTCTCATTGACCAAATTTTATTCAAAAATGTTCAATTTTACATGGGTTCTTATGAGAAATCGTAAAATGTATCCCCCTTAAATTAAGCTTCTTTTCAAATTGGTCTGATACTGATGGCTTGTAAAAAACTGGTACTTACCAAAAAGGAAAAACTGGAAAATTTCAATAACAGTAAAAATATTAGACGCGGGCGCGGTGTATCAAATTGATCAAAATATCTACTACTGGTCACCACAAAGGTACATTTAACACTAGAACGTCAAAATAATATAGATCACAGGAAAATATTAAGGTACTGAAATACAAAAAACGGTACTTTTCATCGCTTAAAAATTTTAGAGGAAAAAACCACTGTGTTCCAATCTAAACAGGCGCGCTTAACCGAAGGTTAAACTAGTAACTAAGAATCAATTAATTACTACTTTAATTAAATTTAATCTCGTGCGATATTACTTAAAATCAAAAACAACAATAGTCACTTAGTACTTTAATCAAACCCAAAAATTATATTATTATCGCTGAAACAAATCATGAGTTAATAAATAAAATAAAAAATGAATCCTTAAATTAGCTTCTCAATTAGAAAATTAATTAAACATTTTAATTAATTTTATATGAGGTATACTAAATAAATAATATATTATTTATAAATATGAATTGCAGCCAAAACTTTGAAACAAATTATCTAAATTAATAGCTCAGTAAACATTTAGTATCCTAAAAGTAAAATAGATTAATAACTTAATTAGCTAATGATCCAAGGAAATACGTCGAAGTCAAAATTAAAATATTTGTTATTACTCCGTATTGCATAAAACCCTCTATAAAATAGTTTAAATTAAATCTGCATTAAATAATAATAGCTCTAAAAATTTTAAATTAAAAATAAATAAATTGAGTATGAACCCATAGTTAATATATTTTTTTCGTACTAAGTAAATATGAAATATAATTAGCACAAAACACAATTTCATAAAACTAATTAAGTTCCCATTAGATGCTTGAATTTTCTGGATTCCACAATTCTGAATAACACCGAACATTTCCAAATTTTCTTTTTTTAATTCTAAAATTTTGAAATTTTGAGTTCTAAGTATCTATCAATTTAAAATATTAAAATTCTGAACTCGTATTTCTAAATTCCAAAACATTTGAAACACTAAAATGTTCATTTTCAATATTCATTTTAATTAGCTAATCATTCCAGAAAACTAAAATTAACACCATTACTTATTATTCGATTGTGCTTAAAGCCAACTGCAAAATAGTTTATTTTAAATCTGGAACATATTAATACTAGATATACCGTACCAGTCATTTTGACTGGTTATACTATTTTTCTTTAATAGTTTACTTTTTACTAAGGATTCTTTTACTTTAAAAAGTAGGACTTGACATTTAGGTTATCATAGAATATATTCTTTATTATATGTACTTCAATAAAAATGCAACTATACTGTATACAATTTAAAGAGATTAGTTATATGGTTTTAGTTCTGGTATATCTAGTGTTAAATAATAACAGCTTAAGGGTATTTTTTCTGTTCCTTAGAATTACTAACATTATTTAGCATATTATAATACAACGCATATAGTAATAAAACTTCTGCATATTATAATTTGGGCAATTACCAAAAAAGTTCCAGCGGTTGACAGAATTATTGATCAAAAACCACAACAGAAAAGTCATTAGCCCGTTTTTGATGTGTAAAATTTAACAGAATAATCAATAGTTCGTATAAATACTACAGAAAATTTGACATATTTCGCGCATCAACTAATATGGCGGGAATAGAGAAAAAAAAATTTAAATATTATAAAAAAAATTTAAGTATTGATTGTTTAAAAAAAAATCGCCGGTTCGAATACAAATTTTGTAATTTCGCTCAAATTGATTCACATAAAATTTAAATTTAAATAACTCACTTACACTTGAGCAATTGATTACAACTTCGATAATTTATAAATTCATTAATTTTTCTTAAATAATTTGAAAAATAAAATTACGGTATTTTTAACTACGCTCACAAACTCCGACAACCCTTGCAGCTATGCTCGCCAACCATCGAATAATTTATAATATGTAGTTTATTTTGACGGATGGAAATGTAATTAAAAAATTAAACATGGTAGTGGGGTTATAAAATGATTTTTATCATCTACAATTTTCCTTCACTTAAGCGGGTATTACATTATCACATTTATAAAATTATATAAATATAATTATATTTTTTTTACAAAGAAAATATTGTTATATGTATTTAGCTTCAAGAAGCTAAATATAACAGTATTTTCTTTGTAAAAAAATATAATTATATTTATATAATTATATAAATGTGATAATGTAATACCCGCCATAATAAAATAAAATAAACCAAATATGCCGTTTTGAAACATGCCGCAGTTTACTGTACGTCGTATTGTAATATCTCTTTTTCAAACGTGTAGTAGTGTATTATAATACCTTAACGACTGGGACATATAATCCCAATTTTACTCATAATAAATTTTGCCGTTCAACTCGACCTTATTCTTGATATTCTGTTAACTTCTAAAGTTTTTCTTATAAATTATTTGTTGATTGGCAGGATATTAAAGTAATTGGTTACAGTTTTAACTTGTTTTGCATTTATTTGCCTTAACCAGTTTCTATTCTTATTTATGAACAATGGCCGACAATTTATATAATTAAGACATACATACATATATAAAACCCATTACCATGCGCACAGAAATTGAAATAAAAAAATTATTTATACGCTTTCGAGGATATTTTCATCCTGATTTTCATTTAAGAGATATAATTAAGGAGGATCTTTCGCACATGCGCAATTTTTGGTATGAACAGTTCATACCAAGTCTTAGTTTTATTGAGCATTGGACGAGGGACATTTATGACCCCCGACCTAAAATACCTTGTTCTTTTTCCAATAACATTTTTTTAAAGTTTTATTAAGCGTTGATCGAGGAGCATTTATGACCTTGAGACAATTAAAGTCCTCCTATGCAGAAAACCAATCCATTATTCGTTTTTTTTGTGTTTGTTCTTTGTTGCTATATTTTTGTGTTCTTTATGGAAATGGTATTAGTATTACTGTCATGAGATATCACACATTTTTAACTTTATTAACTTTGTTATGTTGCCCATGGGTGGCTCATCTATTGGGTGTACAAATAAATTTCCGATCTTTTTTACTGAAATAAAAGACATTAGTTTGTGTAGAAAATGAAAGAATGTTTTATTCCAAGTATGCTCCTTCGGAAGCTATAACCATTTTAGTCCATTTTAGTATCTTTCAGGCAATAAACGGATTCCCCGAAGGAAGAAGTCTGGTGATTTCGAGGCAATCCAGTCATCGACCCATTTTTTGACGTTTTCATATGAAGTGAAGTGCTGCTGTGCCAGCGCTGATTGCATCGACCGGAACAAGTGGTAATCAGAGGGAGCAATATTTGGTGAATACGGCGGGTGGGGTAGAATTTCCCAGTTCTGCCTGTCCAAGTAATTTTTGACAGATATAGCAACATGTGACCTAGCGTTGTCATGTTGCAAAATAATCTTACTGTGCCTTTTGTCCTATTCCGGTTGTTTTGCAGCTAGAGCTTGCTTTAAAGCCATCAGTTGTGGTCGATAAACTTGTCCCGTAATGGTTTCCCGCTCTTTCAGCAGCTCATAATAGACGGCACCCCTCATATACCACCAAATACAAAGCATCACCTTCGAACCATGGATATTTGCTTTTGGCGTCGACGGCCCTGGTTCACCTGGCTTGACCCACGCTGGTTTGCGCTTTGGATTGTCATAATGGATCCATTTTTCATCCCCAGTGATGATCCGATGGAAAAACCCCTTCTTTGTTGTCGTTGAAGCAACAATTCACACATGGTTTTCCGACGTTCCATGTCCCTTTCTTTCAATTTGTGTGGCACCCAATTTCCCAGCTTCTGAACCAATCCCATTGCATGTATATGTTGCGAAACACATTGTTGGGTAATATTCAACTCTTCTGCCAATTGTTTTTCAGTCTGACAAGGGTCCACATCAAGCAACTCTTCCAATTCTGTATCTTCAAGTTTTCTTGGTCTGCCTTCACGTTCTTTGTCTCTTACGTCAAAATCACCAACTTTGAATCGTTGAAACCACTCTTTGCATGTTGTTTTCGATAGAACATATCCACCGTAAACTTCCACAAGCAAACGATTTGTTTTCGTTGCAATTTTCTTCAACAAATGTTGTTGTTTTGGCACAAAATTCGACATTTTCAATTACATGAAAATAATTGTTGTTTACGCTTTGAACAAATGTCACTAGTAATTATTCAAGCTTGATATCTAACCTCCAAAAAACATGTATTGCCCGATTGAATAATATGCAAGCAGTGATACTAACGACACCTATCTAAAAAGGTCGGAAGTTTATTTGTACACCCAATATTTTCATGAGACATGCATGAAAAACTAACTTACAGAAGAATAACTAATTGAAAAAAATTGTTTACGTGTTTAACTTTGCTCGCTCTCTTATTCACGCTCATTCATTTTTATTTAGATTTTCGGTTTTGAATATTTTTTTTTATTCTACTTGTGAGTTAAATTTTGAAGTAAAGGTTAAATTTATTTTTAAATGAATTATAATGAATTATTTTAAGGGAATTATATCGCTCATATCGCTTCTACTGATAGTTCCACTTTCACCTAAATGTTTCAAATTGTGTTTTGGTTAACTTAATGGTGTAGAACGCCAAAAACAAGCACTTTTGGTAAATTAAAAAAATCTATGTAATATTTAGTTTTACAATTATTAATGTTTATTGTGTGCTTATTTACTGAAGAGTTCAAATTAATTTTTTATTATTATTATATGAAAGTTTAAGCAAAGTTATTAAAAAAAAATATGAAGGTGCCTCTGAAAATTCTTTCTTAATGACGTGCTCTCTAGAATCTCCTACAAAATTTCGTAACACATTTTATTGGTTTTATCGGTAAGAAAACTAGTGTTTGCTTCCTTTTTTAATTAAATTTATGCACGCAGAACGTTCAAACATGAACAATTATTCAATTTGGTCAGTTCCTTGTAGTGTGTCTATATGACAAGTTCTTCCGATTTTTTTCGACTCCTGCAAAAATATCAAAAACGTAGATACACGGTTATGCACTTTTGCCATCGATGTATACCGAAAAAATTAATTATTCCATTATAAAAAATTATAAAAATCAATCAAAATCCGTCTTTTTCAAAATTTTGCACGTTTTTTGTTTATAACTTTATCTTAATAATGCTTTAGTACAAAATGTCTGGTATATTCGAGGCAATTAAGTCATATTTAATTTAAAGAAAGAATTATTTTGATCCATCTAGAATTTTTTGAGTGATTCTGCACGCCGCATTGCCTGTTTCAAAAACATGTTTATGAGAAAAACGCGTTTAAAGTTTCCGAACAAAGAAAGAGGTTAATAAAAGTTTATCATTGTTAATTTACCTGTACTTTTTAAAATCCGTCATTTCGTCATTTTCGCTTTGAAGCATATTCTAGGGGTAATGTACTATAGATTTAAGTAAAAAAAAAAAATCCATTTTAGTATAGCATCGACGAATGTATTGGAGCGAATTTATGTTTTGAAAAATGCTTTGTCAACCTTGCAAGCATAGATCAAAGTAATTGTATCGCTTGAAACAAATGTTTCAAGTTGAAAAAACCTATAAATATAAATAAAAATGATTTAAGCCTGTATTCCATGAGAAGAATTGACTGACAGTACAAAAAAAAAAATCGAAAGCGAAAAATAATCTGATGCCCCATAGAAGAGAAAAAAGAGAAAAACAATTTTGCTGTAAAATTAAAAACAAGATAAAAAACGTTGTCCTTGTCTCTTATAACGGCATCAGATTGTTTTTCTCTTTTCGTTTTTTTTTTTTTTACTGTCAGTCAATTCTTCTCATGGAATACAGGGGAATTCTCTCTTTTAGTATGGGAATAATTATTAAACAACACAAATTTTGGAAAAACGTTCTAATTTCTATGTATTATGTTCATTGAATCATCAAAGCGGTGGTTGGGGGGCGGTAGACCCATCCTCTAAGGTAGAAATCAAATTAAAATGACCTTTCAAAAATTTGTTATATTTAAAAAACTTGCTTTTTTGGGGTTTGTTTTTTCTTTTTGGGATTTTTTTTTGTCAAATCGAGGGAAGCCTATATTTGTCACTCTAAATTTATCTAACAATAATCAAAAAATAAGATTTTTCGTTTTATGGATTTAGCATTTTCTAAATTTTGTTTTTGGAGGTTGAAAGTTTTAATTTTGTTTCTTGGATAAAAAATTAGTGACGTCCCGATGTGAACGGCAAAAAAACTTCAACAGATTCTTGTTGTAATGTTTATTCACATACATCTAATTTTCTTTAGTCATCCATCACCTGAACTAGATACAATTTTACCAGAAAAAAATTAGATTTTTACGAGAGAGAGTCAAACCATTTCCCTTAATCTAAACAGTGTATCTGGAAAACTTCTAAACTCAATAGAATTAGTCTAGTAGTCCTATTAGTAGCTTCTAAACTTAATAGAACTATTGCGTAGTTTGCTTGGAACATGTCGCTTCGCGCTTGGTGTGTTTTACCAAAGCAACCTTGATTATACAAAGCCATTGTCTAAAAAACGAAACTTTTATAAGGGAATTAGAAACGAGGAAAAAACCAAACATGGGAAATCACATTTTTTCCTAAGACAAATTCTTAAATGAAAACGTTACAAATTCTTAATTATGATTTCTGAAATACTATCATAAATGTTTGAATTTCAACATATATGAGCAACGTTTAAGTAAATCGTTTTCATTTTCTTGTAATAATTGATTTATTTAAACCAAAATATAAAAAAATTTCATAACAACAGCATTCTGGTCAAATTGAAATAAAAGCTTACTACAATTCGTTTGGCCATTAAGTCAATATACATTACATAGATGGCAGTGTTGGCCGTAAAAATTTGGTAAAATCGTAACAAAAATTACCACCTGAGGAAATTTCAAGTTTAAAAATGGTAGGAAAAGCAAAATAAATTCACAAAATATTAAGAACGTGTGACAATTTTGTGATTAAATCATTTCTTTTCGTATTTTTCAGTAAACCTCTTAGACATCTTACGTACACTAGTAAAACTAAAGATAAATTTAGCAAGTATTATTTTAATTCATCACAGCCAACTTTGATGTATTTTGCAAAATGAAAGTTCGATAAAAATATTTTAGAAATAATTTAATTTTAATATTTCTGCAATTAATATTTACTTAATACCAATGTAGCCTTCTATATTGTTGTTAAAGATATGTAGAAAACTTTTTTATAAACGTTTTATAATATTTTTGATTTTTTCATTGAAAAACTTGAAGCTAAAAAACGTCATTTTTACTATGGATTCCTATAGAAATCAGTGAAAAGTTGTACCACTAAAAAAGCTTCTAAAAAATACGTCATCATGATTATGGCTCCATACTCTAGAAGGCTCTGGTTTTACCCTTCAAAGTCTTAATATTCTTAAGGTCATATTAAATTTAAGAACAAATTCTTAATTAAATTAAATGGTCGAAAAGATTTCTTTTTATTGTATTTCTTTAATTTGATTTTTAATATTTCTTATGTTTGAATTATGTTCCACTGAAGAAATAATTTGAATAGGACCAGTATCATTGAATTTTATAATATTTTCGAGTCTGATGGTCAATTTTTAATCGAAGTCGCGTGGTCAATTTTTAATACATCGGATTCGGAGTCGAAGAATTATTTTATCGACTCCGCAGCCTTTCATTCTCCATCATGTTCCAAAATCGTTAGAAAAATATTGTCTAGTAGTTAACGCTCTATAAGTGTCTAAATGTACAATATATAAATATAATTTATAGAGAAATCATAACTAAAACTCGATTATTTATTGTCTCAATAAAAATATTTTTTCTTTTAAAATAAATTAAATACATATTCCTTTAAAATAATAAACAATAACCATTAAGTCAATAAAATGATTTTTATATAAGAAAAAAAAAATCTTTATTTTATTGATCATTCCGTATTTAAAATAATAAAAAAATTATTTTTATGGGTTAGCAATCGAAATTCCTATTTATATACATTCTCGTAAATATACTATAAAGTAGTGTAAATACTGACATGTGGGTTTTTATTTTTAATGGAATTAAATGAATAATAATTTCGCTCTATATACTTGTATATGTTAAATTTTGATGTACAGGATATAAAAAATCCAATTTTATCACGAATAAGATTTTACATTTTTCTGTTGATGCGTTACCACAACACACAATACAATCAAAATTTTCCTTTTTAGTAATCCAAAACTTATTGTACCTCTTCACAAAGAAAAGAAAAAAAAGCAAGAGACAATCTAATTTATGGTTTGTTATCCAGATTTTGCCACACCATAAAAAATGGTTATTTTTATTATTAATTAATCAATGTATTATTAAAATTGATTATTAATTAATTAGTGATATATACGTTATAACCTCGAAAAGTTAATTTCTTATAATTTATAATAATTTTTCTTGCGAGTAATCTTCCGATTATCATTTGTCTTCTTTAATGTAAACAATTGTGTGATAAAACATAAACCATTTCCCATCAATTTCGTTGTGTTTACATTATCCTTTGGTTTTGATTTACATGACAGCAAAGAGATAATATTTCATTAATTTTTTTTAAGACATTTACGAATGGTTATTATCAGTGAAATTTATTTATTTTCGTTCAAAGAATAATGTAATACAAATCTTTTATGGTTCAACATAAAAATGTACATGATGTTGTTTGAATAAAAAATCAACAACTTATGTGGTAAACTGTCGAGTGTGTATATATACGAGTAAGACGCGAATACATATCCGATATGTATCCCTTTATTACATTCATAAAAAGTGTTCATATTAAACCACCAATAAAATTTGGGTTTTTATTACTTATATATTTTGAATATTCACCGACACCCTTTATTATTTAATAATAGTGATTTGTGATTAAAACGTAGAAATTGATTTAACGCTAGCCATGTGTAAAAGATTTATGGATTTAGGATAAATGGGGCCTGTGGTAGTCAATAAAAGGAAATTTTTTTGTTTGTTTAGTATAGGGGTGATTTCATATTTATTTTCAATTGATATTTTTAATTTTCATGAAAGTACAAAGAAAAATTTATCGATTTACTCGACTACTAATTGTTTTGAAGATTTTGTCGTTTACAATATTTCTAACTTTTTTAATAATTCTTTTCTTTTTTTTTCCAGGTAAGCATTCCAGTTAATTATAACCAGGGAAAATGAAAATGTTTGAAATGTTTCCCGCTGAGGTAAAAACTGAAGAAACTTATCTAAAACATTAAATAAATAATGATTCCATATCTGAAGTAATAATCACTTTCTAATTTTAAACCACACATTTGGTTCTAGTTATGCTACTTTTACAGGTGTTTTTAGTTTTTAACGTTGTGGTTTTATTAAATTCTAAATTCTAATTAATTAACGATAGACAAGAATGTGTTAATATGAAACTGCGAGTAAATTAAAATAATAATTACGTGATGTGATATTTTAATGTTGGTTAATTAGATAGTACTATCCAAAACACTACTTCAAGCAAAAACCTGTGGTGTTATGCTTGAACTATTACGAAAACTTTCGTATTACCAGTTAGTGTAAATGTATTACGAAAACTCTATTTTTCGTAGTACTTTTACACTATCTCGCAATACAAAAGTTTTCGTAATTGTTAAAGAATAGCAACTCCTGGTATAAGACATCTCGTACAGGACAAACGCGTTAGTCATCCATCCTCCGGATGCCTGGAAAATAAAACTTAAACAGAAAGTAATGTGCTGTAGTCTTTTATAGTGACTCATTAAAGCTAACTTTGTATTTTGAACATCAATAATTTCGTAGTCCATACTAAATTTTTCTAAATAAACAAATGCTGTTTTAATACGGCAAATCAATGCTATTTTAATAAATCCACAATCATAACTATACTGTCCTAGGTTTCATGAAATAGAACTGTGTTAATATAAGGGGGTTAACACAAAGTCAGTTCATTAGTACTATTCTTTAAATAATAATTTAATTTGTGTTCGGTGCGGGGAATAAAGGAACCTTTTATAAACAAACATTTCTCGAAAAAATTCGTTATAATTTATAATAAAATGCGTATAATATACATATTATTATTTGGTTCTTTTCATCGATCAATTTGTGTTAAATATTTATATTAACAATTTTCTTACTAATACATTCATTAACAAAACCAGATGTTCCAATTTGATCTCAAAAATAAGATTTCAAGAGTTTCTTTTAAGCCGTATAATAAAAAACTAAAAAAAATACGTTTTTTTTACTTATTTTAATTATTATTATTATTTTTACTAATATTATTTTTTATTTTATTTTGTATATTTTTATTAATGCTGGTCGTGTTTCTTTTTCTTTTGTGATTAGCACAATGCCGCTAAACACAAAAAATTTTCTATTCATTAAACTTCGTTTGTACGAATGTACACAAAAATCTAAAAAGCTACAGAGTTTTATTTTATAAAATTAATGTTTTTATTTAATACAATGTTTAACAGGGAATTTTAAAGGAAATATTAAAATGAGATTGTATTATTGCATTGTTAACTGATACCGATTTTCCATCGTCATAGTATAATAGTATTATACTATTATACTAGGACGATGGAAAACCGAAGTTGATGATAGTATAATAGTATAATTACAATATTTTGTTGTACTACCTAGCTATCAAAAATATAATAGGTAGCAAATTGTGTTTTTAACATTGTAAATTTATCTGACAATGTATTATTTTGACTATTCGCAAAATTACCATTCGATTTTTTTTTGTTTTTTTTTGTGGTTAATTGTAACTCTTATTTGTAAAAATCTTGAAATTAAATAATACCAACAAAACAACTCGAGGCTTAAAGTGGACGAACAAAAAAATTAAGAAAATGTTGAGGATCGTGTAAGCTATCCGATACCAACAAAAAAACTCGAGACTTAAAGTGGAAGGACGAAGAAATTAAGAAAATGTTGAGGATCGCAATCGACATAAATTTTTTAATTTTTTTTATTTAAAATAAATTTTATTTATTTATTTTATGTAATTACAATCTAGGGACTAATGAGCAATTTGTTTCTGACTTAATTTACTAACTTAAATTAATCTAAGGCTTCTTCCCATTGGCGTTCCATAGTGTTTGGTAAATTGAAGTAAACCACATCTTTGTAGTGGATCTTATATCAGCACAATGCTGCTTAAACTGACAATCACACCAGCTCAAAAGGTTTGGTTCTTTTAAGTCTGCGTACTAAATTCGTGATGCTTAGGAGCTAAGTTGCCTCAATGTTCACATGTTGGCGGAACCTTTCTTCATGTCTCCGTGCTTTTTCCTGGATTTCGTTTAAGATGAGGTTCATTTTAAGGTCCCTATGAAGGTCATTGTTCCTGACATACCAAGGTGCATAAACCATGTTCCTTAATATTCTGAAATCTTTGGATGATATTTACGTTGCTCTGTTTGGTACAACCCCAAAGCTGAATACCATAAGTCCAAATCGGTTTCAATATTTGCTTATAAAGTAGATGCTTGTTGTATGTTGATAAAGAAGAGTTCCTTCCCATCAGCCAATACATTTTTCTGTATTTAAGTCTTAATTCTTCACTTTTCTTCTTGACGTGTGCTTTCCATCGTAGTTTAGCATCCAGGGTCATGCCGAGATACTTAGCTGTGTTCGCATGCGGTATTATTTCCCGATTTATGGTAATCGGAATATGTTCGAATCGTCTGTTTGTAAAGTTGATGTGAACTGATTTAGTTTCATTTAGTTTTATTCTCCATCTTTTTGTCCATTTATATATTTGAGTTACAGCTGATTGTAACTTCTGTGTTGATTCTTCTTTGCTTTTTCCAACAGCTAAGATCGCCGTATCATCTGCAAAAGTTACCACTGTGTTGTTTTCTAATGTAGGAAGATCATAAGTGTATAGTAGGTATAAAACCGGCCCTAATATACTACCCTGCGAAACTCCTGCATTGATTTCTTTCAATTCAGAAAATGTATCATCTAACTTAATCCTGAAGAACCAATCTTTCAAGTAAGATTCCAGTATCTTAGCAAATTGCATTGGTAGAAGATTCTTTAACTTGTGGTTAAGTCCTTCATGCCACACTCTATCAAACGCTTGTGCAACGTCTAGAAATACTGTTGAACATACTTTTTTCTCCTCTAATGCTTTCTCAATTGTACTGGTTATTCTGTGTACTTGATCAATTGTTGAGTGTTGGTTGTGAAAACCGAATTGATGATTTGGAATCAAGTTTTTACTCTCGATTATCGGATTTAATCTTTTTACCAGAAGCTTCTCAAAGAGTTTGGACATGACTGGCAATAGCGAAATTGGGCTATAAGACGATGTTATGTGTGGTGGTTTCCCAGGTTTTGGGATCATAATTACTTCTGCAATTTTCCATAAGCTTGGTACACATTTAATTCTAAATGCTGCATTTATAAGATTGGTGAGTTTCACCAGAGCTTTCCTTGGCAGTTCTTTTAAGATTTCTACAGTAATAAGATCGTACCCAGGAGCTTTTTTCATATTCATATTAGCTTTTATCTCACGCATGACTTCTTTTGGTGTTGTGGGTAGGATTTCTTTACTTTCTTGCACAGCTTGTTCAGTTATTATCTCGGCTTCCAACATTTGGTCTTCATGTGGCTGGAATATTTTTTCGAGGTGTTCAGCAAATTCTCGAGCTTTGTCTTCATTATTTCTAGCCCATTTATCACCTGCTATTTTTATTGGGGGAATCTGTATTATTGGTCTTTTGATTCTTTTGGTTGGTTTCCAAAGAGAATAATCAGTACTGTTATCATTAGTTAATTTTCTTAAATAGTTGCTGATTGATTCATCTTTCAATTCTTTGACCTCTCTTCTTAATTGTTGAGTGAGATTGTTCAAATGAGTTTTATCTTGGGGGGGGGGGGGCTTGTTTGTTGCCATACTCTTCTCGCTCTTCTTTTTTCTGCGAGGAGTTCCCTAATTTCCATAGGGTAGTTGTTTCCCTTGATTTTCGTTTTAATTTCAGGAGAATTTTCCCAAGCTGATTGCCGTATATCGTTTACAAATTTGTGAACTTCTTTGTCTAATTGTTCTTCAGTCTTTAATGGAACCATTAAGTTAATTTTTTCTTCTAACGATAGTCTAAAGAATGCCCAATTAGTGTGATTATTTACTAGGAAGGGGTTTCTTTCTTTCTGAATGATTTTTTCACTTAACGTTAGAAATATTGGTGAATGATCAGAGTTTAAGTCGTGGCTTTCATCTACTTGTACATAATTTACAGATATGTTCTTTATTATGAAGAAATCAATCAGATCTGGTATTAATTTTTCCTCATCTTTTTAAAAAAATTACTAAACAATTTCTCTCAGCATCGTGCAGCCAAATCGGAAAAAGCTGGCCAAAAGTTCAAAAAAAAGTTTCTAGATGCTTTTTTCCCATTGGGTTGGCTAAAGTACATATTTGAAGTTCAGGAATCACTCATAGATTAGCAGCCCTATTCCCATAGTCGCATCACTTCATGTGATGTGATAACTATCACATCACTTTAGTTTAGGTATTCTCTTAGTCGATTTACGCGACGTTTATCGTTTGGTGTGATAACTATCACTTGAAGTCACATTCTCTTAGTCGTATAAAAAGATAAACATCACTTGAAGTGATATATTTATCACCTGAAATTTGTTAGTGATAGATCTACAAATGTCAAATATTACATCAGTTGTAAGGATATTTTTATTGCTGCCTGATATGTATACTTTCTGTCATTTGTCGTATCACATCACATGAATCGACTAAGAGAATACCAATTTATACTTGAAGTGATGTGATAGTTATCACATCACATGAAGTGATGCGACTATGGGAATAGGGCTGTAGATTTCCTTCTACCTGCTCTAGAATATTAGTCACAATGCTATCTTTGTCCGAGTCAACATTGTTACGGAATTGGTACACAATGCGCTTGTTAAAAGTAATACAGAAAATCGAAAGCACAACCAATTCTTATCGGACAGAATAGAATCAACTTCTGAAAATAAGTAAAACATAAAAATAAATTATAATGTACTAATTTTGAAAGTACTAAATTTCAAAAAAGCTGTAATTATAATCGACTTTCCAATGTCAATCTTTAAAATAAGATATGTTATTATGAAAATGTTATGTTTTTCTGTCGTGTTTGATTGTAAAATTTATCAGAGGTTGAAGGTGTAAGTATTATCTTTCAAATAAAAAATAGAAAATTGGCTGTAAACTTCTTCTTCGGATTTTATTGAAGTTTTTGAAAAATCGGTTGTGGAAAAGTAAGTTGTCATTTTTTGATTACATTTTTCTTTTATTCCGAATAACATATCGATGGCAAAAGTGCATAACTGTGTATCTATTGTACATTTTTGATATTTTTACAGAAGGCGAAACAAATCGGAATAACTTACCTTATATTGAAAATAGGCTTTGACTTTCACGCCAATTGGATATTTTCTCTGAAAAATTATTTTTAATTTTTTTATTTTATTCTAAAACGATGAAATTCTGCACCAAACATCACAAAGCTAGGGCGTCTCAATCACGGAATATTATCCAAATCAAAATATTACGAATCGTGATCGTCCTCCCACTGATGATCGAGTCGTTGTGAGTAAAAAATCCAGGTGAAGTTGTGGGCCAAAATATATGACCGAACTAAAATGCAGTTGTATAATTAAACCATCCATCTCTTTAACACGCTCTCAGCTTATGCTCAAAACGGAGTGCGCCCAAAATTAAAACACTTGAAATACATTATAGGTACACTACAAGGAACTAACCAAATTGAATAATTGCTCACGTTTGAACGTTCTGCGTGCACAAATTTAATTAAAAAAGAAATCAAACACTAGTTTTCTTACCGATTACCAATAAAACGATTTTGGAAAATTTTGTAGATCCACGGTTATGCACTTTTGCCATCGAGACATACTACAACTACTTTTTCTCACACGAAAAAAAGATCATTGCGTACACTAATTAAAGGGTTTTCCAATAGGAATGATACAATTTAAAATGGTTTTAATGACAACACTGCGTATTATTTGTTGACATTTCTTATGTCATTTGTGTTCAGTAGGTTATTCCATTTAATCATAAAAAGATACACGCTTCAACAACGTTTAGAAATTGTTAAATGGTTTTATCAAAATCAGTGCTCATTTGTGAATACTGAATTTTATTCAGTGATGAAGGTCATTTTTGGTTAAATGGTTATGTAAACAAACAGAATTGTAGAATTTGGAGTGATGAAAATCCACACGAAACTGTTCAGACACCGTTACATCCAGATAAAGTCACTGTGTGGTGTGCAATTCATGCTGGTGGAGTGATTGGTCCATATTTCTTTGAAGAAAATGGTCGAAGAGTAACAGTCAATGGAGAACGATACAGAACAATGTTAAACGATTTTTTTTCCTTGCTGTTGTTGAGAATAATCTGGAAGATATGTGGTTTCAACAAGACGGTGCCTTGGTCCAGTTAATTATCCTCCCAGGTCGTGTGATTTAACACCTTGTGATTTCTTTCTTTGGGGATATGTTAAGTCACAAGTTTATGCTGATAATCCAACAACACTTGAGCAATTAAAAATCAACATTGAACGTGCTATTGATGAAATATAGCCAAATTTATGTGAAAAAGTGATGATAAATTGGGCTGACAGAATGCAGTACGTACGGAGGAGTCGTGGTGTGGTCATTTGAATGATGTTTATTTTGAATTTTTTTTTTTCCTTTGTGTATTTTACCCTGTTATGAATGAGTGAGTATTACGTATCTTTTCCTTTGTATATTTTACCGTGTTGTGAGTATGACGTGTGAATTAATTTTAATACATATTTAAAACAGTATTAAAAGAACATTTACGCCTAGGTAGGATCAAAAGTATCGCCTAGCAACACGTGAAAAATATACATTTTTATAATAGTAACAAAACGACCAACTTTAATACCCAATAATAAACTCCCGAGCAACTAAATCGACTCAAACCTCTGCGCGCACAAAAAGACATATTTTTTTAAAGACATATTTTTTTCGTGAAACATCATCAACAACTACAATTTTTTTTGACAGCTTAGTATTTTATATTTACAATGACATCTTTATCATTAAAATATATACATTACTTTTCAAATTAAAGCAATCATAGCAAAATGCGATGTTCCGGTGAAAAAAAATTGGCATGCTACAATTTCCTGTATAATACCACGTTGACTGATATTTGTCATCAATCACTTCATTCGTTGTTACCTCAAAATCATGGATACTGCTCCAAAAAAAGCCGCACGAGTTGTTGCTTTGTTGTAAGAAGAACGCAATCAACGAGAAGTCGCTCGTCAGCTAAACATGAGCCAATCTGCTGTCTCAAGAGTCCAGAAGTTTTCAGGAAACTGGTACCTTTAAACGGAGACCACATACCAGCCGGTGTCGGTGTACATCTGAGAGGGACGATCGATTTATCGTCCTAATTTCACTCCAAAATCACCATTTCACGGGCGTCGATGTACAGCTGGAGCTAAGACAAGTTCGATATGTAGCTATTAGTCCATGGACATTAAGAAGACGCTTGAAGGAAGCCCTCACTCCAAGACGGCCCGCTATATGCCCAAAATTGACAGCACGCCACCGCAAAGAGCGACTCGAATTTGCTCGCGAATACATCAATTGGAGCATCGAGCAATGGAGGTCCGTTCTATTCACTGACGAGTGCAGATTATGTCTCTATGGTAGTGGATAGGATATACCGGGTTTACCAGCGTCTAGGAGAGCGATTTTCGCAGTGCGTTTTTGTTCAAACAGTTTCGTACGGCGGCGGTTCGTGCATGGTGTGGGCTGGCCTATCGCTTGAGCAAAAAACAGATCTTGTTTTCATACCTGGTGGAGGCCGTCGAGGAGGTCTGACCGCTGAACGATATATCGAGGACATTCTTTTGGATCATATAGTGCCCTATACAGGATATGTAAGGGAAGATTTCATATTCATGCATGAGGTTGGACTCGAGACGATGAGGTGGCCAGCCCTCAGTCCGAACATGAATCCAATTGAGGATTTATCGGACGAACTGAAACGGAGGGTCCGAGTCAGAAATCCGGTACTATCTAATATCAGTGACCTCAAGATTGCGTTGGATGAGGAGTGGAGTGCGATCCCCCAAGTCTTTGTCAAAACCTTAGTAAGATCAATGGGGAACCGCATGCGAACCGTTGTAGACGCAAGGGGGCAGGCAACACTTAGTATTAACCAATAAAATTGTTTTTGTTTCGCTTAAATTTTTTGTTCCAATTTAAATTTAAATATCCCCAATATTTTTTTTCATAATCATCAATTTTGGTGGCGTTTTCATTCAAAATTCAATATAAAAAAAGTACTTAGCCAATTTTCATGAAAATAGTGTCATTTTAAAGTAAAAATATCAGGCTTTAAAAATAGTGTCTTGTGAAAATTGGTTAAGCTGTTTTAAAAAAATTCTCCTTTCAGTGAGTGTTGAAGGTTTGAGTCGATTTAGTTGCTCGGGAGTGTAGTATTAAAACAAGCTACTTTTAATGGTGCTATTCCATGAGACAATTTTCAGAACAGTAAAATATACCAAAAAGAGAAAAAAGTCAAACACCATATAATAGACAAAGACAAGGTTTTTTTTTAAATTATTTTTTATAGCAAACGTTTTAAGGAGAATTTTGACATTATTAATAAGAAAATTGCTAAGAAAATTATTTATTCGATTACTTTTTCGTCTCAAAATTATTTAAAAAATTAAATATTATTAATACTTATGTATATCAGAATTTCATATTTTCGAACAATTTCCATCACAGAATAAAAAATTTAAAAATGTCTATACCATTATTATTATTACTATTATTGAAGGGGGGTGTGGGCGATAAGCCACCTCGCACTGCGACCTAAAATATCTATTGTGCTGGACCCTACTTAATAGTGATGTGCTAAAAAAAAGATCGATTTAGACTTTTAACTTGATAATACTGCCAGCCGGTACGTGATATATACTATCTGGGCTTGTTGCTCTCCCTCCTAGATGATTACTACAGCATTGAGTTCTGCCAGAAAGACGGTAGCATTGGAATCCAAGGACTTCGAGAGGGCTGTCCCACTCCCGTATAATCCTACCCCTGCCCCGTCTTCCGTTTGGTTTTACTCTTACGAATTGCTGGGAATTGCAAATCGCCTGCAGGTGACCAAGCTTTACTACCGGAAGGCTAAATAAAACTGGAGGGTGCCTGGTATCCAGAGTCCGCATACCTTGGACTGATTAACCTATCAGCCATTCATCCATCGGCATATGCTGTTCCACCTTAGATTAGGGTTTTTTTGTCAAGGTTTTCTCCTTTAACGCCGTACTTTAGCCTGTGCCAAATGGCCAAAAATGTGCCAAATGGCCTATCTACACAGTTTGATCTAAACTTAACCGAACTTTTTAGTTTTAGAATAAAACAAGCATGGTATTATGTTTCAAAGCTAATATTTATTAAAACTAGGATCCATTTAACTTAATACAACGTTTGGAACGATCAACCGATTTATCCATACACTTTTTATACTCCATTTTTCGAATGTTCTTTAGCACCTGTGTCACGGCTGCTTGAATGGCTGAAACGTCATCTTAAAAAGTTCCTTTCATTGCAGTTTTCAGTTCTGGGAATAGATTATAGTCACACGGAGATAGATCAGGCGAATACGGGAGGGTGGTCGATGACACATCTGTTTTTTTCATCAAAAATTCGTTGACTTTTTTGGTCTTGTGAGGTGGTGCATTATATAAATAATAAAAACAGCAATAAAAACAGCTGTTTTCCTTCTGGATATTCGGGTCTAACACGGACAACTCTCGACCACAAACGATGTAAAACTTGTAAATAGTATTTTCCATTGACAGTTTCACCTTTTGGAACAAATTCCTTGTGAACAATACCCTTGGAATAATAGAAATTTATCAACATTGTTTTGATTCTTGATTTCTGAAAACGCAATTTTTTAGGTTTTGGCTCGTATTTCGGCTTCTTGTCGCTTAGTTTCAGGATCATATTTGAAGCACCATGTTTCATCACCAGCTATAGTCGAATCAAGAAAATCTAAATCGTTTTCAGCTGTTGAAATAATGTTTGCAATGCTCTACACGAGCGAATTTTTGATCTTCATTTAACTGATGTGGAACAAAATGTACAATTTTTTTTAACCAAAACTTCAGTTAATATTGTGTAGATGATTGTAAGATGTGCGTAAGATGAATTTAATTCTTCTGCCGTAAGATGAATTTAATTCTTCTGCCAGCATTCTCACAGTGAAATTTGCATCGATAGCGATTATTTCACGTACTTTTTCCACTAACTCAGCATGATTTGATGCTTTTGGTCGTCCAGGTCTTGACGTGTAAACTTGAGTACGACTCATACAATCATAACCATAAACTTTTTTTAACAATTCGTAAGTCTCAGCAAATTTTTTACAGAGTTTAAAACAAAATTTAATATTTGTTCTTTGTTCCATTTTGTTTTTACGACATAACTACGAAAACTACTGTCATTTAATCGTGTGTAATTTTGTAACCTGTCAACCGATTAGCATGAACTTAGCATTCGAAAGAAGAAACATGTACCTTTCTAACGCTATCGTGCTACGTGTTCTACGATTTAAATTAAAAGTTCGCTTATTGTTAGATCACACTGTATATCATAAAAAATTTGTATTTGATGAAAAATAGTTCTCGCACTAGGATGACGATATCTATACCATAAAATCGTCATCCTAGTGCGAGAATTATTTTCCATCATATAAAAATTTTATATACGTGTGTTAGTGACACTCCTATAACATTTTCTCGATTTGATACTTTTTAGAGAAGTGTCACAACTACAGACACAAATATTTTTTTACGGATTTGGTTTTTTGTTTCATTGCCCCCCCATCTAGCAAATATATATTTTTTCTCCTTTAATTTTACTATTGAGTAAAATTTTCTCATGGAATAGCACCTTAAGCCCTTGCTTCTCAAATTTCTTGAAGTCGGGGAACACTAAACTCTGATATATTTTTAGGCGGAACATCTACAATACAGCAGAAACCTAAAAAAAATTGGCGCGGGTTGCTAAACTTTTTGAAACCAAAAGAACAATAAAAAACAGAAAGAGCAATAAAAATCAAATCAAAAGAGCAATAAAAAACGGAACACCAGTGTTCCGCGGAACACACTTTGAGAACCAAGGCCTTAAGGCGTTTAGAGAAAACACTTTTTTTATGACATCTCGTTATTAAAAGTTATGACGTACAATTATTTTTTTGCATTTGCACGAACCGATTGGGCTATATACTCAATAGACATGTAAATTTAAATTTAACTAAGTAACATAAGTGTATTAATACACAAAATATAAACAATTAAAAAAAAAAAGTTTAATTTTTTGTAGGTACATATATTCCGTACTAAGTTTTTATAATTATTTAATGAAAATAATTAAAAACAGTCAAATAAACGAGTATTTTCGATTTAATTGTCGTGACCTAGGAAATAATTTAGAATAATTGCGCTTAAATATAAATCGCACCCATTCAATCATTAACTAAATTGGCTATTCCACAGAAAATTATATTACAAACTATAATTTTACATCAATAATAATTAATTAATTATATATAATATCAAAAAACATTTACAAGAAGATTTTATCGCTTACGAAAATGAGTTCTTTTTCTTTCAAGAAACTAGCTAACAATAATAAGTAATGAACAAATCTTTTGAAATAAATGTTTTTATAATTATAACGTATAATTGAAGTAAAGCATATACATAATTAGTATTCACATTTATTAATTAAAATGACGACAATCAATGTCTAAAATAAGACAACTTTCTATGAAAGCGTGCAAAATAACGATTTCGAGAAACAATACGCCGAAATTCCTTTCTATAGTTTTACTCGTATGTATGCATGCTTAAAAACGAAAACAAGTTCTGAATACCTTTTGTCTGTTTGTTGTGTCATTCTCATTATTTTCGACGAGATATCTATCATATATAACATTAAACTTGTGTAACAAACAAAATCTATCTAATCCACACCTGCCCAGTTGTCTAAATGAAATAATAAAAAAAATCATCATGAAGCTAATATTAAGAAAATACTAAAAATATATCTAATCAATATTTTGAAGAAGTTAGACCACATTTTTCGCTTTTTTTTTAATTATAAAAGTAGATACAGAATAAAATTTCTTTGAAATAAGTTCAGAAGATACGTAAAGAATAGACGCGTTTAAAAAAGAAATTTATTATGTTTTGATTTAAATTAGATCTAAAACGATTACAAGATCACGATTTGTTTACACTTGGGTGAAAGTTATAAGAACTTACCTTATTATCATTTTTCCTCTTAGCAAACTTTAGCGGGTATTAAAACAAATAAAAAAAAAATGTTATTAGCACACTTAGATCATTATTGCAATTAATTTAGAACATGAAAATATGATGTTGAAAGAAGAATGAAAGATCATATATATGTGTGTATGCACCATAGTACGATATCGATTTTGAACGCACCCATAATAAAACAAACTTGTGTGTGATTTTGTTTTTATCATAAATCAATAGCAGTTAAATCAAATCAAATGTGAATGAACTTACGCCTCCTAAATTATCTCTATATTAGTAAGTCAAGTTAGATAAGTTGTTTTTTATGAATACCGCGAGCGGTTTATTTTGTTTAATTGGTTTCAATTTAGTAATCGAACTATTTGTGTTACTTCCCGTTGATAAGACGAAAACAGATAATTGGCGCTTCGAATAATGTGTGGAGCCTACTTATTGGTTTCCGGCTGATTATTCTGTCATTTCAAAATTGGAAATCTTTATGTATATACAGTGTTTATACTTGTAAAGGTAAAATTGTTTTTATAGAATTTAAATTAGAATTTAGAATCTTGAGTCTTAATAAAACTTTCGATTGAAATAAAGGATTACCCAAGAAGAACTAACATTCTAAATTAAATTAAGACCTAGATATTATACCATTAAATAATGGAATTAATGGATTTAATAATGGAATATATGTATATGGATTTAATACTGGAATAAAGTTCCTGCTCTTTGACAGATGGCTAATATTTTTTGTATGGAAATTTTCTAATACACCGATCCCTTGATTTACAAAATATCTTATTACGAATTTTCGGAAAATTTACGAAAAATTCGGTTAATGAAATTTAGATTTATAGCCATCCATCGCTTAACGAATTAACTCGTCCCAAAAAATTGCACCTAAATCGCAATTTCGTTAAACGAATTTTTCGTAAACTTTCCGAAAATTCGTAAAGAGAGATTTCCTAAATCGAGGGATGGGTGTACATTTCCGCATAAATGAGGTTCAATTTTTCCAATAACAACTCGGATATTTCCCTTCAGTGCTAGAATCGTTTTTGGAGCATTGACATATTTTTCCTTAACAAAGCCCTAAGAAAGGCTAGAAGTGTGAAATCGCGCGATCTAAGCGGCCGTTGGTGTCTGCACAATGAGAAATTAAACGTCCAGGAAATTGGCAACGCATTAACTCCAATATTTCACTGCTTGTGTGAGACGAGGCATCATCCTGCTGGAAAGAACATCATCCAGATCGATTATAGGCCCTATAAAATAATCAGAGTTCAAACAGTGTTTGTGAAATGTTCGCCAATTGTTTAGTGAATAGTGACAACTATTTCAATGCGTTGGTTTGATGAGTCGTATAGCGATTATTTAAATCTTCGAATGATACGCAATCTAGGATAATACGAAGGCCTATCTCGAGATCGAAACCGATGGGATCATATTATTTACACGGTACCGGCCAGCAACGGTTTATTATTATGTACTACAATACTGGAAAAAAATAAACAGGCCCCAAGTTTTGACGATTTTATGTATATTTTCCATATACAGTGAAATCCGCTTTTAACTTGCGCGGCCCCTCTCTAAAGTACAATTTCTTTGTCTCGTTTAAAAGCAAAGTAACTTATAAGAATTTTCCTATAACTTTCGTTTATTTAATTAAAGAATTGTTTTTATTTTATGATTTTTGAATTAAGTCTGAAGTTAGTCGCCCTCGGTGGTACAGTGGGTAGAGCTCTGCTTTGGAACTGGATGGCCCAGGGTTCGATTCCCGGTGGTGGCAGGAAGAAATTTATCACGATTGGGTGTTATGTTTGTGAATGTAGTGTTACTGGCTTTTCCTTCAATGAACGATTAATCCACTTGACGAGTAACATTACATTTAAAAAAAAAAAGTTTCTGTTTTTGTGAGTTTTTTATTTAAAATTGAAATTATATACCAATTAAATAATAAAAAATAACACGTCTAAACGTCCCTGTTGCTTTGTACCTTGGTGAACTTTATAAATATGTAGGTTTTTCTGCGGACTTTTATATGTAGAAAATAATAATTACAAATGAAAGAAAATAATTCAAACTTAATAATGCGTTTATTCATGAGGAAGAATTTTAAAACAAAATTAATATTTTGCGTGTCCATCTTTATTTTGGATTACAGCCTTCAATCGTCTAGGAACCGCCTCCTACACCGTTTGGAGTCCTTCCCAAAATCGTCCAAAATTGTCCGAAGATTATTATTTTATAATAATTATTATATTGGAATAGTAACTATTATATTGGATTAAGACTTCACTACGGCGGCCGGCCAAATATCTCCATTTTTAATGCAATATACAACCTACCAGTTGGCACATGTGTTTTGGGTCTTTATCGTTTGAAAACAAAGGGACGCATTTTCAGTTTTATTGCGGACAGCCCAAAATTTTCCTGTAAAATGTACACTTAAGATGTATTGGATTCGTATTGTTAATGACTGAATAAGCGAGACAGGATAAAAAATCTATTTCAAATTGAAAAAACACTTCCGAAAGCAAAATATAACAAAAGGGCTCGAAATGGCCAAACAATTTGTCAACTACCCAATTTTGTTCTAGAAAAGGGTAATCTGGATGGTTGGAAAGCAAATTCGAACTTAAAAACACTTAACATATATGCTGTTGAGTGTTTGTTAGAAATTTGATAAAGGAGTAACTTTCGAAACGATCGTAATTCCATTTTCAAATAAAATATATATCACGTTAAAGAAAGTGACAAAACTGCGGCCTCAAACCCCCTCTTTGACGATTTTTTTGAAATTCTAACATTCAAAGAAATTACAACATTTTTGAAAAATTTGAGTATTTTAATAATTATTCACTTACTAAAATAGAGAACTGCCCAAAGCCGCTTAGCATTAGATCCTTTGCGCAAGGATGACAGGAAGTGTCCGAAAAGTTTCATAAATATTTTCACATTTAAAATAATATTTGCGTTTGTATTTCACATACTAAAATAAAAAACTCTCCAAAGCAAGCAGCTCTCTTAGCATTGGTCCTCTCTGCACAAGGAAGAGAAGAAATTATGTAGCAACCTTTTGTTTTCATACAAGTAGTAGTTGCTAAACATTGTATGTTGGTTTCCTTTATAATGGGGGGATATCCTCAAATTCTTAACAAAAAAAAATCCGAAAAATACAAATTTATTTGCCAGAAGATCCCATTAGATTTTTATTAAATATGACCAACTATAATTTGATAACAAAAGGGTGCTACATAATTTCTTATCATCTTGCGCGGAGAGGACCATTGCTAAACGACTTTGAGGTGTTTTTTATTTTAGTATGTGAAACAGAAATGTGAATATTAATATAAATATCCATATTTTCGAAACAATTATCACGTTTTCCTGTCATCCTTGTGCAAAGGCTCTAATCTATTTTAGTATGTGAATAATTATTAAAAAACTCAAACACAAATTGTTGAAAATGTTCTAATTTCTCAAAATGCTCAAGGTGATGTTACAGTTGTGGAAAAGTCTAGCTTGGAACGGTTTATTTTCCGAAATTGGCATTTTTTTATGTAAGATAAGAAAATGTTATAAGAAACTTAAACATTTTCTGAATTGCCCATTAAATTTTTAGATAATTTGGAATTTAATGATTTATTATTTTTATTTCCAGCAATTTTGATGCACTTCTTTTTCTTGGCTGCATTTTTCTGGTTGAACACAATGTGCTTCAATATTTGGTGGACATTCCGGTAAGTTTTTTTTATCATATACATAAAGGTATCTTAATCTTTATATATTTTACTTCACATCGACATTCCGTTTACGTACAACTTTAATATAAAATAATCAAATTTCATGTAATTTTTATTTTATTTGAAAACTTCCGGTTGTTTTTATTTTACAAATAAAATATTCATACTCATTCAAGTGTTTCAAGATTTCTTTTATACATAATTTGATTGTTATTGAATTATATAAAAACGTTTTGTTCTAAAATGAGTAAATATTTTTGGAAACAAATTAAAATTGTTACTCAAGTGAACTTAAGACAAATAATTATTTGTGAATTTGCGATATATGTCAGACATTGGTATTATGACCTAGAATTTTGATCTTTTTAATACGGAATTGCCTCATAGGTTAATTCCGTTTAAATTATGTGTTGTTAAATTGTTATATTTATAAGACTTCAAAGCATCGACTATTTTCAAAATGTATTGTATATACATATATTAATTAAAAAAAATGTCACACTTAACTTTCAATGCCAAATGAAATCTTATTCTTATAAATGCACGAGTACGTATAATATGATGTTTTGTGAGAAATATAAAAACAAGTTTCTACTTAAATAATTTCATCAACTTTAATAATATGTACACAAATCTAATTTGTATGAAAAAAGATATTGCGTTTGTGATAATTTGTTCGTTATTTTTTAGTCACGCCATTTATTTGTGGTTATTGTAAAAATTTATTTTCGTCAATTATCTGATTTATTATAATGAATTAATAAATTACGTATAATAATAACAAATTTTTTAGAAACGGTTGACACAAATGCTTTTTTAACATAAATTGTATAAGTGATTAATCGTGCACAGGAATTATGTTAGATGGTGTATACAAATTCAAAACATTTTTTAATTTGTTTGTTTTATAGGCTAAAGAATAGTTTCGGTTTTGTAATTGTATCAATTAACATGGTGTTCACAGTTTACTATATAGAAAAAAGTAAGCAGAAAGATGCATTCCGAATCATTGTCGCATTAATATATACTTTAATATACCGTGCCGATTTTGAATGTCACTACACCAATAACAATAACATTTCACTTATAATTTAGAAATAAGCAAAAATTTGTTTCGAATCACTCCATTTTCAAATGCTTAAGTAAAAATAACTCTAAAAATGAGATTAGTTTTAGTGATCTACATTTTAAAGTAAATGTTTTTCATCAAACAGCAGTGTATTTAGCTTGAAAATATCTCTTCAATTTTTTTTAGTTTCTAGCCGTTAATTTTGTTATCTTTTGTGTAAATATAGAGATGTGTTATACAATTTTCTAAATTCTTATTTACAAGTAAGTTATGTCTTATGTCTATGCGGTTGTGTAATTTTATTATCAAATTTATTTAAAAATACATTTACTATATATCTGACTTTTCTGATGCAGTAATATCAAATGTGAAATCAAATTCAATTTCACACACTATTTCAATCAGCCTCATATTGTTAATACGATAGCATATTACAACTGCTTGAATCAATTATTTGACACTAGCCACAAATTTGCACATCTTTGTTGTCTCATTTTAGATATTTTCTTTCAATTGGTGACATCAACCAGTGACAAAACTCAGTTTATTATTAGGTAATGAATTTTTTTGTTTAGTTTTACCTGTTAGTTTGTGAAACAAAATTTCACATGATCAGAACCTATTTCTGATACCCTGTAAATTGAAATAATTTATTCTAGACAACAAACAATAAGCGCGGTTCAGCGTTCTAAATCGAAACGATATTTTGTTAAACTATTTTAATTTAATACACGTGAAAATAGATCAATTTAATTACAGACTTTGACATCTTTAAGGTCTTAATACATAATGTTTTCTCGTTTCCTCTTCATTTTCGAGTAAACAGGAAAAAACCAAAAAACATACCTCTTGTTACACTTTATAACTCCGTTCCACCCTCTCCTACAACTTTTGTTCACTGATACTTGAGTATGATTGGAAAATTCCAAATAGGAGGCTACCAAAAAGTAAGTAGCGTGTTTGCTTAAGTTTTGCCATCTGAAGGAAACAGGATAAGTCGGTATGATACTTAGAGGTTTTGGTATTTCATCAATATAGCATAATGAAAGACTGACATCTGCCATTTTAAATAAATTTAACAATAATTCAAGAATCAGCTTTCGAAGTGTGGAAGGTGAATTAGTAATTCCAATAACTAGAATTTGTAGAACACTTTTCAAGTCGACAAACGTCACCCATATCAACGAAGAAAGACGTTTTGTGTTTTTTCATGAAATATCTTATAGACGGATGAATCCATATTCACGAGATACGGAATTAATAACCATCGTAATATCCTTCTATGGTCAGATGAAAATCCACAAGTTATAAGAAATTATTTCATCCATAATTTCATTTAAGCGTCTGGCTTGGAAAAATTAATGGCTTGGTTGGGCCATATTTTTTACCAAATAGGTTTACTGCTGAACTTTTCTACGATTTTTTAGAAAATATCTCCGATTACTTAGATAATATACCCATAATTGAACAATTGGATGGTTGTCTAGCTCCTTGTGGAGCTCGATCACTGGATAACTAGATATTTCTCTAATCAATGGATTGGTAAAGGTGGACCTGTAACGTGGCCAGCGCGTGAGGTCCAGCGAGTCTTCTTTGAATCTATAGATGCTTGAATCGAATAGATGTAATTGAGTGGTTGCCTAGCTCCTTATGGCAGACGACCACGACTGTAGATAACTGGACATTTCTTTGATCAAAGATTTGCAGAGATGGACCTGTAGCTTGGCCAGCATGGTCGCAGAAACGCTCTATGATATTTTGTTTAGGGCCCTCTTAAGCAAAAAGCGACTAACCCTTCAGTAAATATCGTTAATAATTTACGTGAACGACTTGTAGAATGTTTTGTCGACAGGTTACGGCAGAAGAAAGTCAAGCCGACACAATCTGTGATTAATAGGTATCAAATCTGTTTAGCTTTAACCTGTTGTAAATTTATAATAAATTTAAAAAAAAAATTTAAACAAAGCACCAAAAAATCTTTCATTATCAAAATTTTACAGTCCGTCAACTTGTTATAGATATGCCTGTTGGTTTTTTGCTGTTTGGTTGAAAACGAGCGGAAACAAAAAGAAAGTCATTTAACATCAAACTATCATTTTTAATTCAATTGTTTAACAAAAACTTCATATAAAAAATATTTGGCTCTACCTATTTATACAGAGCGCTATCGGGAGCCTCTTTTTATATGACGGCTCTTAATAACAGCTATCCGGAGCGAATAAAAAAACACAGCTAAGGTTTCGGTAAGATGGGTTCAATTGTTTATTTTGACGTTTTGATCACCTCCCGAAATTTTTCCTTTTAAATTTGGAGCACATATGTATGTATGTGATATACAGCGATAAATTGCAATTTAAAATTTTGTCTTCTGCCACATAAATTTAAATATTTAACTAATTTTAATTTCGCCTTCCCAGTCAGAAATGAGAACAGGTCTTCACCAACCCAAAAAATTGGTAAATTAATAAAATAATATTTATGTTGAAGACAAAAAAAATTTAAATCCGAATTGACGTATTGTTTAAAGTAGTATAAACTCTTCTTCGCTGCTGTACACATGTTGAGAAACGATAAGATATTCTAATAACATTTCATTTTTAGGGAATCTGATAATAATATTAATATTATACTGTTTATTTTGAAATAATGGAAATAAAACAAATTTTTTTTTTTTTTTTTTCGTGTTCCAAATAATTCGTTTAACGATAACAAAAGATTGTTATAAGAATTATAATAAAAATGAAAGTTTAAATAAACAAATTCGTGCTGTCTTAGCACTTGTTGGTACCGATTTAATTTTCGCTTGTTGATGCACGTTAGGTTAGTTAGCAACAAGAACATTGTACCCTACTTGGTAGACTACCAAATAACCAAACCGAATTTGATCCAAAATTGAGGGCACCAATTACGAATCTAAATATTCGACTTATTATAATACTCTTACTGTTTGAGTATTACGATGTTGGTCGAACATGAGCTTGTGAATTGATGCAAGTCAAATAAACAAAAAGGTATTACTTATTTAGATTATGTATTGTATTCCAAAACAGACATTGTCTGTGTTTCCAAAAAAAAAATTAAAATAAAATGTTATGACACATAATATTAAACACACATTAATGTGTATGTTTATACGATTTGTGTAAATAAAATAATAAAAATTATTTTTAAACAATACAAGCCTAGTTAGTTGCTCTCTTGATGAAGAGCCGGAGAATGAAAATGGGTCAGTACCTAAATAGAATTCCAAATAGCATGGGATCCGGGTCAGTGGAAATGAAAACAGTTTGGGCAGACATTTTTTTCCCTCATTTTTCATTCTTTAAAAACAAGAAAATGATATCGATGATGATATTCTACCACTTTACTCTTTAAATTTGTTGTTATTGGTGGCGGTGTTATGGTATTTTATAAGTTATTTGTTATATAAGTTATAGTTGAGTTTTGAATTTTTGCCAAGAAAAATTTATAACATTTTAGAAAGCAGCAGCAAAAAAATCTTTGTTAATTTATTTGGTCAATTTAAAAATTAATTAGTTAATTTTAAAATGTTTATTTATTTTATTAAACGATTAATAAATGTATGTTATTTTATTTAGCATCCGAATTATTATTATGATTACGAATGTTATTATTGTTGTTGCTGCTTCATTGCGTTGCGGGTGTTATTTATCCTTTAATTTTTTTGTTTTATTTTATTGGCACGCTATAAGTTGTCTTATTTCAATACACCATCCCAGACATGAAAATCAAAATTAATATTAATAAAACAACATTAAAGAGTTGTACTATAATTAATAATTCAAATTTATACATTCATATAACAAACTTACAAGTTTTTGGAATATGATATTTTATAACGAATGAATAAATTTCATCATTCACGAATATATTCTACATCTGGGTGCATTGAAATTTTGAAAGTTGTCTGGTGTCCCGTTCGTTGGCTAATCATTTTAAAATACAAAAAAATATGGTGTGTTTTTGGTGCGTTACTAATCAAATACAAACAAATTTATTTTCTCTCGACCTCCTCTTCAGTACATGTTTATACAAATAACACACTTGGGCTGTATTATAGTAACATTCATACTTTATGATGAAATTATTTTGTTTTTTTTAAATGTTTAGTAAATCATTATTTTAAAAAATAAAACAAAAACATTTGTTTTATTTCGATAAGCAATAATATATTTTGAAATTTTTTATATTTTATCTATGTAGATAAAATAATTTTGGAGTTAATTTCAAAATACTAATTGCCCTGGTACGCAATAAAAAAAATGCAGTCTGCCTATATAGTATATGCAGTAGACAATATTTCGTATTAAGTTATCAAAACGCTAACGTGATACAAAATATTGCAACACGGTTCATATTAAATAGGTTTACACATATATAATTTTGTATTTGCTTTTATTTTTTTGTATTTGTTTGGGTCCAGTTTAAGTAAACAAATAATATTTGAGTAAATATAATATTAATTTGGACATTAGTGAATATGTTCGTTTTAGATCATAATTTCGTTTAAGATTTTATGATTTATAAACAAAATAATATTAGACTTTGTATTTGATGCAAAATATGAAAAATCTTATACGTTACACCCCGTACAACGTTCCCCCCTCAAAACGTCGTTAGTAAAATGCGAACAAACCTCGCTCTATCGTCGCTGTGTTTCGTTGTAATGTCGTTTAAAATAATAAGCAAAGCAAAAAAACACTGAGAAAAAAGGCAAAAAACATAAAAAACAATGAAATTTTCTCATCTATTCGTCTACATACACATTTTGCCCCTTATAACGTTGTTTCACCTAACGTCGGAACCAATTAACAACGTTAGGCGGGGTATGACTGTACCTGGTTTCCATTAAAATAACAAATAAAATACTTATTTACCATTAATCGTTTGGCCTTCCATCGGACATTTGACATACTTTAATACAGTAGGTTGGGTCTCCGGCCACAAAAATCATTTAATTAACATTTTAATTTGAATCACTGATTTTAAACCCACATTGCAAACTACAGTATTACCTTTAGTAAACTTTTAAAGTTATAGTCAAATCACTAATTGCTTCAAAATTATTTATGCAAAATTAATTTTTAATGAACCAATTTAAAAATAAAACAAATACTTTTTTTTTATTAATTATGATGTTTTAACTTCAAATAAAGGTTTTAAACTTTTTTCTAGAAAGCACATATAATCCGAAACTACTTTTAAACCGTTCGGTACCGGGTTCGGTTTTTCTTAAAATACAAATACATAAACTTTTCTAATGAATTTAGTGGTGAAATGCAAGGACAAGTTACACGATTTGATTAATTGGTTGGTAGCTTTTCTTCTGCCAAGGACCTCAAAACCTACAGATTATTTAATTTGAAATGATTTGTAGTCACGAAAACATCATTTGCGTTTTGTGTATCGAACGAAAGAGAAGGAGATTTTGTCTAGTTGTGAATGCTATGGAAGGGCAACAGACGTACATTTACAGATACTTAACAATTTGTTCAATAGATGACATGCAGGCCAATTGCTGCGCTTTCGAAATGCGGTTAAAGCCGGTTAGAGGGCACTGTTAGGAATAATTTTGAACTATCTTTTATGTACTATTGTATTGTTAAGCATAGCTTTAAGCCGCGCGCATGAATCGATTAAATTGGTTAGCTACACTAAGTACGATTAGTTTATAAAATTTATATAAAGATAAGTCATTAAATAACTGTGCCTGTAAAGGAATTTTCGGTTATCACCTATGGTGCATTAGTTGGAGCCTAAGATTATTTGAAAATCTCTTAACATTTTACACTGTTTGATGCAAAGGTATTTGATACGAAAAATTCGCGTTCTAATTTTATTGGTTTAAAATTAACAAAATATAGTTTTTGGTAAGTTCGTTATTTTTATTTAATTCAGGTTTAAATAACGTTTTATTTTATACATATAAAAATGTTCGCTCTTAATAAATATAAATTCAATTGAATCTGATGAAGATGTAATTGTGATGCATATTTTTGATTCATAAGTATTTGTGATATCCCGAAAAATTGAAAAATAATTAGTATTGTAAATCAATTACATTTAAAATTATTTTAGACTTATTAAATAATAATTTAGTCATTTATCCTTTGAAGTGCCTTCGATTATTTTTATTGCGTCTCTATGAAATCTCGCCAGTGGTCCATACAATTCTTTGATATAATCTTTTGGAATCTTACCTTAAACTATTTTATTGGTACTCCAAAGTGGAATTTTTCGTCTTTCTAGGTTCTGTAAATGTTGCTTTTTTTAAATTAAACCCACATCAAGTTTAAATCGGAGCTCTATAGTTAATTCTAATTATTTCGTGACTTAGCTAATAATTTCGAAACGATGATTCTTTTTGTATATTGAGAAATTATTCATTTTGCGGGATGACAACGGATAACACAAATAAAAAGAGGACCAAATATTAAAGAAAGAAGAAGGAAATATGAAAAATATTTAAAACTTTTGGTTGAAAAGAGAGAAATTTGAATTGGCGATGTCACGCTTTGAAAGAACAGTGAATTGTAATTTGGAAAATGACAGCTTTTTTCAATAGGTTTCTGTTAAAGTTAGAACTTTTAAAAAACCTTTATCCTATAATGCTTGAGTTCAGAATTCCTGCCTAGGTTACACCGAATTGTGTGTTATGTAGCACATTTCTTTTTATAATTAGATTTTAATCGTTGCTGCATTATTTGAAGGGTTTCGCGGATAACTTAACATAAACATACATTAGAATGTAAGGCGGCTAGCTTAACAGCCGCTCTACTTTGATTTAGGAAACTCAAGTTTTTTAAACTGTGGACCATTCAAAATGAAAACTTTCGGGTTTTTTGGTTTGGTTTTTAATAAGTTAATTTTTTTTTCATTTTTGATTTTACAACTAGAAGGCTCCGCCTCTTTTCGCTACGTTCACTAACCCCCGACGATGCTCGCCAGTCATCGATTAATTTTTATTAGTTTATTTTCGATGATGGATGCAAATTCAATAAAGAAATCAAACATTGTGTTGTAGCGCTGCTTTGTTCCGTTTATTTAAGAAAGACTCGTGAGAGATTATTTAAAAAGGCTTAATCGAAAAATACATATTGTCTGACACATGATATATTTTGAAACAAAAAAGTCGCGTTAAATCGCGACTTTAGTTACCCGTTGGTGTGACAATAGTATTTCGAAGCCTTGGTATGCCAGAAGTAAAACATGCCACTCGAAACTCATGGTTCTAAAATTTCCATAGAACTACATGCCAACAATAATGTCTACTCCTAGAATGGAAAGCCTGATGCGGCTCATTTTTCCTTATGTAGCAAAACAGTTATTATAACTCGTAATGTTGGTTCTAATCTGGTCGCCACCAATGGTACAGTGAGTAGGGCTTAGGTTTGTACTTTGGGAGTTTCGGTTTTGACCCGGTGGAGCCAAGATGAAATTAGTCAAGATTGTGTTCTGTTGTTAGGTTGAATTAAACAATTTTTTTCAAATTTTAATTTCAAATTTGAATTTGGTGGAGAGCGAACATTCAAAGAGGATAGACGTGTTTTGTCTTTCCTCTTCAAAATTTAATTTTAATTTTATTTTATTTTTATTTTGTATTTACGTGTTGTTAGTAAGAAGTGTTATGTATATGGTGAAAAATACGTCAAATCACAAATTTTTGGTAGTCATATTTTAATTTTATGATTTTTATGTTTTGAATTTGTAGTCTTGATTAAAAAAAAATTTTGTAGAACGTGATTTTTTGTTGTTGTTGTTTAAAATACAGGGTATCAAATTTTAAGAAAAATGATGAACATGATGTGTGTTTATGGCTATAAAAGGAAAAATAAATATCCGATATTTATGATATAGGGCTCGTTTTAAAGGTAAGTTAATACGGATCAATAAAAAAATATAAAAATGGTAAGTTCTTTAATTTCTTCATTTTCAAATTTCTCGCCAAAATTTTATTTTTGAATTTTCTCAATGATCGTCCGATTTTTTTTTTTTTAAATTTTACGTCCTTTAATTCTATTGAACATACTAAAAACTTGCGCTAGTAAAATTTTTCGTTTTGTGCAAAATATGTTTAAGTATGACTCTACCTATTTTGAAAATTTCTAAAATCGAATGGTAGATTTTTGGTCGTCTTAGAAAAATTCGATTTTATTTAATTTTTCTAGGTTAATTTTTTCACTCGTTTTTGTGATTCAAAATTAAATTTAAAACAAAAAATATTGACAGTAAAAAAATTTATTACAAAATAAGGATAGAAATTTAAAGATATTTATACGGTTAAAATTTACATGTTATTTAATTTTCACTATTTGAATATTTTTTACATTTTAAGTAGCCTTCTGTTGAAGGTATAACTGCATGGAAATCGCGAGTCCCTTTTATTGTTTTCAAGTTTCCTAATCTACTGCCTAGTTCGATTTGTTTCAATCTATATTTAGTATCTGAACAAAATTCAAACACCATATCAGTTTTCAACGTTTTAGTTCATTTGAAAAGTTCCTCCGCATTGGTTAAGTCACCATCATATTCTTTGGTGAGACTGGCTCTAGATGCAATTCTCTTAAGAGTACCTCCTACTCCATGGCATGGTCTCTTTCCGTGAGCAGTTGCGTGAAAATGCCACTTACAATCAACTCCAAAATCCTCTTTGTGTTTAATTATATTCATAATTTTTTTTTTATTTTTATAATGTGTACTGCACCATCTGTGACGTAATAAATTCTAGATAAATCCGGAATTTTTGTTTTCAAAAATTGGAATTATTTTTCTATGAACAAGTGAACTGCTACAGCGTCATGATGAAGACAATCTGTTATTATAATGAAGCTGTAGTGCTGCAATATCCCTCCCTCAGTTTTGTAAATTACAAATGGATGAATGGTCGCTTGTTTGTTGTTCCAGTGAAAACCCTGTGCTGCATTTTGTATTATAAACGCATAATTTTCTGCAAAATCACAAGAAACAAGTACCTCTGTTGGCTTCAGAGTTAACTTTTTATTTTTTATTAAATCGGATTGTGCTAGTGATAGGAGGATAGCAATGAGGAATCAAATTTTTCAGCTTAATTATGAAGTAATCCAGAAATTCGTCTAATGGTTTTGCGTATTTTTCCAAGTTGCATCGGTCAGTTGAAATCCACTGACTAAACGATAATTCAGCATCCAGATAATCATTGTCCGAAAATGGGTTTTTCAAATATTTGCGAAAATTATCCAATCCTGGGCAGTTCTCGCGTTGCAGAAGATAACATGTTGATCTTGGATCTTTACATAGTATTAATGAAATGCAGTCCTGGTATCGCGAAATTTTTCCATTGGTGACAGTTTCCATCCTAGTTCTATGAATAATTAATTTGACATTTTGATGTATTATACAAACGCAAACTGTATGCGTTCCGCTGCTTCCTGGTTGAACACAGTTTTCAGGACGTAGCAGAACAAATTTAGAAAAACCAATTTTTTTTGATTCATCACCCTTAAATTTAATTTCAACTTGTAGCCCTCATAGCACTCCTTTAATGTGCACATCATTAGACGTTTCTGAACTTTAACTTTATCAATAGTTAAACAATCGTTTTTCCCAGGCATTATACTATACGACTAACATTATAATCGTTATACTATTCTAGCACTGAATGCCTGAGTTCATCACTGATCCGTTTCCCAACTTTGGTTGCTGGAAGGCTCAGTGACCCATTCTTGTTTTGAATATTTTTAGCTGTCCGTACCATATATTGGGTTGTGTTGAATTCTTCCTGAATTTGTTGTATAGTTAGAGATTTCGGCAGGGTAGACAGCAGCTGGAATTTGATTTTTAGTTGATCCATGAATTCATCTTAAAGACGTGCCAGATACCAAAGATTTTGATGATGTCGGTAATGTGATAGTTAAATTTAATGATTTTTTCTGCTCATGATATTGCCTGGATTCCAACTTACTTGGATATATAGGGGACATGCCAATGTCTGGTAATATCTTATTATGTTTTTCACGAACGAGAGCACTTTTTATTTGGCATTCCTCACTTTCACTCATACTCGAAATATTCTCGTCATTGACTGTTGATGATGTCTCCGGAGTAACAGGTGAATTTAATAAATTAGTAACCGGTGATACCTTTTTTTTTCAACTTTTTGACGTTTATTAGTCACCCGGTAATAATTTTCAGTTACATGAATCGAGCGCAGCAAACGAATTTTAATATAATCATTAACATTTCTTAAACTTTTAGAACATTTCAACTCAGGAAACGGCTTACAACACTTTTGTACCCAACCATTATGACACTTATTATTTGAAATACTTTTAATGTTATTTAAATAAGCAAAACTTCATAAGTTAAACTAACTGAAATATTAATTTAAACACTAATTTATACCAAAAAATGTTAACAAAAACCTCTGGTTATATTTTATGTTGTTTTACAGGCCTACCTACCCCTTCTTTTATAATTAAATTTTTAAATATGCGTCATTTTGTTCCAAAAGATTACGTTACGGTTTATGTACCTGAACGTAATATTTTGGGACGCATTTTTAGCTTTTATTTAATAGCTTTATGGGCTATCCCTAAACTATGTTACGCCTTTGTTTGAGGAAGGAGTATTGATTGTCGTCACGTTTTGGCTGGGGCAGGGAGAATTTCATAAAAGATGACGTCATGTAATTATAAGAAGTTACCGTTATAGAATATTATTTATTTATTTATTTAATATTTAATATATTACCTACAGTGGTATACAATCGGCAACAATAATTTAAATCAAAAAAAAAAAATGAAAAGTATGTACATAATAAAATAAAAACAATAAAATGCCTATAAGGTCTTTAAAAGTTTACGTCTAAACGAATCTCTAGTCAAATTAAAATCAAAAACATCGTATGAATATTTCTGTATACATTGTTTTTAGTTTAACAATTAAATAATTATGTCAAAAATAGTTTCTAAGATTTTTTGATTACGAAAATAGTTTTTTAATGCCTCAGAAGTTGACAATAGGTCGAAATATAAGGTTAAAAACTGTTAAGTTTTTTTAAATTAAATATTATGTTTTCTTTAAAATAAGCTGAAATTAAAATATTAAAATAAAATGACAGTTGCACATGATTCGTTTTTATTGGTTTAAATTTTACTCTCTTTTATTATAGTTTCGTAGTATGCGATTGTTTATGTTTCCTACACTGTATTCTCAACCATTTATATATTTGATGTCATTTCACAAATATATTCATTAGTATAGATACTTTTACAGCATTAGTATACAATTGATCGGGCTTTCTAAAGAGAGAATTTTAGCAGGTTATGGTGTTTTATATTCATCAGACAACTATATTGTTCTTGATAAAACATGAACTACACAAACACAACGAAAATTTTAATGTATTCGACTCAAATAGGATTCTTATACTTCGTATAATCGAGTAAGTTTGAGTCGAATCGGAAACTGCAAATTGTTTATTTAGGTATGATTAATTTTTTTTACAGGGTATTATAAACTGCATATTATATTAATTATATTAAATTAATTTAATTATTGTTAAAAGATTATAAATTAACTAAATTATGGGAATAAAATACTTAAATATTAGGAATAGGGATGGGAATAAAATACGGAAATATTAATTTTGAGTTGAATTGAGGTTTGTTTTGCAACACATAATAACATTTATTTATGGATGCTAAATTTTGATTCAATGAATGTGAACAACGTGGAATTATGTAAAGGAAAATCGAGATTCTAAATGTATTGAACTTAATTAATTAACTTAATGGATTTATTGAAGTTTAGGTCGCAGTTTTCACATACAAACGTCAATATTACTTATATGGTACACCGACAAAATTTTTAAGAATATAATTTTTCTATTTCCTCTCATTGTTTATTATTTTACTGACTTGTATTTTTAAGTGGCGATGGTAAATGGTGAGGCGGAGATCTCTTCAATAGGTGGAAGATGCTAATTGGATTTTTTTAGGTAGTCTACTGTTTTATAAGTTTTGATATAATTTTTGAAATATTGATGATCGCTATCTTACAAACAACGAATAGCCAATTAATTTGATATACATTTTCAGAGATATTAATGACCATGATACTCTTAGTAATTTTAACTGTTGAGTGGTACTTTTCTGAGTTTTGAAGGTTTTATAGTTTACATCTTTAAGGGTTATGTTTGTGAGTACAAATGGAGATAAATGGAAGGAATTGTTGAATTGTAGGATGTTATTTACTAAGGTTGAGGGGTAGTATGGTTGTGGAAAATTTGTGGAATTTCTTCAACTATAAAAGTAGTTTGAGCTTAACAGTAATTTTAAGTTGCGAAAATGACTAATGTGAAGGATATCATTAGAATATGCAGCTGATATAAATTATACTTAATTATATATACACCCCAATTTTCATAGTCGTATCACGTCATTTTTCATGACTATCACATCAATTTTGCAATTCTCTTAGTCGTTTGTTTCGACTAAAGTCACTTTATACGACAGATGTCACTTCATTTTTGCAAGTGACAGGCGAATACCACAAAATGGAAAGATGCAATTATTTTATTTTATATATTTTAAAATATTGTTTTTTGAATAATTTTGTGCACAGTTTTTAATATTTTATTGTTTAAAATAATAAGATTCTTGTTATGAAACGATTTTATTTCTAATTTGCCTAATATGTATACTATATTTAAAGTTACAGTCGTTTCGCTTGGTTCGCCTTCAAGAATAGCAATTTTCAAGTGACGTGATACGACTATAGTCACATCACATGAAATGACGCGACTATGGGAATTGGGGTGATAATTGTTAGATCGTCTCCGAGCTACAGAAATATTGGTGAATTCTCGCTGAGCATCCAGAAACCAAGCATCCAGCTGTTATGTAGCGTAGAAATTGTATTGTCTTGTGATAACTATTTTATTTTATTTATCACTAACTAATTTATATAAGTTAAATTCTATTAATTAAGTAGTAAAAATATGATATAATGGAGAATTATTAATTTAATTTAGTTTACCTGGGAAATTCTCTTTAAGCTTTATTCGTAAATATCCTATATAAACGTAGTACTTAACTAAATTATGGTGATTCTAGAATTTTTTGCGTCGTAACATAATCAATTTTTAAATTATATTATATAATTTTATAAATAATTAACTTCAACATTATTTTAATTTCCCTTTTTCTAGATCTGTAGGAAATTGCTGATTAGTTTAAGTTTAATTTTATGGTTAAATATATATTTTTAACTTTTTATTTTGCGCGTTTAAAGTTTTGAGAAAACATTGCAGGCAGCCGCAACGGTCTAAGTCTAAAATAGTTAATTAATAAAATTTTTAAATTTTCTAATACACATAAAAAATGATTTTTTTCAAAATTCCCCCTTAATAAAATAAATTAAACAAAATATGCCGCACTGAAATACTATATGCCGTACTGTGCCTTATGCTGAAGTGTACCACATACCATACTGGAATATGCCGTACAGAAATATGACGTAGTGTACCATATGCCGTAGTGTATCACTAAATTGCCATAGCGACCTGGAGCCGTGTAAACATAGTCCTATTGATAGCGATTTTGGTCGGGAAATTGTCGCTGATCGAAGTTTTGTTGACTAAATTTTTCGATTCATCCAAAACGTGTCGAAAAAGAGCAATAATTAAATTGTTTTGTTATTTCATAAGAGTTGCCTATTATAACCTATTGCAAATCAAATCGTCCAGGTGAAAATTTTGCCTGAAAATTTCATTGTTTATTGTTTTGGTAAAAAAATAAACAAGTTTTAAAATTTGTACTTAGAAAAGAAGATTTTTTGAAAACACCAAAAATTCTGTCAAAAAAACTTAGCGTCGGTTAAAAATATGCAAAAATTAATTTAGTCTTAATTAATAAATCTCTCTATTGATAAACAACACCAAGTCTGTATGCAGGACGAAAAAAATACCGCATAAAAAGCTAAAAAGTTAATTTTTGACATTATATTCATCACAAAAATTTTAGATGGTCATAGACCAGTTAAAATTTGTATCTTCTTGTTACATACCCTAACTTCATACCTTTAAGTACCTTAATTTTTACAGACTTAATTTGGGCTCCCAAATATTAATTTTATGTAGGGTTCCCAACTGGAGGGAAGGACAATAGTTAAAAAAGCTATAAAGTAGAGATATTAAACAATATTTTTGTATGGTTAGATATGTTGAAATATGCTCAACATATGAGCATATCTCAACATATCTAACCGTACAAAAATATTGTTTAATATCTCTACTTTGTAGGTTTTTAATTAATCTCCTTCCCTTCAGTTGGAAACACTAATTTTAAGTAATCATTAAAGTTTTTAATAATCATAATTATTCGATACCTGGACTTTTCTTCGTACTGTAGTATTTTGAAGTTAAATTTTACAATATTGAATATTTCCAATGTGATAAATTTTATTATTTTTACCATAGTTAAAATATTTAACTTTTTAACCATTTCGCACACAGCTTAATCTCATAAAATAATATATAAATTCGAAAAAAATCCTAATTTCGTACAATTAATTATTAACAAAAATATTTAGCAGACCTAATCAAAATAAATGATCGTATTAATTCATGTATTTATTGTACTGTGGAGACAGAGTTCTTGGAATCTTATCATCCGGTCCGCATAGAAGGAAACCGAAAAACTGATTAAACTTTATATCAAATATCAAGACGACCGTTCTGGTATTCGTCAACCAATAAAATATTTGCAACTCAAATCACAACAAATTTAAAAATACATTTCAGTAACAAATATTTATAAAAACCTAATTCCGGCGCCATAAAAATATTTATTTCAGAAATGTATAAAATTTAGCAAAACCACAACGCATTATAAGCAACAATTTTTGTTGTATAAACATTATTGTAAAATAAAAAACTTTTATATAAACCAGTAATCAAATCGAATTAAAAATTATATTTTATACATTACGCGTTTCATTAACGGCGGAAATCATTTTATTGAACTACCTCTTGAGACATTTTTGTTTGTTTTCGTTTTTTATTTGGTTCTGTACAAGTTTACAACAATCATATTTAAAATTTAAAATATTTGTGTAAATCGAAGCTATTTTAGTAGTTTTGTATTCACACATACCATCTTAAAACTACGATATTTTATATCAATTTATTCGATTAGACTTATAAAAATGACATTTTAAAATGATTATTTTTACAATGCCACAATATAACTTAAGAAAATGAAATAAAAAACAGGTATTTTGTCATATTCTTCTTTTCTATATTACCATCATTTTTATACAGCTCCCTAGCCTAGTATATTGTGTCATTTCTTTCTAAACACAATATGATAATAATACGATGAACATAATATTAAGATAAGAACCACCCTCGCGATTTCAAAGGTTAGACTACAAGTAAAACCAATATTATTAAGGAACCATTAAGATGAATCTCGCCCAGGTTTTAATCGCGTTTCCCATCATAATACAATTTCTCATTAAAAACTATCACACTTATAAAAAAACAACGAAATCATTAAAACTCAAGATGTTGGAATGAAAAGCAACTTTTAAACCTTTAATTCCGAAAACATATTAAAAACGTTTAAGAATGAATTTTCATTTAAATCGTGTTAACAAAAAGTTGATTTTATCTTTAGTTTCAATTGTTGGGGAATTTACTTCTTTACTAATAGAACAAACACCAAAAAAGTTACAACAACAAAATCAGATAATGCTATTTTAATTGTTTTCCATCTTAAGAACTCCAAAAGAAAAGAAATTATTCTGTTCACTAAACTGGATCTTCTAACAATGCAATTGTGAAATAGACAAAAAATGCCACTTTAGTTTAACAATTTTGTCAAAGGAATTTAATTATTCTTTATTGTTTTACATGTATACATACATCTTAATTTATTTGCACATGTCATCTCAATATCTCGTCCAGCAATATGTATCGAAAAATATAGCGGCTTATTTCGTTTGTTCTCAAATAGGTAAAACATGCATGATCATTCTAGTTGCGTACAAGTGCGGCTAGCTGGATTGATCGATAAAATAATAAATCTACATATGTAAATATATATACAACCTTGACGATTATCGTGAAACTACATATATCATTTCAATCAAACATCAAGTCATATATTCCTAATTAATTAGCTCATGTCATTTTCTGATTTATTAAAAAATATTAAAAATACATAAGAAATTCAATAAATTATTAGTTTATAAATGAAAAGAACATATTTAATAAAACACTGATCAATTCTGATGACAATTGAAAAACAATTTTGTTCAATTATCTTGCGTTGCGGTCTGCGAAGGTCAATTTGTGACATATATACATAATATGTACTATAAAATAAATAATAGAATTCTTTAATTACATTTTCACATGTCCGCCGAGAATAATTTCGAATAGATTCAGTTGACAAAAGAATACGTTCGATTAATCCAGGTATTGTACTTTTGTTTTTTTTTTTTTTGTTGGTATTAAACAGTAATAGTTTGGTTTGTTTGTTATCCATTGTCACATTATTACCCTATTATTTTTATTTGTCTTGTCGTATAGTAATTGAGGAAATAGCTAGTAAGACACAATTATAATTCATTTTGTTGTTTTTAATAAAATATTGTTTTTCATTCTGCCAATGCTATTTAGTTCTATGTGAAACGAGTCACGTTTATACGGTTCATATAATATCTAGATGTCCATTATTATTATTATTATTATTTATTATTAAAGAAAACTATTTTAGTTAAGTATACGAAGTATTTATTTTCTCATTATCAAAAAATGTCAAACTGCTTATATACATACATATACTACATCTCTGTTTCATGACTTGTTTCTAAAGGCACTTCGATGGTCTAAAATTTGATGATGGTTTCTGTTTTTATTTATTTATTTAGTTATCAATCAAGGTACAGTCTATTTTGAGCATAATGCTCATTCGCATAGTGTGTACCAAAATAGTTAAATTACACACATAAAAACACACTGCGGCAAGGATCACAGCTCAGCTGATTAATTCTCTTGTAAGTGCCGAATATATATACTATACATCTTTTCTTAAGGTAACAACTTCTCTCTTGTTTGATGTTCACATTTTAAGTGCTGCGCACACGCAATTTTTGCTAAGAACTTTTCGGACCACGGGTGCCGTTTCGGTTGGATCATTTTCGCGCATCGTTTTGATTCAAATTTTTGAAAATTCTATTATATAATTTAAAATAAATATTTTTAAAGAAAATTAGCATGGTTGCGCACGTATTATTATTTCAAGATTAATGGTACGAGCTACGATACATTGCTTTCTTATACAGTTTTTGCTTAGTAAAAATCTTTTCAAACCTATTCAAAAAAGACACGTTTGCTTAGAATACGTTTAATTTACGTTCTTTCTCTTAAATTTTAATAAAAGGTGTGTTGGCTGCTTTAATATGAGGTGTTCATTTTTCTTTACTCTAGCAAGTCGTACCATAATTTTGATTGAAAGTTCGTTTACATTATTTAAACTTTCAACGTCAATCGCTATTCATTTAATTTCATTCATATCGTAGTGCAATCTAGGATTTCGCAATTATCCGATTTAATAATAAACCTTCTATGCTTCTTGAATATTTTGCCGAACTAGTGTGAAACTCATAATATTTACGTAAAATACAGACTAAAATCTCGTACATTTTTCCATGATTTATAATGCGGGTTATTTTCGGAAAGCTTGCAATATAATAATGAAAATGCCAAATGACTTGAGTGGAATCGGTTATCATAAAAATGTAAAATGTCTTATACTATTAATGGAAAATGCGTTGTTAAACAGTTTAAAAAAACGGAATTTATCGTAACACAAAGGATAAATTACGATTGCAAAGAGAATATAATATCAAGAGAAACGAAACTGAAGAAAAATTTTCATACAAAAAGGGGGTTAGACAACTGTATAACTGTAGTTATGTTTATCGAATTTTAGAAATAAAACAACTGACTTGGAAATTTAAGGCGGAAACGATTAGTTAAAAAATGTTGTTGTTGTAACTGCTCGAAAAAACAAAAAATTTGCATTTGTTGGTACTAAATCTAATTAAATTTTTTATTCAGCTTCGGTACTCTTGATATTACATACTCTTTGCTTATAGTGAACACTCCTATATCATATAATTAATTTGTTCATTAGTTCCATACACATATGCCATCTTACTTTGGGAACTTTACAACAACAATGTTGTGTATTTTCATTCCGGAATGAATAGTTTCAAACCAAGTTTTTGTTGGTACAGAATTATTCTTGTAATAATTTTGAATTTTTTTATTTTTTTTTTTATTTTTTGATAAAAGTAAAAAGAAAATTATTTTCGATTTTTATTTTCAGCATGATTTGCATTTTTATTTTTATACCAATAAATATTCCAGTGACCAAAGTAAAACGGCAATAGTATATGGTATTTTACAGAAATACACAGCACAGCATGCTTATATTTGGTTATAATATAGTAAATATATAAATAATTGTTTTCTCCATGTACTAGGTATTAGTAGGTCTATACAACGGACATTATTTAAACGCTATTCTATTTTCCGGGTACCAATATTTCGTTATTATTGGCGCTTTTAAATTCGTAATCATAAACATTTGAATAAATTTTCAAAGAGATACGATTTAAAGAGATGGTCAAGGTTTTTCTGTAGTCCAACAGCTATTTCACCAAGGTGCACCACAAGGGAAAAATCGTCCCATACCCCGAAGTTGAAAGCAAATATTCTAACTACTCACTCTACCACTGAGGGCGAAGTAAACATACGGAGGGCAAGAATGTATCAAAAACGGAATGCGTTTTACAGATTTTACGTTTGGTTTTATCACAGTTTCCTTGAACTCCTGAAACGTTTCAAGTCGTAAGCCACTCAATACCAATTTATTAAATTCCTGACTTAAAACCTATCTTTTATTCATTCGCGCATTTGTTATACTGATAATAATTCATCGGATAGTTCAATTACGCGAGAAACAATAAAAACATGAAATTCCTGCTTTAAAATTTCAGGAACTAACCAGTCGAAATACTCAAATTAAACAAATGAAGTAATGGTCCGTTCAGGGGATATGTGTATTTACTGAAAATTAATGACGATGTCTGCTTTAGAAAAACTAGTAAAGTCATCATGTATTTCCCGAGAACCAGAAACCGAAACATTGTTGAAGATCATTATTCGCGCACTGCCTTGTGAATTTCTCTTGGCATCGAATAAAATCTTTAAACTGCTTCGGAGTGATATTCAGATGATTATTACATATTCGCTCCTTACGTTCACCACTCGCGTTGCCGCATGAAACAGCGTTGTGAGTGAGAGTTACCAAATATTAAAAATACAATTTAAATCTGTGGATTCCATAAATCTTTGATTTTTTTAATAGAATTTGATGTAAATATTAGTCCAAATATCACCAAGCCGAACAAATTTCTTTAAAAAGCCTGCCAAATATCAAATTTTATTGGGAGAATTCAATAAGAAATTATTAGTTATTGGATTCCAACGGATCATTGTCGGTTAAAGCTGGACAGATAGTTGATATTGGTCATCTTTAAATGATATCGATTGATCGTACAAAACTAACCATTTTATGGTTTGGTTTGGATTACTGCATGTGAAATATAAATATTGATTAATTTCTAATTTAATCGAGTATCAAGCATTCCTTAAATGGACTTTTTGAAAGACCTTGAATAATAAATATTATGTAGTCATGACATTTACTAGCGAATTAAAAATGTTTCTGTGTAGTTCAATATAACTAAGGAATGCGGAGTAAAACTTGTCATGATTGCAAATAGACAATCGCATCCATAACAAAAAAACATGAAAAATCTTGAAAATACAACGAGAAAATCCAGAGGTATTGTATTATGTTATGATTGAATGTTTTGTTCATTTTACCAACAACAACAGCATTAGCTCAGAGTTAAAGTTATTATTTTAAGATTTTCTATTAAACGACCACAATAAAATGTTTGTATATGTACATATAGTATTCTTATTTTCACTCTTTTTTTATGTTTCAGTGATTTTCGTCCAACGTCACTCGAAAAGGGACAAGAAATATGCCGTCTTCGTATATATGAAGTGTATGCTTGGGGATTACCGTTATTAATATCGGGATTAGCGGTTATATATGACAATATACCAGAAGATGAACATGATACATTTTTGAGACCACGCTTTGGTGAACGTAAATGTTGGTTTTATGGTAAGTAGGATTGGACAATTATAAATTTTATGTGTTTTAATTAATTTAATTTAATTAAAATATTATTTAATTATTTCCCTATTACATACATATGTATGTAAATTGATCTTTTGAACAAATTACATACAAAAGTATAACACTTTAATCCCGATATTTTATTATATTTTATTATATCAATAATATATAAATATGTGAGTAATTTCATTTTTGGGCAGCAGTGACAGAACTTCATGATTTTTGATTTGTTTTATTTTTAGTGTACGTGTAGTAGTTAAAAAAATAAAAATGACATATTTTTTTGAAATAGGGTGTGTATTGCGCACATTTGGTCCCAAAGTTTTGCAAAAATGCAAAAATAGTGAAACATGCCATTTGGAGTAAATTTCAAAGGCAAATTTTTGAATTAAAAAATTAATCGATTTAAAATTTTTTTTTTTTGTGAATTAGAGTGAACATCGAAATTATAAATTCTTATAAAATTATAATCAAAATTAAATTTTTTTGATCCGATATATAACGGTAAAATATTAAATGAGATATTAAACTAAATATACCATAATTTTTTTAAATTTTTTTTTGCTCAAAATAAAGCTAAACTAATTAGCTTTTACATACTCAAATATGGCACTAGTGTTATTTTTTGTTTTTAAACTACACTAATTTAAAGATTACTAGTTCTCCTCTCGTAATACTATTTATAATTTAATTTCTCATCTCTTTGCTTCACATTGTAAACGAAATCCTGAATTTATTTAACCCTAAAACTACCTGACATGAAAGATAATGTATCCCATTAGAATAAGAAAATTAAGAGGGTACTCCTAGGTTCCAGCCTATTATCAAATTAATTAATGACTAATGAGTAATGTCCTTTGACTAAGATCATAGACCAATTAAAGGTGTAGACCAATATTCAGGGTAAATAAAATTAATTTGATAAATAAACGCATATACCTGGCTCAAAAAGAGGATTAACGGACCATAAACGGTAAATGTTTATATTTAGACTAATAATTTCCTATTATTATACGAACCGTGAAAGCATTACCCCAGCCTGAAAACATCTGAACATTTATTTTTAATTGCACTAATGTTGCCAAATAAAAGTTTCTGTCCAACGCTATATAAGTAGTATTGTGCTTATAATGCAAAACATTCTATAGCCGTGTATCATTGAAGTTACAGTGAGTAATAAAAAAAATATTAGTTGTGAATATCTGACAAAATTGTTTCTGAATTTTTATTAAAATTTTAACTTAGAGGAGTGTATTCTTGATATTGTCTTCATATTATCGTTGCTGTAAACCGTTTGTTAGTGCAAAGTGCAATAATAAGTTGAGAGCTGTCAATGAGTACGCTAGAGAAAGGATTGTGTATTTGAATCCAGCTTGAGAATTAAATAATAAATTATACATTTGTAATATGTATTACATAAACCTAGGAAAAATAAAATTGGATTCAACAAACACTGCAGATAAAAACGATGAAACGATCGAATATCCGATTGCTGGAAGCAACTCAGCAGATTTTAATTTAGTAGATTCAGAATTAAGGAAAGTAGAACGGCTTGAATTAATTCAAAATATCAACCAACATGTGCAACCTGATATAATGGAGCAGTTCTCACCAATAAAAAGAAAATTATGTGAGAAGGCCGGATATCTTAAATGGAAATCAAATGAAATTTCGACAGCGATTTATAAGCAGTTAAATTGCAACGAGGAACCAACGTGCTCCGAAAAGGAAAAGAAGATTTCGTATTATGAAGAGATTATGAATAATTTCAAATACCAGTTCGATGAAGGAGATTATGAAGACAAGAAGAAATTATTAATATTACTACCAAAGCAGATGAAACATCACGAAATTCAAGATTATTTTAAAGAAGGTGCTACCCGTTATTTAATTGATCACTGCAAAGATCTTTAAAGAGATAATTGTACGTTCTCTTCAATAACTAAAAGCAGTATCCCTAAAAATAAGATATCAGATACTGCACGGAGCTTAGTAGAATCCTTTTTTGAGCATGACGAAATAAGTCGAATGATGCCGGGGAGGCAGGATGTTCTTCAGAATACTCAGAAGAGGGTATTACTATGTTCTCTAAATAAGGCCTACATCGAGCTTAAATCTCGTCACCCTGGAGTTAAAATAGGATTTACAAAGTTCACACAACTATGTCCAAACCACTGTATAAAATTGGGTTCTAGCAGTCAATATAATGTTTGTGTTTGTCTTATGCACCAAAACATGAAGCTGATGATCGAAGGCACTTCATCATTTCATTCGTTATGTGTGGTGATGAACAAAAACAAGAATGTTACATTAAAAAGCCATCATGAAGAAGATTTTAACATCGCGGCTGAGGTGCATTTTCATGCTACCAGTCACGGCAAAGGGGCGTGTGATGGTGTTGGTGGAACATTTAAAAGAGGTGCCCGTCGCTACAGTTTAACAAAGGGATCAATTCAAACTCCACAACAGCTATACGAATGGAGTAGATCATGGAAATCAACAATGCATTTTGAATATGCAAGGAAAACAGAGTATGATGAAGTCAAATTACACTTGAAAAGTTGTATAAAGGTAACTCACGATTATCATTGTTTTATAGTTTTTATTCAATCGATATCCATCAGCTGCACTTTCCTTCAAATTAAAACAAAAAAGCAGCGCTTCCCGCACATTCTGTTTTGTTGGCACAAAGGTTGACATGGTTAGAGCACCAAAAAAAATATCTTGTTTACACTTCAGCGAAATGGCACATACTGATTTTTAGAAGGAAATGATACAAGATGGTCCGATGCGATTTAATACTAATAATAGTCCACGATTAAACAACAAATATGTTAATTTTGGGATACCCCTTATAACTTTCGCTTCGTTTTAACTATTCAATAATTTTTAATTAATTTTTTTATAAAACTTAATTTACTATATCACATTTGCAAAAAAAGTTTAGCAGAATTTTGGTTTTCATTTTCGATTTTTTTTTGGTAAAGGGTAGAAACCTACTTATTTTAAGTTACCCCGCACATACTTATTTAAATAAGTATGTCTAAATAAATAAGTATATCTTTCGGAAAGGGCTTAAGTTTGCAGTATCTTACGGTGAGTCATAGCGAATTATTTAAATTGTGCAAAGAATGAGACAAATTGAGCTGCAATGACTGATTTTCAAAACTGTCCTCATTTCTAAAAGCGATAATTCAATCGATAGCGGTTAAAACATGCTGTCAAAGAAGCTACTTATACCACACGATCAATCAAAATATAAAACTCAGACAATAAAATAAACTCGGGTCAATTTCAGCTCTAATTCAACTACAGTGCTGGGGAAAAAAATTGGGCAAACATATTTTATTAGAAATTGCAGTCTTTTTTTGCTAAAATTACAAAACTTTTGAAAGCAATTGGCTTAATGTTTCATTTTAAATACATATATGACCTAATTTTTTGAAAAAAAAAAAATTACCTGCAATTTAGGGGTAAAACCCGAAAATGCCAAAATATTCAAAATACGTTTGGAGTTAAAGAAATGGAATAAATTAAACACTTATTTTTTAATTTTTTTTTTGTTTTATGGAAATTCTATCTTCAATATTAATATTTTGTTGGATCGCCATTTGGTTTTATTACAGCGATACACCTCTGATTCATTGAATTTGATAAAAATAACTATTATCCACTTTTGATATATAATAGCCCGATAACTATGCTGATTTGAAATAAAGAAAATGTAAAATAACCCATTGTTATTGTATAACCCACGCTGCTAGGAGCAACGTGAGGTATATTTTATATAACAAAATATTGAGTATTCATTGAAAAATTATTCGTAGCCAAATTGATTGAAAAACTGTATTCGAAAAAGTAGTTAAATTAAAGTAGACCATGCCAATTTAAAGAACGGTCACTATGACAAAATGTATTTCAAAATTCAATGCTCCAGTGTAAAAACACAAAATGGAACTATTTCTTATTAATTTACGAAATTTATTTCAACAAAAGTGGATAAAACGTTGTATGCCACTCGTGAGCAAAGAGATATTATCCACTCGGAATAATGTCCCACTCGGCTATCGCCTCGTGGGACAAACTTATCCCTCATGGATAATATCTCGTTTTGCTCACTAGTACCATAAATAACTATTACCTAATTTTTTTTTCCAGCACTGTATTTTTCACTATTAAAATATTGATTTACTAAAAATTTGTTCCACTGTTTTTTATCTAATCACACATAGTTTTTGAGATATTAATATTTCAATGCTGTACTTGTGGAAAAGAGGGTTATACATAAGTTGTTATAAGTAAAAAATTTATTATCCGATTTTCTGAGTTTTGAACTTCACAAACAATTTTCAAAATGATTTCCATTTTGTGACAAGCATAGTTGGAGATGTTTTCTATTAGCCACAATTATATATGTTGAAATGTTTTAAATTTTCTTTTATTTTGTTGCCGGCATTATTGATTCGAGTACCAACTGCTTCCTAGTCTGAATGTTTGTTTTGTAAACATCCCCTTTCAAATATCCCTGTACGTAAAAATCTAATGGTGTTAAATCTGGAGATGTAGGCGGCCAAGCTACAGGTCCGCTGCGGCCAATTCATCGCATCGATACAAGAAAGTATTTCTCATCATGTGTGAAATTTGATTCTCACCTTAAACAGCATTCTGCTGATCTAAAATCCACTTGGGCAAAGGAAAAAATAATATTTTTTTATATTTAAAGTGGTTTCGTCGAACCCGTTCTACATTATAAATAGTTGCTGAGTTTGTCATCTTACTGTTTATATTATCACTTAACATAATAAAATGCTAATCGTTACTTTTCATCTACTATAAATCTATAATATGAAATTTTTGTTGCCGTTACTCAATTGCCTGTTAACAACTGTTTCAATTTTTACACATTAAATATCATTTTGGATTTAATAACAGAATTAAAACCACCGAATATAACATTTTTCTTGTTTTACGTTTATGATCTAGGTACACTAATTGTTTCAAATGTATCCAATTTGGTCTGCGACAAGATAAGAATTCCTAAAACCCATCCTATAATCAATAAAATAAGGATAATGTGCATTGCTCAGTAATGCTTTGTTAGTATAGATATATTTCTGTATTTATTATGTACTATTTGTATTATGTTAATGTTATGAAAGGGTGGTTTGGTGGCGATATCCCAAAAAAAATTTCAAAAAATCAAGTTTAAAGTTAATTAGCTTAATTTGTTTAATTTCATAAAATAAATATTAAACTATACATTTAATTTTTTTCGTTAAAGGTGATATGGAAATTTTAACGTACTTCTTTGGGCCAATTGGAATTTTATTGTGCATAAATCTCCTACTATTCGCATCGACAGCGCGACAATTGACATGTGGGCTTTGGAAACGAGACGATGTTAAATCAACAACAGAAAGGTACAAACAAATTTATTTATTTGCTGAAAATTTTTGGCTATAAATCATTCAAAAATTATTAATTTGTAGAGCCGCCTTGGGACGTGTCTGCCTCAAACTAGTAGTTGTGATGGGTGTAACATGGATGGCTGATGTTATATCATGGGCGGTAGGTGGTCCAAGTTATTTGTGGATTGTTACCGATTTAATTAATGCATTACAAGGTGTTTTAATATTTATTGTGGTTGGTTGTCAACCCCAGGTAAGTCATAAGAGGGTCATAACAAATAAATTTGTTGTTGTTTTAAATGAACATAATAATCTAATTTAAAATATTTTTTTATAGGTTTGGTCTGCTATCAAACGATTGTGGACATCAAAAACAGGTCGTGGTACGAATACAACCACAAATGGGCCTCAACATTCAAGTTCATCGCATGGCTTACCATCGATGGGCGAATCCGTCACAAATAATACGTTCGCTAATTCAAGTACAAAAATTCCTATGGAGACGATCTGCTAAAGCATTTCAAGTCTATTTTGTCGTTGTTATTGTTTTAATTTATTTACATTTTTTTAAATATGTCTAATTTTAAGATAAAAATCATCTCTATATACATACATATAAATATTCCCTAGCATATTCTTTACATTTATTAAATTTTATTTTAAACTCTTGCTTTATTTCTAAGATGCATTTCATAAATATTATATTATACTATACCAGTAAATCGAGACCAGGAACTTTACAATTCATTATCTTCTCAACACTATTACTACTTAAATATTTTACACTGCCATTTTCGAATACCTGATTTTAGTTTATTTTTGTATTTCTTTTTATTTATAATTGATTGCGTACTGTGCGATTATAAAAAACGATTAAAAGGTTAGTGGTCTATATACAATTCACAAAGTAAGTAAACGTATGATGGCCTTCACTCTTTTCAGCGAAAAAAAAGTGTTAATTAACAATAATCCAAATATTTATAAAACGCGATGTTAACTTTAAAGTTATGTTTGCTTAAGTAAAAAACCCATGTCGATATTTCTTATGAAACATTAAGCAAGAAACATTTTTTTGAAAAGTTAATTTATGTAAATTGAACTATAGAAACCTTTAATTTTATTTTTGCGTTGAACACAAAAAACTTTCACTAATTGCTTAATAATAAAGTGCCTTTCATTCTGAAAAAAATATGAGGTGGACGCCAAGTTTATGTCTTGAACTTTGCAAAATTAAATTATATGGGGCCGATAATCACATACGACTTATATTATGAATACAAAATTTGAGCTGGCTATGAAATATAAATAAAAGGAGGTTTTCTAATCTTAGGCAGCACCATCTACGTTTGTTGTAGATTTATTGTATTGGCTTAGCCAGTATGCCTTTGAATATTGAAAAAATAAAAATAAAACGAATTGAGCATTATTTAATTTTTAGACAATGCTTTGTTCTGCTTGAAACAATAGAAATTATTAATTTATTTCTTCCGTGGTTCCTCATTTAACCCTTATTGTGCTCACGTTTTTCCGAAAAATCTATTGATTATTGATTTCGATATGACTGCTTATAATTTTATGAAATTGTGAAGACTTCACAAAGAAAGTCGTATCGGCAATTTTTTTTAAATATTTGAATCATTTACAAATAATTTTTCTATTTTCAGCTTCATTCTAAAATCTAAATAAACACATGAATCTTAAAATAAAATCATCGCCCAATTTTTCTTCTCCGATTAAAAACTCATTACAAAATTTTGAATTGCTCTAGTATCCTGGTACAAATATTCGTATGATAAAAGTTTATTTTTAATAAGCAAAAAGCATCAAACTTTCCTCATTAAATAATTCACGCGTAAGCCAAAACACCAAATTACTCGTATATCATATATCATAGTTTTTTGTATTTTATATACATTATTTAAGTGTAATTATAAAAACTAACGAATAGAAATACAAACAATATAAAATATAATATTTATTCAATTAAATAATATGTAAAAAATAATAAAAACAAAAGACTGACGAAATTTTTTTATAAAAGTTTAATTTTTTCTAATTCTTGAAGCTTTTCTAAAAAAAATGTATTTTCGAAATTTTTATTATTTATTTATTTTTTTCTTTACACATACTACCTACATCTTGTAAATAAAAATAATTATTTAAGTAAGATTAATAAAAAAAAAAAATCGAACGAATATTATTATTTAACGAAATTTTAGTTATTAGTATCTCTGTTAAGTGTTGTATAGTTTTATAATTTTTTTGTGAATATGTGAGCCTTTCAGATGCGATGGTAATATGCACACACCTCCGCATTTATTTTGCCAAATTAATTATAATCATTATATATAAGTATAAAAAAACGCAAAATTAATTTTTAGAATTTGTAAGATTTCAATATTGTTTTTTGTGTGTGTATGAGAATCGTAAATATTTGGAAGGGCAGTTTGAATAGAAGCTAAATAAATTAATTAGTATCATGTTCCGAATAATTCTTAAATATTATTTTCCAAATGAATTTGTATTTTTGTATGTAATTTAATTTGTTTTTTATTTTGTTTATGTGTATGTACATAACACGCTTTTGTAATGAATATAAATTGTTCAGAATTGCGAAATAAATAAAAAATAAATTAACAAATAAATCATAAATGATGGTTTGGTGTTTTATTTCTGGTTCAATTTTATAATGGCAGCAGAAAGTAAATTTATTTTTAAACAAAATATAAATCAATTTTTATTTTAAAGTTTTATTTATTAAATATACATTATGAATCATTTTGTTTGATAATGAATCACATTGATAAATTGATTTCTCATTTGTGTGCATTACTGGTTAACCTGAATTTTGGTCAATAAAGCGTTTATGGATAAAAATTGCAATGGTAAGTGAAAGTGAATTGAGCGAATTCAATTTTGACTAAATGAGAAGATTTTATCTACGAAAACGATAGTCAGGGGAAGAGTTTTATATAGTAGAAAGAATTGTGTAAATTTCAATGGAAAATTGGTTTTTACGTGAGGAGGATAATTAAAAAAAACCGACAGTCAAAAGTAAGCTCCAAAAGTTTAAACTAATCATATTCACGTGCATTAAATTCAATGAAGAATTAATTACCTAATGCCAGAAGAAGTCATTTTGCCTGTACGGTGTTGTGGTATTAGTAATTTTTGTGTTTTATTAAGTTTTAGTTTTACAGAATTCTAATCCATAGGCGATGTAAAATGTCAAATTACCAGTACTGAACAAGGAATGAAAATCATTTAATTTTTCTACCAAAATGAACTTTCGATTATAATTTAGGTTGTGTGCCTTAATCGACTAAACTAAAAGAAAATCAAAGCTTCTGCTATTGTCTCACAGGCCTCACAGGCGGCATCCGAAAAGTCAATTTACGAGCTTACTTTTCATTTTTCAATGACTTCATGTATGTAAAGTGAATTACTTTTGTTTAATATTTCTGTTTATTTTTTTGAAATACCTTTTTATTTCAAATAAATTTAAAATACCTTAAAGTTGCATTGGTGAAAGATAAATGTGCCATTATCAATTACTAAACAAACAAATCTAGGTATAGGTTTATGTATTTTTCTTGTTGTTTTTCGATCATTTTTAACATTTATGCATTAGCACAAAAAAATTGCACTAGTTTTAATGATCTGGAACTTAAAGTAAGAGATAAACAGTGGAGGCAGGGACTCTTTTGACGGGAACTCTATTGAATTGGTGCTTGAGATTGTGGCCAAACCCCCAATAAATGGATTTAATAATAATTAATGGATTAAAACAATTTGTTTTATTCCAGTTACAATACTTTACCAACATTACTTAATTCAACAATTTATTAAGTTGTTTTAGTAAGAAGATCTCTTACCAAAATTACTGGATTTTAAATTTGTTGAAGTTTTACATAGAAATTAAAATGTGAAGTGAAGATGACATTAACAAGACGGACGTAGATGTATCATTGTTATAAGGCTTAGTAAGGCTTTAGTTCACGATTACGATAGCAATTTTTCGAAATTATTCTAAAATCAAATATTGTCTAATTTTTAATTAAATAATGAAGATCTAAACTTTTTCTACATTTAACAAAACAAAAATCTACTCATAGATTGGATCTATCTTGCATAATTCAAAAATTTGACAATATGTGGCTAAAATAACACGAATATTAAAACCCGCCTATTGTTATTTGTTAATAATAATAATAAAACTTACCACATTTTTATCGTAAAGTTAATTTAAACTACGAGTTATGCGCTGCTCTTTATCTTAATTTTTTTTCCTGTAAATCCAGAAATTACCTAGGTCTTTAAATTCATTCCGATCTAAATAACCATTTATACAGTTTAGATTTTCGCTTTCTGCTGCCAAATTGATTTTTAACTATCTTTCTAATCGTTCTCAGGCAGTTTTTTTTCAACAATTCTTTGTCTGATTTCCTTCCTGTAATTTCCGGCGTGCCTCAGGGATCAGTGCTGGGTCCTCTATTATTTTCTATGTACATAAATGACATAGAAACCTCCATTCAACATTGTTCATTTCATATTTTCGCTGATGACGTTCACATTTTTAGAAATAGTCGTTTAGATTAGGATTCTATTGTTAGGAATATTTCTCTGATAAATGAAGATTTAAGTAATATCATTAGCTGGTCGGTCTCTAACAGGCTCGTTTTAAACGCGAATAAATCTCAGTCGATTATAATTTATAAAAAATCGTTAGATACCTCGTCCTTTCCTGGTATTTTTCTGCAGGGTTCGCTAATTGAATATTCAAATACTGTTAGGGATTTAGGCTTAGTTATTAATAAAACTCTTACTTTGGGTGACCATTTAGTTACTATTAGTAAGAGGGTCTTTGGCATGCTTAGTTGTTTGTATAAAGTGGTTGGATTTTCTGATAGTCAGTTTAGGAAAAAATTATTTTTGTTACGGTGATATAGTTTTATTCGGTATGCTTCAGGAAAATATGAATGTTCTCCAAAGATATTTCAATGCTTGTACCAGGTTTATTTTTGGTATTAGGAAGTTCGATCATATTTCTGCCTACTCCAGCCTAGTTTTAGAATGTAGTTTATCTATTTTTTACGAATTTCGCGTTTGTCTTTTTATTTTTAAACTTCTCAAAGCTAAGGAGCCTTGTTATCTATATAGGAAATTAATGTTTAGTAGGTTTCATTCCTCTAACTTCCGCCTAATTCCGGCTAAAAATTGTTGTAGGTCGCTAAACACGTCATTTTATGTTAAAGGAGTTTCCCTTTGGAATTCAATTCCATTGGAAATTAAGAGATTAGGATCGGCAAAATTATTTAGGTCAAAATTTTTGGAGTGGCGTGATTGATGAGCAATACGTAGTTTTTTAATTTATTTTTATTAACTATGTTATTTTTGTTAATTTTTAATATTATTTCACCTCGTGCTGTACATTTTATTGTAAATGAGCTACTGCTCAAAATAGAATGTGTAAGCATGAGGTGGAAATTGTTTGAAAAAAATTTAAGAGGTTTTTATGCCTAATGGAAGCAACTTCATTAATTTTTTTTTGTTTCGATTGCTTTGTTTCCATGTGTGCTTTTCCTTTTAATACTATAAATAAATAAATAACAGCTGTATTCGATAAAACGTAACATGAATTGAAAAATTAACGTTATTTCCTATTCTGACCGAAGAAAATCGTGCACGTTCCTGACGCGCTAATAAAACCCACGTTTATATGACAAGAAGTAATTTAACAAAAAATTATATATTTTGTAATTAACGGGTTAGACCCAGGGTAAGGATGAAAAAATAATACAATTTTTCCGAATTTTTCTATGAAAAATCACCACCAATTTATTTGAAATTTGGTACATTAATTAAGGTTTAAGGAATGCAACCCTCTAAACATGGCGAAACCCTATCGTAATGCAATCGATACATTTATTTATGAAACTTCGCAAGCGTAACGCCCACGCGACAAACGTAACGTTTTTATCGTATCTGGGACCCTTTTCTCGAAATCCACAACCATTTTCCACATGTGGACATCTGTCAAAATCTATGTAATTATTGACTTTTTCGCATATGGGGAATTTTTTCACCTACTTATACCCATTCGGAAATATTACCTTAGTACCAAAAAAATTCCATAGCGAATTCAAGAATACAGGAATTTAAATTTCCGAACGTTTTTATGATTTTTGACAGATGTCCACATGTGGAAAATGGTTGTGGAATTCGAGAATAGTGCGCCTGTTATATTAAATTTAAAATGAAGGCGAAGAAATTTAAATGTCTGTAGGTATGGTACTTCTCTTCAATAAAGTACTGTTTGTGGCACAAAAGCGAGGCGTTTTTGCATAAATTTGCGCAAAGCGTTCTAATGTTGTTTTTGGAATAATTAAATAATTTGAGGGACAATCTCAAAATGATTTCAATATCATAATCATATGTATGTATCTTTGATAAAATTCATTATATTGAATGATTTGGCCTAAATATTAGAATTCTGTCCCGAAAAGCAACCATATATCACCAAATCACGGCATTTTTCATTAAATCAAATACCAAATAAAAAAGCACAATTATCTTTAATTGAAACAGACATCAAACAAAATAAATTTAGAACATTACACAAAAAATGAAATACATTACACAAATCAATTTAATAAAACGCGAAATCCAAAATGGCATCTCTACAAAATAAATATTTGAAGAATGAAAATATTTACTACATATATGTATGTATGCAAAATGTAGTATGAATGAAAAAAATGAAAAGAAACTAGACTTTGAGAGTGTGGTGGTGTATCAAAGAAAAACCTTTTCGCTTTGGTAATGCCTAGGTGAGACTTCGCAAATTTATTTGAAGGGTAGAAATCATTTTTAAATCAATTCTACGGTCCTCTCTTAAGGCAATGCCGATTCCAAAGTGGCGTTCTTTTAAAAAGCCTTTTTGCGGTCGACAGCAAAACAGCAGTACCCTCTAAACAAAAAAAGCGATTCGTAAACAACGATGCGGGTCCGATACGTGAACGATACAGATTTTTTATAAGACACGCATACATTTACTTCCATACTCCAGCAGAAACAACTAAAATAAAAATCATGTGTGCATGCGACAGTGAATTCTCTGTCTCGTCATTCCATTTCAAGTTTAACATGAAATAAAAGGGGATTAAGAAGAAATGGATATTAAGAAATGGAATAGGTACAAATTTCTTTTCCAATTTGACTATTCATTTAATACTTATATTTTATACTTTTGAAGATTAGCGACCAGCAATTTACTGGTGGAATGGAAGGAGCGGAGGAATATGAAGCCCATTACAGCAGCCGACCAGCTTATTAAACGGTATAATGTATTTATAATTTTAATTTCATACTTTAAAAAAATAAATAAAATTTAATCATTGCTTAAAAATATATGAAACGTTTTTAGTTTAGCTAATCCATAATAAATACTCGTAAATCGCAACCGACACGAAAAATACGCATCATAAACATAATGCAAATTCGGCCTGTTTACGGTACGTAAAAAATTCTAATTATCATGGGACGTTGGAGTCGTAAGCGCATCGATTTCGAATCGCAAAAACGTTTCGTTAACGATGGTTTATATGAACAAAATCATTTTATATCGTAAACGAAGCGCTTTGGTTAGAGAGTATGCATCATCAAATATCATCAAAGCACAAATCAAACAAAAAAAAAAAAAAAGATTATTAAAATAAATCACCCTGCTCACACTATGTTACGTCACCTGTTGTTATTTATCTATGTATAAGCCAAAACCAACAAAACCGTCTATACATTTTTGTTGGTTTTTTATAAGCAAACTCGACGAACAAAATTTTAACTATTTTGATTGGTTTTTTTGTTTGTGTTAGTGAGTTTCAATTCGTTCACCCACAACCAACAAAAATGTTTTACAAGCCGTCTCGTTCGCTTTTTACACAGATCCTATCAAAAAAATGTACACTTATATTATTGGTGTTTGTCATATTTAAACAACAAGAAAAACAGATTTGTTCGGAGTGTATCTATACAAATATAGTGTACATTTGTTTGTACTGTATGGCTTGTATGGCTATTTTGTTTCAATTCGAAAAAACTATAATATTTTTCCAACTTTACCCTGGTCTAACCCTTTAAGACAAAATAATTTGGTTGCTGTTATGTTTCAGAGAACAGATAAAAGAATACCGGCACGCAGCGGTGGCAAGCAAATACCGGGATAGACGAAATGCTGTGATGATTTGAAGTAAACAAATAACATAATATCATATTACTAAATAATTTATTTTAATTTTTCTGTTAGATTTCACATAAAAATTATTCAAGAAATCCGAGCAAGGTTTGACCAATCCAGAGAAACCATCGTTTGATGTTGTATAATTTAAAATTAGAAATAAAAAAATAACATAGTTAATAATTTTATATTGTATTATAGTAAAATCTCGATTTAACGGAATACGGAGTTAACGGACCAAATTTTTCCTTTTACTTATTTTTCATTTGGTTTTTAATTTTTTCTTAACTAAACCACACAAATTCAAATACATACGCATAACTATATGTTTTTCTTTGTTTTTTTAGTTGGTTAAATCGAGTTTTTACTGTATTTAATATTTGGGTTCGGCGGCTTCCTGCGTTGTAATCGGTTCGCCAAAAGGTACATCTTATTTCTGTTATATTCGCAAACAGATTTGTGTTGTTTAAGAAAAAACGTTCATAACATCGAAAAAACATAGAAAACTAGTGGGCTATTTGTGAATTCGATTCGAACGTATTCGACTCTTCGAAGTATAAGATTCGTATATGATTTAAATAAGAATCGATCGAAGGGTTCCTTCTTGATCGCGAGGTTCTCTTCCAAGTTTCACAGGAAATGCCTGAAGAGAAACTGGAACAAAAGCACTCTAACGGAAACAACAAGGCTTAACGACATAAGGGCGACATAACCTCACAATACTAGGCCTCAGTGAAGTGAGAAATAACAATAGTGGTGATCTATGGCGGCACAATCGAACAAGGCAACTAATACCTAAAGAGAAATCATTTCTCGAATGGAAACCGATAAGTATTGTAGCAAAATTATAACAGCAAGATTCCACTAAAGAAATGCAGCCATCATACAAGTGCTGCACATACGAAAAAGGCACATGACACCAAGAAAACATGAATTCTACGAACAACCACATAAGGCGCAATTAGTTCCAACTCGGATTTAGTACCAACCCACCGAAATGATGTCAGAATAAGGAGAGAAACTAATGTAAACAGTAACTACGAGTTATATACTACCCATAAAGGATTCAACTGCGCAGGTTCTAATCAAAAACGAACAACTGCTAATAGGTATATAGTACTATCAACGTGAGTTTCCAGATCACAGCTATAGCGAAACAATTAACATTCATCCAACGTTGAAGATGGATATTAGAATTGCAATTCTCAAACTGAACATTAAAGCTTCTGAGACTGACTAATACTCCAGCTAAACCACTTAAAGATAGCGCATTTATAAAAACAAAATGTCAACACCATTATTAGCTGAAGTGATGAATTCCGCCAGAAAAAAAGAAAGCCTAACATAAACAATCCAAAAGGAGGCTGCTCTTAGATATTGCAAGAAGTAAAGAGCCATCTCCCTCCTTAACAGTAGAATGGAAGTATTTGCAATGATCATTCTTCAGTTCAACGGAAGGCAGAGTTACAAATACAACATCTCACGAGGAGTACGCCAAGGCAGTATTCTATCTCCTTTACTGTTCCTCGTAGTACTGGTCATGCGCAAATTAGACTGGTTCTGTGATTTGGATTACGAAGACGGCATAAATGTGTCTTAACATACGAACTTATCGACATGCGCGACTGAACACTCAATAAAACGATCAACACCAATTAATTTCAACCAAGAAAGCATAGAAGAAGTAGAGAAATTTTTGTAGCTCGCTTATTTTGTAGCAAAGACAACTGTAAGTGACTCCGTTCACTTCAAGTGTGACTTGTTCCAACGAAGAATATTTTCTGAGTCGCTCAGAGAAGTCTTGTCCTTTTTGAGATGTAGCGGCTTCTTCAAAACTGTGGCCAACCTTGCCCTCAAAAGATTCTTCTACTTTATTTTGAAACATACTGTTATTATTTACATGAATAAAACATACAATTTAACTTCAAAAAATAAACTTAAAGAAACATGCTTTTTTATTATATTCTTCCTTGCCCTCACTCGTACAACTGAACTACAATCTCCATATGGAAAATTCATTATCATTGATATGTTAAATCCAATATGGATATAAATTAGAATATTTTCCATATAACACATATATATGTGCGTCGCCAGATTTTGCGTTAACCAATGTACAATGTACATCGTGAACAAATACGATGTGTAACTGTGAAATTTGTAGTTATCAACTTCTGTAGATTTGTGGTTCAAGTTTTTCATATTATATTTTCTATGTTACACTGTCGAATATGAATTTAAGATTCATGAGCCAGACACGGACCGCAAGTGGAACCTTAGCTGTTTATCACAAGCCTCTGGTTTACAAAAGCGGGTCTATAGCCGTACGTCCTCGATTTGGCTACTACTGCGTAAAGTAGGACGGTAAAATTAACTGCGAAAGAGTTGGGAGTGCCTTGAGCCCCAGAAAAGATTGCTTAGACTAAAAAAAAAAAAAAGCCTCTGGTTCTCGATTAAGATTCATTTCTCTTGAGAACAATCGCTGGCTGGTCAGGTTTCGTTCCCAACCCTTAGGTTAGGTTAGGTTTGGGTGGCGGACTAGGACCAGGCATAAACACAAAAATGGTCCGTAGCCATCCCACTAATAATTGTTTCCTCCAATTCATTGGAACCATTTTGAGCTGTTAACAAAGTGCTGGATACTCCTGACGTCCATCCTACAGAGTAGGATTGTCAGCTTCATTCATCCTACAGAGTAGGATTGTCAGCTTCTGTCATTCGTCAGCTTGCTCGCTTCTTCCTGAAGCAGCAGTTTGCATACCGCAAGAGACATTTCAATATCCTTTCTGCTTTCGGAGAAGTGGTCCGTTGTACCACGTCGAGCCAGTTCATCGCTGTTTATATTCCCTGTACTTATGAAATATGGCAGTTACTTCAGCTTGAAAAATGCTACAGTAGTCGGAGAGACGAAAGGAGAGATTTAACAGAAGTTCCTCGCGGAACATTCCAGCCCGACTTTCCCGTCCCGTTTTGAACCATCAGTGAAGAATTTTATAACTCCTGATTCCAAAACTGCACCCATCATCCAGTCCTACCTGGATGGGATCCTAGTCCGAAACTATGTGTCAAAAGATAGTGACGGGACAGTATAGTCGGTGGTCTTGGGAATTTGTTTGTTGCACATAATAGATGAGTGCCCTGTATTGTTGCTCCTCAGTGCACCACTGATCCACAGAGAGATTCTTCTTGGAGGATGTGCTCCTCAGTGCACTACTGATCCATAGAGAGATTGTTCTCTAAACTTTTGTCAACAGCTTTTGATTGACAGTTTTGTCCAGAGCAGGCCACCAGACTATTGCCCCATATAAGAGTATGGGTCTGACTACTGCGGTATAAAGCCAATGTACGATGCGGGTCTCCAGCTCCCATCCTTTCCCAATGGCATTTTTGCAAGAGTATAGCGCTCCCGTAGCTTTCTTTACCCTTTCCAGAATAAGAGGTTTCCAATATAATTTGCTATCCAAAACGAGACACAGAAACTTCGCTTCAACTGTAAAAGTCAAGCTGAACCCATTTAAAGTGGGAGGATCGATATGAGGAAGTTTATATTTCCTAGATAAGAGAACCAATTCGGTTTTGTGTGGGTTCACATTCAACCCACAGCCATTGGCCTATAATGAAAGAGTGCCCAGGGCATTTTGCATAAGCTCACTAAGGGTGCCGGGACCAATAGCAACATCATCCGCATAGGCAACCACCATCCACCCGCCTTGAAACCACCATCCTCCAGTCTCAGCAACAGGTCATTTATGACCAAGTTCCAAAGTAGGGGGGGCAGTACGCCACCTTGCGGTGTACCTCTGTTTGCAAATCTTCTGACGGAGGATTCTCCAAAACTAGCATTTATGATCCTGCCTCTTAGCATTTGACCTATCCAGTCCTTGAGTGATTGATCCACTCCCAGATCTGAAAGTACCCTACTTATAGCCCCTGGAAGCACATGGCTAAAGGCCCCCTCAATATCCAAGAAGGTTACCATTGCGTAGTCTCTATATTCGAATTTTCAATGAAATATACAAGAGAATGAAGAGCAGTCTCTACAGATCTCCCGTTGCAATAGGCATGTTGAGATTTAGACAGCTTTTCCGACACAATCATGCCTCTAATATGAGCTTCTATTGGTCTTTCCAGTATTTTAAAAAGGAAGGAAGGCAAGCTAATCGGTCTAAGGTCTTTGGTATTGCAGTGTGAGCGTTTTCCCGCCTTAGGTATGAAAACAACCTTTACTTCTGTCCATTTACTAGGAATGTGACATAGTTCTAGGCTGCCTTAAGTTGTATAATAATAATACTTTGAAGTCGAAGGCGCATGCAATTAGAAATGCAATTTGCAATTGCCAATCATCAAGCTTTTTGGTGAATTGCGCATTCGTGTCATTTGATTTTTGTCCAGTTTGTATGTACACGTCGAACATTGATTGGTACATCGGTGTTCTCTGAACAATTTATGTCTGCCATGATAAATCTGACATGAATTCTTAAATACGACAAAAATAAAATTAAAAAAGAATTAAAATTGACATAAAAATATTTTCGGATACCATACTGTTGGATTCAACTTACTTTTAAAGCTGTCTTTGCTAACCCAACCTCTCCATCTGCGAGCTGCCGATGCGTTATAAAACAACTAATATTTACTCGTTTGCTAGTGCAGACATGAAATGTTATAAAATACCAATAAATTATACCATCAGGTTATAACAATTTGGTGAAACTTGATGTTATAAACCACTTCACATTAGTCAACGTAACGGCATTGGGTAGTGCTAATAAATAAGTTTTAATAATTTAACTATTTTCGAAATGAACGAAAAAGGTAATGAATGTTTATGGAATATAAATTCTAGTTTGTTTCGGAGAACCAATGTTAAAAATAATTCATATCGAAAAATCGCAATAGAGATGGGACGAGGTGAGGAGATAATTAAAAAAAACTACAAATACGCGCATTGCGTCCACGGCGGAATGAAAAAAATATTACAATACATAAATAACTTTGAGAGGTCACACGTAACGTTCGATAACCTCACCCTTATGCCAATTTCAATATTTTTGTTTATAGAACTGCTGATGGTAGTGGTATATGTATGTTAGGTGTAGAGGCCGGGTAAATCAATTAGATTTTTTCTACTAAATCAATACCTACACTTATTGTGTGTGAAAGCGAAGTTAGTTCACGTTGCATAAAACGAGCAAACTTAGCTGATGCTACTCAAAACAAAACAACAAGTAAGTCGCCTAGCTTAGCCCTTACCGGACACTTTGTCTTAACAATTAATTTATTTTGGTTATCAAATGTGTTAAATTAAAATTTACAAACGAAACGATCAGTTCAAACATTATTAAATAAATAGTATATACGAGTACATATGTAGTTTGAATTGTTGGTTTTCGACCCATTTCGTAAAAAGGAATAACAAAATTACATTATTTTATCTATTCTCGTGTTTTAAGTTCGTTTTCATTTCAACGCGGAACATAAAAAACACAAATCAACCGAGTCGATTTTTATTTACCCTTCAAAAAATCTTTTTAATTATTGTAGCGCTAACGGATAAAATGCTAATTATGATTTTAGCAAAGACACATTTATTGATCGATTATGTCATGTTTGCTTTCTGAAGATGGCAGCTAAAATATTTTTTTTGGCATGATCTGCCATCTATCTCTCAATAGTCATACTTCTTTTATTATTGTAGCAGATTCGAATTAAATGAAAAATTTTATTTTTAAATTTTTTATTAAAATTTTTTCTTACACATAATGTTTTAACTGTACAAGCAATAAGATTTATAATTAAATATAAAAAAATAAAATTATCCCAAAACCATAGAATACCGAACCTTAAAAAATTCAGTAATCTCCCCATTTTTAACGTAATATAAAACTATTACAAGTGAGTCTCTCTCAAGCTCCATTTGCGAGAACTTTAGAGAACATTAAATCTTAAACTATCTATTTAGCAGCTTAGTGGTGTACAATTCACTCCAATATCGGTACATTTACATTCCAGACACGGTCCAGACAATTCGGATATTATTTTACCAACACGATACATCCTTCCGTAGATGTTGCAACCCGCTAATTTTAATATACCAAAGCCTGAAGATAAACTATTTGAATTTGATTTCGTAAATATTTCAGCTTGACTGTTTGTATTGTGATCCTTTAGTTTCGTCGGATCAACCGGATTTACAACGTACGATTCAGTATTTGATATGCTTGTATCATCTTCGAGAACATGGTAATTATTGTGCCCCGGTCGATGATGATGGTGATGCGGAAACAGGAGATTAATATTGTCGATTTTCGGTGATGCTTTTATGGTTTGTTCTCGATTTTGATAACCGTTCATGCTATAGACGGCCAACACTTTTTCGGTTGGTTTAGTTGTTGTTGTCATTTTAGTGGATGTTCTTGTTACGGGTGCGATTGATATCATTGTAGTCGGTCTCACTGTAGAAGTAGTAGGGACAACAGTCATGATTGTTGTTGTTAACGTAGTTTCGTCCAGCGGTGTTATGTCTTTGTTGAAGTCAAAATTCTCAGGAATTTTTGGTAGAATTTTGAATGGTGGCACTGCAGTGTTAGCAGATTTGGAGACATTAGTTGGGCCTGGCGCCAGCCCACTAGTATAATTCCGCAATACATCCGAATTAGACTGCAGCGGAATTAAATTATTGCCGGTGTTATCGCCGTTAAATAAGAAACTTAGCACATTGCCAAAGAATCCATCATTTTCATTCGACCCGATCGGATACGAGTGGTTGCTACTGTAATTTACGTCGGTGGTAATTGAAATTATATCATCGTCAGTGTCGTCATAAAGTGAAATGTCTGTGTAGTTTTTAGCCAAAAGCTTTGCTTTGTCCTCGATGAGGGACAGTAGATTTGGTGCTGGTTCGGTTTTAATAACATCGTTAAATGGATTTGATGTGGTCAAGTTTGGTTTTGGCGCCTCAGTTGTTAAATTAACAGTATGGTATCCTGAATTATAGAAATAAGTGTCATCACGGTCGGGGTCACGAGGCCGGAATCCTCCTTCAGTTTTGGTCGGTGGTGAAAATCGGTATTCATACGGGCTTTCTGTGTATTCGCTGTACCCTCCTAGTTCATCGTATTTTAGCAAACTCTGCGGATTCGTTGGGTCATTGTCGAGTACACCATCACCGACAAGACTGCCACCGTCACCTCCATTATTGTGATATTTGTTATTCAATCCGAAATTTATCCCGAATGGATTATCAATTTCGTAATCGATACGCTTATCAATCACACTGTCGTAGTTTCCTGTTTCTTTGTTATATGGCGTAATGACGGGTGGTTGTTTTCGATCATTTTTGACCGCATCGGCTGGTAGAAATGGTATTATTTTAAGGTTGGGTAAAGATGGCGGAAGTGTTGGGTGACCATTAAAGTCATTATACGAATAATCTTCGGAATCTCCCACAGGTGATATGATTTTTGTGACACCCGGGGATTTTGCCGGACTCAACACCAATGGTGGGATATCTTCGTGAATTATAAGGAGAGTATCATTACGCTGAATGTATTGTGTATGCTGTATCGGTTTGGAATGGTTTGCCGGACCGTTTAGTTTAAATGAAGTATTCACATCTATGCTGAAGGTTTGACCTTGAGGTATGTAGGGTATGGCTGTTGCTTTTGTAACAGCGGTTTGTGTTGTTTTCGTTTTAGTTGTTGTAGGACCCATTGTGGTACTCTTACTGGTCGTAATTCTTGTAGTGGTAGATGTAGTTGAAGTTGGTTTGACAGTTGTGGCACTCATAGTAGTTGTAGTAGGCATCGTCGTGGGTGTTGATTTGGTTATTGTGCCAGGTTTAGTTATTTTTACTGTATTAACTGTTGCTGGTGGTTTAGTTGTCATTACTTTTGTTGTCATTGTTGTAGCAATAGTAGATGTTTTTCGAGTAGTTGTTGTTGGTCTAGTTGTGGTTGTCATTGGTTTTGGTGTTGTCGTCGGCTTTGGTGAAATGCTGCTTGTAGTAGTAGTTATTGGTTTCTTTGACGCATTTGTCGTTGTTATGGTAGTTGGTGGTTGCTTAGTTATCACAGTAGTAGTAGTTTTCTGCGTTGACAGTTCTTTAACAAGTGGAATGGCAGGTAATCGCACTTGATTCATAAAGCTTGGTGGGAATTCAGCGATAGTTGGACGGGGTGGATATTTAATTCTATCATCTTCTTCATGTTCTGAATAACTTAATGGTGGGAAATAGTTTCCCGGTGGCTGCAGTGAAAATGAAGGATAGTTTGTCACATTTTCCAAACTTGTTGTATTTTTGTTACGGTTTTTCCACTCTTCGTACTCATCATCGTCGTCTGGCCCAAGCAGTAAATCTAGAAGGCTTTGATTATTATCCTTTGGTGGCTTTTTCGTGGTTGATGGCACTTGACTTGGGTTTAATTTATTTGGTGTAGTTTCATCGATAATCATTCCAATCTTGTCCCCATTATTATCAATCATATCTAGGCCTTCTCGAATTATATCAAAGAAATTCTTTTCAGTTGTGCCCGTCGGCATCGAGATGGTGTCCGTAGAATTTATTTCTTCATCTTCGTGGTTGGTCGTTTCTTCTATTGGCTCTTCCTCCTGTTCGTCGCTCTCTTCAATTTCTTCATCTGGATCATTACCTCCATCGATTTCGATCATCTGTCCTTCAGGCGGAGTGCGATCTTCTGGGTAAGCAACCGATGACAATGTAGTAGAGTTTTGTAGTTCGTCCAGTCCAAACAATATCGAAAAGAAATCAAATTGCCGCGGTGAACTTTTATTTGAATTCTCGATTAGAGGTTTAGTGATGGGAACTGATTTACTGCAGTCATAGCCCGCCGCGCAACATTCACCATTCCTCACAATAGGTGTACACCGTTGAATTGATGGTGCACACATTTTTGGGGTACATTTCCGTTCTCCTCTAATACAAAAACAAATATCACAAGGCTTTAATTCGTCCACGGGAAGTTTCTGGCCCTCTGTATAGTTTTTCGAATTAACAAAACAACCACCTGCTCTCGGCGATCTAGTCCCTTTATATTTAATCGTGCCTCGTACAATATTGTCCGATCCTTTAAGAGTCAACTTATCACCGATTACTTTTTTATCCAAGCAATCGTACCGAACCGGACAACAAGCTCCCTTTACGAAAATCGGGGTACATCCGTTTTGTTTTAGCATACATTTCGGTTTGACGCATTTTTGCCGCCCATCGATACAATAACAATACCAGCACAAAGATGATGACGACATAGCTGATCCGGTTTGATACACTGTTCCATTTTGTATACAAATACCTAACGTGGTCTGTTCAAACGGGTCAATATCGATGTCATCGGAACGTTTTATCTGTTCTTGTGATTCCACATGCCGTTTTTGGTGATCGGTTGGTTCATGGAAGTGATTATTTATATTGTAATGGCTGTTCATTTTCAAACAAGAAATATGTGGGCAGCAAGAACGTTTGCCTTGCACTAGTACACAACTACGTGGTGGTGGTATTGGTTGTTCTGGACAAACTCTCAGCGCACAAATTAGTGTACGATTTGCACATTTGCAAATTAAACAAGGCTCCATCGTGGGCACGTACGAGTTTTCGGCAAAATTTGTTCCATTATGGTAGCATCCTAAAAAAATAATAAGAAAAGAAATGGGTTAGCTCTAATATTTAAAATTTCTGCTGTTCTACTCTGTTAACCAAAAAACAATATGGCTAAATCGTTAAATTTTAATTATTATCCTTGAACTGATTTATTCTCTCTTAAAAGTAGTAATACAATTTTGTTGACTATAACCGATAATATCATTTGAACATTTGTGTATGACCCAAGTGTCATCTAGTTAAAAATAATTTTGGGGCAGAACCCATGTAACGGAAAGTGTTCTAATACGAGCAAAAACTTGTCAGCAAAAGAATGAATGTCATTTATGAATTGTTTCAAATATAGTTCCAAAAAGTTTTCCTTTACTCTATTATTAGGTGTTATTACTAACTGATTAACGTTTTACTGTATATATGATTCAGGTCAACTCACTCAGTTATGTTTGATGTAGAAACGTAACACTTAAATCCTAAACCAATAAAAATGTACCAGACATGTAAACTTCTATACTTTTGCCTTATCAATTACTTCGTGCCTTTAAATATAGTTTGAAAACTCGAACTAGTCATATTATTGTAGATATTAATGAAATGCCCTATGCTTCGCTACGAAGGGAAATCGTTGATAGCAATAACTGCCCAGTGACTGATACTCAAAAAAAATAACTTACTTTGGCGTGTTCTCGGTGATTTAATTTATGTTAATGGTTTCAATGGTCTCAAATACAAATAAAATTTCTTATTTTGGAATAACTTACAATGACATAAATTCAAATTATTTTGTAGAAAAATTAAGAAAACATTATAAAACTACTGAAAAATGACTGTATTCTTATACAAGTTTTGATTATTCACCCAAGATAAATATTTATTTTTTAGTACACACTTAAATTATTACTTAAAGGGTGTTGCCCTTAAAGGGTGGGCCAATAAGAGTTTCACCATGTGATTAGTAAATAAAAAATTATTGCTTTGGAATGATTTTGATTTCTTTATTACGGCTGCACAGATCAATTCTTTTGTCCAAATTTAGGATGACATAGAGGTTTTGGACCTCCTTCTTTGGGGTTATCTCAAAAGTAAGGTCTATGCCAGCAACATGTGGAATAGAGGAGCAATTATGCCAGGATGTCATCCTTAATTTGGGCAAACAGATTAATATGTGCCGCCGGAGCCGTGGTGACAATTTGGCTGATATACCTTTCACACATAATCGTTATCGACCAATAAGCATGATTCAATAGAGAAATCAAAATCATTCCAACGCAATCATTTTTTATTTACTAGTCACATGGTGAATCCCTTCTCCAACGCTCCGATGTGCATTCCATCATTCTCAAGATGCAAATGAAAATTTTATTCTAAAAGAAAATTTCATTCTTCTTCGAATCTCTACTACTACTGTAAAGTCCGGTGTTCCGTCCTTCTGTCTGTCTATCTACTTGTCCTAATTGTTCCGTGGTAGTAACTTTTATTTCGTTTGTTCGTTTTTTTATTTCTTGTTTTTAATTTATTTTACTGTTGCTCTGACATCGGAATATTAAAAAATTCAGCGGCTATGTAGATTTTGTGGTCAGAGATGGTATACAATTATTCTAAATTAATTGAATATTTTAACAAACAAATTCTAAAACTTGCAAATTGGTTACAATGGCAGAATACCGCAACCACCCTAGAATCGTTGCTAAACGATAAAAATATAGGTTTCCAAAAAGTGTTATGTTGGAATGGACAAAAAGCGAAGAGATGCAATTTGAATAGCTGTGCCGATGAATTTAAATACGAGTAAGAGCGCACCTACGAAAATTGATTTTTTATATTCGCTACCTGGCTGTAGCGTTGACAAAGACAGTGACATACAGTGACAAATCGTCGATTTTTTTAGCTTTGAATGAATTGTTTCGAATACTATGTCAAAAAATGGAATATTTTTTGCTGTCCTAAAAATGAAATTTTAACATTCAATAGATTGCGATGGTAGCGGCGATATGAACGACACGGTAACGAAATGTCATCCGATTTTGCTTGAAAGAATTGATTTCGCCTCCTAAATCTTTTTGAGTACATCGACCGAATTTTCATTGATAAATTGGTCTAAATATTTTATTCCTTCTATCAAGCAATAATGGACTATATGTCGTTACCATGTCGTATCGTGGCTATGTCCAACAAGAGCGGATCTTGCTTTCATGCAGTAAAGGTTTTAATGTTGTTTTAGAGATTTATATAACATTATTACATAAAAAGTTTAACAAAGATGTATTTTCTAAATTGGTGGTAGCAAAGTAAAGTCAGAATGCGGTTTATTGGCCTTTATTGTTTTTTTAAGAAATCCCAAACAAATCAAAGCATCCAAAATTAATTGCTTAATCACCGAGAATTAAACCCAACGGCTTCCTCAAATTGACTTTAGATTTTTACTTAATTAAATTCCTGTGTGAAGGATTTTTGAAAAAAGTTAACTTTTTTTTTTAAATATTGTTTATGTATTACCAAAGCTGATATTCCAAGGGTAATCGCACGAGCTCATTACAAAATAGTAAATATTTTTGTGTGGCCTTGCACACTTAACATTTTACTGTATTAAGAACAAACCTTTAATGTATAACAGTGTGATTTTAAATGTTACAAAATACGATTTACCTAAAATATGGCTCGAAATTATTGAAACCCTTAATTTTTATTAAACTCTAAAACTTTAATCCTAAAATTATTAGTAATTTTAATTTGGTTGCTTTGAACCTTAATAATTAATTTTAGTAATTTTAATTTGGTTGCTTTGAACCTTAAGAATGCAATTTAACATTCTTACAATTATTTAATTTCATAGCTTTGTATAAATTCCTAAAATTTATGAATTTTTTAAATATTTTCCATCCTCGCAATAGACACCACGGATTTGGCATCCACCACGGTTGAAATTTTAATTTATTTAATATACAGTGGCAGGTTATAATAAAAAATTTAGATAAATTGTAGGTAAGGTAAATCATTTCAATAAGCAATTCATGCTAATTATATTTATAAGTTTAGGTCACCTCTGAGCCACTATTTTATAAGCGGTAAGTAACATTTAATTAATTATGATTGCGATTTTCAAAAGTACTCCAGAAATCTGATTCAGTAAACTATTAAATGTTGTTTCAGAATGCTGTTTTCATTTTCAATAAATCATAATAGTAGATTAGAAATGTATTGACAGCATACCAAGAGTATACTCTTGGTATGCTGTCAATACATTTGAAATGTATCGTCAACTAACTATTGGCTATATTTAGGTGTTTGCTGTCCAGGTCAATTGCTGTCATTACCAACTACACCTATCCAAATCCTCTTTATGTTGTGCTTAACAGGGTTATGTGATCTTGCTTGTGGCTTGGTCGAACACTCCAATCAATCAATCAAAAAGGAATGTACTGTGACTGTTTTCAGTCACGACTATAGACACCTCCAATAAAGAAGTATAAACAAACTCTTATTAACTGGACTTGTGTGTATAACATTTTCGTTAAGTATTCTCTATTACTTTTATTGTGTTTTACGTGTATGTATTACGTACGTTTATGTACACCTAGAGATCTTAGTCATACTATGTTTTTCTTATCTGGTCAAGGTCTATTAGCCTGTCTTTGTTTCATGGAAATCGGATAAGTACTTTTCGAATTACTATTTATTAACGGACATCAACAGCAGCGAATATAAGGCATCTCTCTCGCTCTAGTGCTTTGCTTGAGTTGAATTGTCTAAAACGATTTCTGGTGGTTTTATGACTTCCAAAAACACGTTGCTAGTGTGTCCGTCAGCAATTAGACCAATAAAACGATGCTAGTAAGTGCGTTAGCATTCTATTTATGAAATAAAAAAAACGCAAATTTAGGAACTTTTTCCATTCACAATTTTAATTGAACTTTAGAAAAAATTTGATGGGGTGATGGGAATGGTGGCTGTGATGGTAATTGGGTGGTGATAGTGATAGTATTTATAATGTTAGTAATGGTTACGATAAAGGTCATTGTCAAGGTGATGGTGATTACGATGGTGATGGTTACTTTGATTATATAATGGCAATGGTGAAGGACATGGCTGCTGGTCGTCTGCGGGACGGTTCACGGGTTCGGACCCTTCCCTAATCTAAACAGACCCAACTTTTACAGTGAAAAATGAACATGTTATTGTATTAATTGCACTCAACCTGGTAGGATAATATATTTTGATGGTAAGAGGTACTTCTGTCAAAAAGTATTGTTTTGGTTTTATTTTTCTCTCTATTTTACATTTGCTCAAAGTCCCACTTAAAAAAATTAGGAATATATCCTTATTTATGTTTGTAAATTTGTTAAAACATAACAGTTAATTCACTTTGGCGAATTATGGTGTAGTTACCTAATTTGTTTATTTATTATTGCTATCATAACCAAATGGCTAAATATTGTTTGTTATATTTAAAGTATGAGTGAATGTTAGTAAACAATATTTTACCAGGCTTTGAACTTTAATCTCGCATTTCATTATAATCGGTTAAGGAATATTAAAGTTCTATCCTACTTGGCCATATTCCAAAATTTTATCTAAAAATCATTTTAAAATCCCATTGCCATCGCTACCTATCGAAATTCATTATAATCGGTTGAGAAACAGCCAAGTTCTATCGTACTTGGGTATATTCCAAAACTTGATTTAAAAATCATTTTGGAACCTCATTTCCAACGCACATGTCAAATTTCATCAAAATCGGTTGAGAAATAGGCAAGTTCCATCATACTTGGCCATATTCCAGTAGCTCATCCAAAAATAGTTTTAAAATCGCATTTCCAATAGACAAGCCGAGTTTCATCATAATTGGTAGAGAAATACGCAAGTTCCATCATAGTTGGCCATATTCCAGAACTTCATCCAAAAATCATTTTAGAATCTCATTTCCAAAATATTCCAGAACTTCATCCAAAAATCATTTTAGAATCCCATTTCCAACGCACATGTCAAATTTTATCATAATAGGTTGAGAAATAGGCAAGTTCCATCATCCTTGGTCATATTCCAGAACTTCATCCAAAAATCAATTTAAAATCCCATTTCCAATGCACAAGCCGAATTTCGTCATAATTGGTTGAGAAATACGCAAGTTCCATCGTACTTGGCCATATTCCCGAACTTAATCCAAAAATCATTTTAGAACCCCATTTCCAACGCACATGTCAAATTTCATCAAAATCGGTTGAGAAATAAGCAAGTTCCATCATACTTGGCCATATTCCAGTAGTTCATCCAAAAATAGCTTTAAAATCGCATTTCCAATGGACAAGCCAAGTTTCATCATAATTGGTTGAGAAATACGCAAGTTCCATCATAGTTGGCCATATTCCAGAACTTCATCCAAAAATCATTTTAGAATCTCATTTCCAAAATATTCCAGAACTTCATCCAAAAATCATTTTAGAATCCCATTTCCCACGCACATGTCAAATTTTACCATAATAGGTTGAGAAATAGGCAAGTTCCATCATCCTTGGTCATATTCCAGAACTTCATCCAAAAATCAATTTAAAATCCCATTTCCAATGCACAAGCCGAATTTCATCATAATTGGTTGAGAAATACGCAAGTTCCATCGTACTTGGCCATATTCCCGAACTTAAAATAAAAATCATTTTAGAATCTCATTTCCAACGCACATGACAAATTTCATCAAAATCGGTTGAGAAATAGGCAAGTTCCATTATACTTGGCCATATTCCAGAAGCTCATCCAAAAATAGTTTTAAAATCGCATTTCCAATGCACAAGCCGAATTTCATCATAATTGGTTGAGAAATATGCAAGTTCCATCGTACTTGGCCATATTCCAGAACTTCATCTAAAAATCATTTTAGAATCTCATTTCCAACGCACATGACAAATTTCATCATAATCGGTTGAGAAATAAGCAAGTTCCATAATAATTGGCCAAATTCCAGAACTTCATCTAAAAATCATTTTATAATCCTATTTCCAACGCGCATGTCAAATTTCATCAAAATCGGTTGAGAAATAGGGAAGTTCCATCAAACTTGGCCATATTACAGAACTTCACAAGCCGAATTTCATCATAATTGGTTGAGAAATAGGTAAGTTCCATCGTAATTGGCCATATTCCAGAACTTCATCCAGAAATCATTTTAGAATCCCATTTCCAATGCACAAGCCGAATTTTATCATACTCGTAATCAGGTGAGAAATAGGCAAGTTCCATCATACTTGACCGTATTCCAGAACTTCATCCAAAAATCATTTTAGAATCTCATTTCCAAACGGATGTCAATTTTGACAAAAATTCGTTAAGAAATAGATAAATTCCATCCTAATTGGCCATTCATATAATTTGCTAGAGGTTCAATTTGAAATGTAAAAGGGTCAGTTTGAGATATTAACAGTGAGTGACCTTTCTTAAGTCTTAAACAATATTTGTGTACAGTTTGGCTCAAATCGGTCAAGGCGTGTGGATTTTTTTAAATATCATATACAGTGCTGGTAAAAAAAAATTGGGCAAACAAATTTATTGCAAATTGGAGTCTTTTTGCTAAAATTACAAAACTTTTGAAAGCAATTGGTTTATTGTTTCATTTTAAATATATGTATGACGTAATTTTTTGAAAAAAAAAAAAATTGACCTGCAATTTAGGGGCAAAACACCGAAAAATGCCAAAATATTCAAAATACGTTGATTGGTGTTAAAGTAATGTAATAAATTAAACACTTATTTTTTATTTTTTTTTTTTTTATTGATTTATAGAAGTTCAATCTTTAATATTAATATTTTGTTGGACCACCTTTTGCTTTTATTACACCGATACACCTCCGATTCATTGAATTTGATAAATTTTTCAAAGTCGCAGGAGATATGGATTCCCAAATCATCATCAACAAACTTTTTAAAGCTTCAATCGATTCTGGGCGCTTCCTTGCTACTTCTAGCTTCATTATAGATCAAATATTTTCAATTGGATTTAAGTCTGGACTATACGGGGGCCAGCTCAACACATCGATACTTTTTTCTTCGAAGTACTTTTTTAAATTTAAATGAAGAGATAAGAAAAAAACAAGTTTTTAACAAATTATTTATGTTTATCTGAAAGCCAATTTGTCTATCTACGAGTACAATTCAAAATTAATAACTCACAATTTTGGCGGTATGGCACGGAGCGTTGTCCTGTTGAAAAATAAATTTGCAAGTCTCGCCAATGTTTAATGTTTCTGCTATTTAAGTCTCTCGCCAGGTTTTCTCCTTACGAGAATTCTTCCATCTCCAACATGCAGCTTGAATTTTGATTCATCGGAGAAAATCACATCATTCCACATCTCTGGAGTCCAATTAACATGCTCCTGGGCCCATAGCAAACTTTTTTTTTCCACTAGTAATGTGAACTCAGGCTTTTGGACTGGTTTAAGTGCTCTCAAACCAGCTTTAACAAGTCTTTTTCTCACTAAGCCGGCTGAAATTTTTTTTCCCGTTGCTCGCTCAAGATCCTGTCTTATGTCCGATGAAGTTTTAAAACGGTTCCGACGACTTTGTAATAGTATAAAATGATCTTCCACTGGCGATGTCTTTCTGGGCCTTCCAGAGCCTTTCTTTCTTTGTGTACCGCCCATCTCTCGATTTTTTTAAATATTCCACGCGACAGTACTTTTAGGAATGTTTAATCTTTCACCTATTTCATGCGTGGTTAAATTTTCTTGCGCCAAAATCAACATATTGCTTTTACACTGGTCACTAACTTTTCCCATTTTTTTAACTAAAATTGCACCTTATTCTTTATTTGTCTAGGATCACTTACAGAATAACTTAATCTTACAAAATATGCACTATTTATACTCAAAAAACAAATTGCAGGCAATAAAACATCTGCACCCTAATGACGGCCAAGAACGGTAGGCGTAAAAAAAAATAATTGCTTGCCCAATTTTTTTGCACATCAGTTGCGGGGTTGTACCGGTGTAATAAAAGCAAAAGGCGGTCCAACAAAATATTAGTATGAAAGAGTGAACTTCTACAAATCAATAAAAAACAAACAAAAAAATAAAAAATAAGTGTTTAATTTATTACATTACTTTAACACCAATCAACGTATTTTGAATATTTTGGCATTTTTCGGTGTTTTGCCCCTAAATTACAGGTAATTTTTTTTTTTTCAAAAAATTACGTCATACATATATTTAAAATGAAACAATAAACCAATTGCTTTCAAAAGTTTTGTAATTTTAGCAAAAAAAGACTCCAATTTGCAATAAATTTGTTTGCCCAATTTTTTTTTACCAGCACTGTACATACACATATGCAGTACATATATACAAATACTCACTTATATAAATTGCTCAACTGCTCACTAAACACTAATCCAACCCCAACTCAACCCCAATTCAACCCGCAAACGGCCCAAACCAGCATATATAAAACATTGGCCAAATGCTCACTATATCTAAATCCAACCCCAACTCAACTCAACTTCAACTCAACCCGCAAATTTACCCCTAACTTAACCTTTAACTCAACCCCAAACTCAATGCCAAACTCAATATTCAAACCAGCATACATAACAAATTGATAAATATTTCTATAACCCGGTACCTGACCCTCTTGACGTACAGGTTCCAAAAGCTTTTCAAATTTCCGCCTTGACCATAGAAACAGATTGGCGAAACAAAATGTTAAATCCGACAAGCCGTTCTCGAGATATCATAGGTACAGATATCCAGACATCCAGAAGTCCAGACGTCCAGACATCCAGACAGACGGACACATTCAGGACCTTTCAAAACATCGGGAAAAGTGGTTTTGGACCAATCACCATTTTTGACAGGATTTCAATACTTTGGTCTTTTTAGACCGAAGTAAAATTATCTTAACATTAACCCTAAAAAGTGCTTAAGTTCAGGTACAATACTTAAGCCTGAATTCCATTGCGAATAAGAATTTGTCAGTCAAAATAAAGGGAGATAAAAATATAAAATCGGTGGTTGTGTGAAAGAAACACAAAACGAAGTCAGTCAAGATTTTACTTACATCAAATGTGTGTTTGTATTAGTGGATCGCCATAATTATGGTCAAAAATTATCAAAATCGAGGTCATTTTATGGTTATCCAACTAATATACGCACACAAATTTTGTGTACGAACGCAAATTTTTTTCCGCACACTAAGTTAATTAAAAGTTTGTTATTTTTATGGTAAGTGTCATAATTTTTTTTGGTGGTTGCTTCTAAAATAGCTGTTATAATAAAAAAATATAAAGTTTGTGTACAGTTAAATTGTAATAAATTGGGATCAATTGTGATAATATCGCTAAGTACTATTAATGGCAATTTAATAAAGTAATCGTTTTTTTTTTTAAATAATTTATTGGTGGTGAAAAATTCAAATTAAAACTCCAAGTGGTAACCAAAAATTTATTTATTTTTATTTTTTATTTTTTGCTGTCCCTGTCAATCGTTGTGCTATATGTGCTTATCTTTGTCACTCCAATGGATTATTTTTTGGTCTTCTTTCGACTTGAAGTCAGTTCAGTCAATTATTCACAGTGGAATTCAGGCTTTAAACTCCAATTCTCGTAGTTGTGTCCTTTGTCAAACCAAAAACCGGTTACGTTTTAATATTCCTTCTATAAATCCTAGACGGCCGCTAAGAAAAATATCATATTGCACAGATTTTTTATGACAATAATCATTTCAAATGACTACTACCTAGCATAGCTACTGCTCACTTGCAAATATATCTTGACAAGAAAAGTCGTTTGAAATGACTTCAGTCGTGAAAAATCAATGCAATATGATGTTTTTCATAGTATTCCGTTTACGTTTAATAGAAGGAATATTAAAAGATGACTGTTATTTGGTGTAATAAACTATACGACTAAGAGAATTGGTCCCTTAATAATTTTGGCCAGTTTATAGTTTTCAGTTATAATCTTCACAGTAAACTTTGAATAACCACAGTACTTGAAACAAAAACTAAAAACAATTTTTTTGCCAGAAGTATTCTTACATTTTATTTATTCTCTTTTCGTCACCCATATGGACCAAAATTTGAGAATATTTGATCCGCATAGAATAAGACGGTAAGTAGAATAAGATGTGATGCTGATGTATAAAATTTGAATGGCTAAAATATCAGTAGCGTTTCGTTCTTAGATATGTGTATTACCATAAAAGTTTTTTGCTTTTCTTTTCTTTTTTAACTGTTTTTTTTAAACTGTAGGCTGGTCATTTCGCGCGAATCCTTTAATAAATATTTAAAATTGGAATTTTATACAAAATATATTATGTACATTTTGGACCCCTCCCTAAATATTTATTGGTGTGCACACCTCTCTACTTTAGAATATCCGAGATTCGGTTGACATAACTTTATCGAGAGAGGATCGAGATATTGAAATTGTTGCTGCATGTTTTTGCCAAAGGTTCAGGCGAAGTTGCGGAATAGGCGATGATCCACCTATTTTGAACGCTCTGTAAAAATGAGTTCATGCTAAAAAAAAAATGTACCGGAAGCTAAATTCAAATTAATAAGTCAACAATAAATAAATTTTAATTTATTGCCCAACTAAAGTTTTTTAGATCAGTTAATTGAATAAGAGGATCACTCTACAACCTTTTAGAAAGAGGACAGGAAACATACGTGAATGGATAAAAAAAGGCTTTATTTTTTCAAAATTTTCCCGCATTGCATTTGAACGTGGTGTCACAAGGTGGTTAGTCAGTAAGTTTCTACGGAGGTAGGTTTAATAATTTAAAGTTTTTAACATGCTGATTGTTGGATACGAGCGTGTGCCTATTTTATATTTGAGTAAATTAATGGTTTTTTGCTTCATTTGCTAATTAGCACTACGAAAAATGCAATCCGAAGTAGAAAAGTTAGATTTATATGTGTTCGATTGATAGATATAAGTTGCCCTCCAACTTGATTCTGTCATTTGACTACCATTTTTGATTTGTGGATGTTCGCAACAGATTACTTTCACGTATCATGTAATATTTTCTCGTATCTCCAGCCTGATTTTCATTACGAAAGTATTTTTATCAGTTAAAATAAAGCGAGATAAAAATATAGATTTACTTGAGGTGTGAGAGGAAAATTTTTTTTTCAGTACTGAAAAAAATTGTTTTTACCTAACCATAATTAACTGGTGTATAACCATAATTTACTGAAGAAAAATATGAAATGAAGTATTGTTTGTTTCTTAATTTATTTTTTACCGTCCTACCTTACGCCTGGAGTAGCCAAATCGAGGACGGGCGGCTACAGATCCGTCTTTGAAAACCACCTGCACATTGCATTGCTTCATGCCAACCCGTAGTGCTGACATGAAAGGTGGGTCGGCCCATGGATTCTGCACTCTCAACAGGGGGTCATAGATGTGTTCATCTTCATCACCGATCGCAATCAGATGATGAAAAATCCCTTTTGCATCCCGCCCCTATAGGGATTCGAACCCGGTACCTCCCGATCCAACCGCCGCAGCTTTAACCACTGCGCCGTTTGCTCGGTATGAAATGAAGTATATTTTTTCAGTATTTTACAATACATCTACATACGCATTGTGTAAGGCTAGGAAATTTTTCTCACACGCTGAAGCACATATTATAAAAAAAATGAAGTTAGCCCCACTTCGATATTTTTATGGTATAAAGTGACGTTTGGATAAAAACACTCCAAATAAATTTAATATCTATATACAGAAAGTTTTGTGACATACATATATATTAAGTAAATTATTAATTATTAAATATTAAATTATTATTTATATTAAATACCTACTAAACTTATTGGTTAAGTTAATAAAAATCTGTCAAAATATAACCATACAATTTTTCTATAAAAAAATACTATCTTTGTCGCTCTAATGGAATTTTTGATTGTCTTAACTCCTCTGTCTTTTTCAGTAAAATATATAAGTCAGTAAGATTTTCTCATGGAAATCAAGGTTTAATGTCTGTGAAGCTGGCATGAAAAGTTAGCACGTAAAACGCAATGGCAACACTTTTAGTACAAACAAATCAAAGACACATTTGTACTAAAAAGTTAGCACGAAAAATGTAATATTCGATAGCCCGGAATAAAGTTAGCACGAAAAAAGAGAAAATCAAAGAATAACAAAAATGCAGTTAGAATATTCATATTTATATAAATAGTTGAAATCAAGAAAAGTTAGCACGAAAAATATTAAAACCAGCTCTTTTGTTTTCTTGTACCGATAATTAGAATAAATCACGATGTATCAAATAAAAATAAAAACAATACCGAAAACTAACCGGAATAAATTTATTTTCACAATTTAGAATTTATTCCAAACATGAATTTATTTTGTCAGTAATTAAGAAAAATTTATATTCTTAAATACAAATAAAATAACAAACACAGCACGAAATATGATTCAAGTACAAAACAGGAAGGAAGTACTAACGGTCCGTGCTGGACCCTTCCTCACATTTGTCGGAAATGAATTTAATTTTCAATTAAAATAGAATAATTAACGAGTTATTTGAGTAAATTTTGTATGGTTAAGAAGAGAGTACTAACGGTCCATGCTGGACCATTCCTCACATTTATCGGACATGAATTTAATTTTCAATTCAAATAGAATCATTAACGAGTTATTTGAGAAAATTTTGTATGGTTAGGAAGAGAGTACTAACGGCCCGTGCTGGACTCTTCCTCACATTTGTCGGACATGAATTAACTTTTATTTGAAATTTTCCGAGCTAACTTTACGTGCTAATTTCACATCGGTAAGCTTTAGGAAAAAATAAACGCGAAGTTTTGTTTTTGCTCCGGAATCATGTCTATAAATCCATGTATTAATTCTTCAACAAGTGGAAACAACCAACAATATAATAACTTTCCTTAATTCGGCATCGACTGTATACAAGTCAGAAAAATTCATGCTAATAATCATTAATGTTGTGATAATAATAATTATCATTATCAAATTGATTACAATCAAAAAGCATGAAAAAAAATAAAAATTAAGCGCGAAAGTGTGTACATACATTGTACAGTTATATCAGTTGTTTGTCTCTTCTTTCTGTTATTTTCTTTAACTTTAGTCATTTCAAAAGATAACAAAATAATGTTAAAAGATAAAAAAAAATTAAGATTCGTATTTTTAATTCGTTTTTGTGGTTTTGGAGAAAAGGTACTGTGCAGAGCGAAGTCGCCGCAGAATCAATGACCTTCACTAAATATATGGATACAAAAAAAAAAAAAAATGTTGATAAGACATCAATGGTTAACGGTGCACTAAATAAAGAAAAATATAAAAATGTATTTTATTGGCAAAAATATTTTTGCAATGACACCTCTGCAGCTTAAATTCCAAATTTTTTATGTTGAGTTGAACGACGATTTTTTAAATCGAATATGTACTCGTTAAGAGAATTGCAACACTATTTTTATTTTATAGTTTTAATATTTTATTAAAACATATTTGTATTATATGTACATTTAGAAAATAAACAATAAAATAATTCTGTCATAAATAAATACACTTATGGCTACATATAAAACCATGAAGCACATTTTTGATCGAATTGAAAAATATTTACGAGTATGTTTATAAATTGTAAGATATTTATAGTAAATTGGGAAAAGCAGCAATAATAGAGCGCAGCGCTTAAGAACATTCACAAAACTTATTTAAATAGTAGAAACCAACTGTTTTATTTTCGTGACATGAATTTCCATATCGTATGAAAGAGTTTTTCATTTGTTTTATTGCTTTTTTTATTTAACATTATGTCTGTATTTCATTTTAGTCTGTCGAATTTTATTTGATTATTGGGAATTTTGTATTATGTCATTTGGAATTGGAATTTTTATTATGTATTTTACGATTTAACTGTTGTTAGTTTCTTTTGTTTGTGTATATATACATATATAGTTGTAGATGATCAAATTATTTGTTTTTATTTTTATTTTTTTTACTTTCTGGTAGAAATATTTTAAATAGATATGACATGAATTTTAAAATATTGTACGTAAACAAACGGAATGTAATTTCTTAATTGTATACTTCCTATGTATGTTGACTTAAATTACGGACGTTATGAGTAAATAACTTATTCTGTTTACGTATGGTTTGTTGTATTAAACGTTGGTATAAGAATCAAGCCTCTAAGAGACATTAAGGCGTGTATTCCATTTGCAGATTACTCAGAGTTAGAAAGATATAGAGTTGTATCTTGAACTGAAATATTTTAGTAATATAAATTGCATTAATTTAGCCAGGTGGTAATCGAAAATATTAGGTGTTGAGGGGGGAAGTATATTTCTTTTGGCAATATCAAACAAGAAATAATTGTTTCAAGAAATCTGAAGTTAAAGCAGTAGTGAAAACAAATATCGGGTTGTCAGTAAAGTGTAGTATTAATAATTATTGAAGAGGGAATTTTAGCTAAGAAAGAAATGAAAGATTAATCAGATGCTCACAGTCATGTGAGAGAGGTCATCATTATTAAATTTCGAAAATAGAATCTTTTTAAGCCGACATTTCCACTTTCAAGCCGAATCGATCAGTCATTTAGTTTGCATTCCTTTCACAAGCAACAAAATTGACGTATTCTGCATTTTGTGAAGAATGGATAAATTTCAAATCCGTGTTAAAATTCATTATCTTTTTTTGGAAGGCCTATCAGAAACCGATATCAAAAGATCTATCTTTGGGCGAGTCCACACCATCCTATGAAATTGTCCGCTTTTAGGGCGGTGAGCTTAAACGTGATCGTACAAGTGTTTTTGATGATGAACGGAGCAGAAATCCAAAATGTTGACAACACCAGAAATAATTTCAAAGAAACTTGATCTTGTGTTGAGTAGTAGTAAAGTCAAGTTCAGTGATACTGTTTACATCGTATAGATTTCAAAAGAACGTACAAAAAATATCTTGCATGAATGAACATTTGAATGTGAAAAAGCTTAAAGTAAGATGGTCGCGTTCGTTCACTATTGATGAAAAACGCAAAGGAGTACCACTTCACAGGTTCACGATGTTTGGACATGTTAAAACATAATAATGAGGACTTTTTGCGTCAATTAATAACAGTTGATAAAAGTTGGATTCATCACTACACTCCAGAGTCTGGACAATAGTTTGCACAATGTGTGAAACCTTTTTTTGGTCTAAGCCGACCAAAGCGACCAAAAATACCACAATTAGCTGGAAAGATTATGGCCATTTTTTTTTGAGCACAGGTATGAAATATTGCTCATCGACTTTCTAGTAAAAGGAAAAACAATCACTGGCAAGTATTATAGTGCGTTATTGGACAAATTGAACGATACCATCAAGGCAAAACATTTGGCGAGAAAAAAATTCCTTTTCTTCAAGACAATGCACTCACAAGTCAACAATGGTGACCGCAAATATACTTCGAATTGCTTCCTCATCCACCGTATTCTCCAGATCCCAGCGACTATTTCTTGTTTCCAAAAATTAAAAAGATGGTTACAGAGAAAAGATTTGTTTCGCCTTACAAGACAGGCATTATCAAAGATAAATATGATTATGATATTGAAATCATTTTGAGATTATCCTTGAAATTATTTAATTATTCCAGAATAAACATTAGAACGTTTGGCGGCTGCAAGCATAAACGCGGAGGATAGATATCTAAAAACAAACAAATAATTTTATTTTGTATAATTTAATAAAATAAGTTCATAAATTTTTTTGTAAATATTTATAGCGAATTAATAAACTTTTTTATACTAGTAATCAACAGTTATGATTTTTTTTATTTTAATTTCAAAACTATTTTTAAAAATATTCGATTAAACGAATATACATAGTACGTAATAAAATTACTTCGCCCAGTGTTTCGTTTTCACTTCGTTTGTATAATATTTTCATTATAAATTTATGCAAAAACGCTTCGCTTTTGTGTCACAAACAGTACTTTGTTAAAGAGAGGGCGAAGAAAAATGCGAACAGCCCATATACTTATACAGATATTTAAATTTCTTCGCCTTCATTTTAATATTCATATAACAGATGCGATAAAAACGTTACGATTTTGCTTCGCTTGGGCGTTACGCTAACGTAAAATTTTATATATAAATGTCTTCGCTTGAATTACGCTAGCGTTTCGCCATATTTAGAGTAAAGTTATGATGAAATTCTATTTTCTTAACAAATATATTATCAATCGAGTTTTCAATCGTCCGAACGCATTTTAAACACAAATTCCAGCTTTATTGCACTAAACCTGAAATAATTCTGGTTCTACATAGGAACCAAGCACAAATTTTAGCGAAAAACAAACTAGATATAAATTTATTTATATTTGCATTTAAATTTATAAATTGCATTTATCACAAACAAAATTGTTGTGGCCTAAAGATTAGACGCTGATTTTGTACGTTTGTCTCGGCAGATCGACCAATATTTTTTTTTTATCCGCGAAAGATTAAAGGGTAAAACGGAATTCAAAGGTTCTGCAATAAGGTTCTGTCTTTTTGTCGGTTGTCTATTTCCCTTTAAGTAAGACTTATTATTATGAAATTACAAAAAAAAGTGAGACATTTGTTTACCTTGAATAAACAGAAAATGCTTCTCAACTAATTTCAGTCGTATTCTTAAATTATGTACTCGTATGTATCGTCATCTTTGGTAGCTGGATTAGACATATAAATGCAAATTTTACTCGCATTACTTACATATATTTGTTAAAAAATATAAAGAATAATTTATTTTGGTTTAAAAATATATAAATGACTTTTTAAAATTTTAAGTACCCTCAATACGTACTAATAAGATTTTCTCTAATATAACGAGTTTTTTAATTTGCTTTCATGCTCGAAATTATTTTACACCAGTTTTGGTTGCATTCAATTTTTTTTTTACATAAAATTTTATATCGAATTTTTTTCTCTAAAATGTGCGCTGCTTCCTATGCTGGATTGCATATTCGTGACCCCTAAAAAATGAAATAAAGTTTGAAATTTTGTTTTTTGCTCATGCAATAAATTCCTTGTAAAATCAAATGTTTAATTTGATTCTGTTGAAACCTAAGATATTTCAATTATTTTAATAGCCCTTCTTCTAACTTTATTTATTGTCATAAAAGTTTTTTATGTACTAATTACACAAAAAATTAAAGGAACACAAATTTTTTTAGTGTTTTTTGAAGAGTATATTTGTAAAAAATGGTCATACTGTATTATTCCTTTAATTTTTTGGAGTAGTGTATTTCAATAATTTAGATTGGAGCAAAGTGAACTCAGCGAATTACATAGAGGTATACAGGATGTATACCTCTAATATACCTCTAAATCCTCTAAACTAAATTTCCGATTAGCTCTTAATAGGCATTCAAAGGAGGGCCTAGTGTCAACAAAAGTACCTGTGTCTGACTATTTAAGTTTTACTTCGTTTATTATTACAAATTTAGCGGCTTTTAATGATCCCTTGAGATTCGGTTTCGTCTAGCTTATTTCTTGCTCAAGCAAGTATCTTACATTCAAATGGTACAGTAATGTTGGAAGAGATACTCATTGCGTCACAAAAATATGTTAAGTATAGTGTTAAAGAACGATATAGTAATAAATGGCAAGCCGCAATGCTTCGTGAGTCTGATTCAATTAATTCTCAAAATAAATCCAGAAACATTACCAACAACCATAAGTCCCCTGTATCATATTATACTAAATCATGCAACAGCCTGATCCAACCTCACACTTTCATAAATTATTGCAAGGTTACATAATTTATCATTGATGCTGTGACTTAATGAACCCAGAACAACTTATCAGAGATCTCAATTACAAGATAGAAACCCTAATTACAAGATGGTGATTCAACGATATATCGATTCCTGTAACTATCACAACTTTTAAGGTAAACAAGACTCCTTCAAGGTTTTGGGGAGCTTGAAGTGCCTATAACCGTATCTCAAACCACATGATTAGTGAGCGAATTTTATTTTATTCAATCTGTTCAGCGAAACGACTTTGTTGTGTGTGTCCTCTATTTTTGCACTATATTTTGAGGCAATTGGCTCAGTCATACTGCATAGTAAAATTTAATTAATCTTTTCTCGTGAAGAAAGTTCAGCGGGAAGGAGAGCCTTTTAAACCTCAATAAAACCAATTTACTTTCGGTATCACCATTCATTGACAGTGACGGCGTATGAGAGTGGAAAGATTACTGTCAAATCTTGACTCTCAATTGTTTTGAAACATTAAGATTAAATGGATCTGGACTTAAATGATAATAATTGACGAAATCAACTTCCTTAATTTATATATGTATGGTTTATATATAATTCATTTGTCAGAAGTCAAAGCCACTATAGGCTCAACCCACATTAAAACAAAACAAAGTTGGGGAAAATACTTGTATGGCAATATAACGGAAAAAAAAGATGTTTGTATCCCCAAAATCTTGATAGTAAATTCTTTGGCAGGACACCGTTCCTACAGGGGTACTAATATCGCCCAAATTGTTTTATTTATTAAAAATTATTGATTCAAGATAAAGTGGAGCACTAAAATTTTTTAAATGGAAATTACTTAGGTACTTCGTTAAATACAATAAGAAAATGAACTTCTAGTTTATTTATTTTATAATATTTTAATAGTTTTAAATATTACGTTTAACATAAAAATAAAATACTTCATTTATCGCTCAATTAAAAAAAATCAAAATAGGAACAAAGTGTCGAATTTTGAAGCGCCAACACTAAAGCACAATTACAAAATGAGATTTTGCTTCATTTATCAGGTTTGTATACCTCATACAAAAGGTTCTACCATCAACCACAAACAAAATATATTTTCAAACCAATATATTTTTCAACAAAAAAAAAAAAAAAAACAAATCCAAATGGTTCGGCTATTTCGCAACGGTGTGGCAAAATGCCACATTTTGAGTTTTCTTGTTAAGTCATGCAATTTTTAACGTGATAACGTCTTACACCTCAAAACCGTATGTTCGGAAAGTGAGTGACACGAAATTTTGCATTTGGTCGTGGGCAATTACTCATCAACAATAAGCATAACCTTCAATTTAAATATATGATTGCATAAGTTGCTCCGTAGACTTCATGCCTCTGATGCCTCTGATTTCGAGCGATTTAAATGCTTGGACCTTTCCATAAACAACAAACTTCTGAAAAATACCAAACAGGAATTTTTGGCGTTACTTAATCCATGAATAATTACCACACGAATGGCATCATTGTTTTCTGGTACTACGTCAATTTTGGGTCTACTACGAAATCCGTTTTTAAAAATCCCAGTTTTCAAAATTCTGGTTTTTAAAGATGTATTTTTTTTAAAATTCTGGTGAAGGAACATTTGAAAACCGAGATTTCATTACACACCCGTCAATTTTAAATTTTAATTAAAATCTCCATTCATTTTTAATTGTTGTGACTGGTTCCTTTAAGTAGGGGCGCCATTATAGCACAAGCTCCACTACCTTGACTTGATACAACTATCTCCTCCGTCGGCTCAGCCATTGGAGGTAATATTAAAGCTAATTCTCTTTCGTAGATTTTCTCTGGTGGTTTCACATCTGGTAAACTCAATTTGGACATATATAATATAAAGTCTAGATAATTCGCGCAGAGCGGATTTAAAGCTTGCTTGGTTTATCCGATATATTTTAAAATTAAAAATAAACGGAATAAATGGAATGTCCGAGATAAAAGCAAAGGTCGATAAATTTCACAATACCAACGGAAAGTAAAGGAAATTTAACGAAAAGCAGTTAAAATTGAGAAGCACAGGTCGATAAGTTTCATAATAACAAAGCAAAGTAAAAAAAATTTAAGAGAATGTCCCAGAGAGAAAGCACAGGTCGAAAGCTTGAAAAAATAATTGTATTTGCTAATGGCACAAAAATCAATAGCTACAGCAGCAAATTGCTCCAGGTAAATAATGAACTCAAGCGTACATTCATATATGCTTTTATTCTAGCAGAAGTGAATCATTCAATTATTTTCGCCAATTTTCTCAGAAGATTTGGTCTCACTGTCGACTTAAAACGCAAGAAATTGATTGATCCTAAAACTCAACTATCAATCAATGTTTGTATGGTTCGAGTTAACACACCAACTCCGATCCATTTTACTATCAACAATGGTTAAGGCACGCTTGTAAGAAATTAACAGCGCCACCAAATTACAATCTGCCCGTGAAAAATTCCGTGATACACCACATTGTCACTACCGGCGATTTGCCAGTGTCAAACCATGCAGACTAGATCTAGTGAGTCACAAAGCTGCGTTCGCAGAGTTTCAACATATGGTGGAACTAGGGATTTGCCGGCCATCTGTGTCTCCTGTCTCTTTTCCTTTACGCATGGTAAAAAAGATAAAATATCTAGACTGGAGACCTTGTGGGGACTATCGGAGGTCACTACACCTGATCGTTACCCGATTCCTCATATCCAAAATTGATCTTGTCAGAGTTCATAAAACGGCAATCACTACCCCACTTGGTCTTTTCGAATTCACCCGGATGCCATTTGGTCTCAGAAATGCCGTTCAAACTTTTCTTGATTGCAGATTATAAATAACATATGACTGGATCCCGTAGTTTTTTAATCCAAATATTTTTGTTTCATAGTACACTTATTAGCTCATCTGCTTAGAAAACGAGAACGCGGGGAAAACTCTGTGAGCTGGCCAATCTTAAATAAAGTAAACAACTAAAATCCGCATTTTCACTAGTATTTAATGTTTTGTTCTTTTTTAAATGGTATCTAAATTTTAATTTCCTTACATTGCTTTTACCGACTGTTTCACCGGTGTGAGCGAATGTTCGTCAAAGAGGATAGATGTGTTTTTTCTATCCTCTTCAAAAATTTAATTTAATTTAATTTTTATTTTGTTTTATTTATGAAGTTTATGTGGTGTTATATATATACTCTATATACATATACTATATAAAGTTTAATTATAATTTTAATTCTATTTAATTCAGTTTTTAGTGGAATAATAATTAAAGTGGAAGTGAAATAATTTAGTGTAATTTTGGAAAATGCAATCCACCGGGATGCATTTATTAGGCAATGTTTTATATTTAAAGAAAAAGAAATGAAAATTATTGATTTCTATTGGGTGCATGTTTTTAACGTATGTGTGATTGTACATGGGTTTTATTACTAAAACCTAATAATTGGATCGTATCAAAATAGTTTTTAACGTAAATTAACATACATACGTCGTAGTTAATTTCATATTCGATTTTATATTTACGCATAATTGAATGCGTTCTTGCAAGACAAACAAAGGTGTTTATACATACATACGTATAAACATTTTTGTGGGTTTCGGTATGGTTTCGGTTCTTGGTTTTTATGTTATGTACAAAGTATAATAGACAGAAATACATTCTTGAAAATTGATACATGACAAAGCCAACGAAATGTTTGTACGGGCCGCCTCGTTCGCTCTTTACGCTGATCCTATTAGGGAAATGTACTATTTATTATTGGTTTTTGCTATGTTTAGTTAAGCAACAACAACAAAAACAGAGAGACTTTTTGTGGGTGTTAGTATAGTTGTTCCCAATATTTTTCTATATCTTGATATATAGATCAGGATTGTTTTGTATGTGCGCTGTAATGGTTTTAGCTGTATATAAAATAATGAAAACATGATAAGTCTTTTGCTACGCACATGGAAGATTGTAGAGGTATTTGCTTTTAATGTGTGTTGGTGGTTTAGTATATAAGAATCTGTTGTTTTTATTTCATTTTGTTATCTCCCCTCTTTTTGTTTTTGTATTCATGTTACAACTATAATGTAGCAGTGAATAATGAATATCATTATAATTGAAGAAACAAACGTATAATGATTATATTATACGTTAGACGTGGACAAATATATATTTTCAATTTTTATTTTTAAATCTAGTTGCAGTAAGTAAATAATTAATTAACTATTTACAGGAGAACGGTAACTAATGGAACAAGTGCTGTGAATTTAAATTATAACTTAGTAATTTAAAATTTTTAAACATTCTTTTAGAATTTTAGCTTAGAAGTGGGAGAGTTTACATAGGCAATCCCATAAAATGTTAATTTTTGTAATATTTGTATGTAATATACATATAGTATTGTGTTTTGCTCATTAATATATATTAATTAATTTAGTTTAAAAATATTTAAAGGTTTCTCTTCCTTAATTTGCTAATAAATAATTTAATTTTCAGAATATAACATAGTTCCAGAATCAATCTTTAATATGGGGATTAAATTAATCCTGAATTTCAGAATTAGATTTTACTTTGATATTATGGTGATTTATTAATTAAAATTAATTTTCAGAGTTGCCTGGGAAATTATATATTGATTTTATTTGTTGATTCTTGATATACTTATAGTACCTAACAGAATTATTGATGATTTCAGGCTGTTGTGGTGCTGTACCATTATCATTTTTAAATTATTTATTATAAATTTTATAAAATAATTGAATTTTTAATTATTTATTCTCTTTTTCTTGATCGGTAGGAAATTTCTGATTAGTTTCAAGTAAAATTTTATGTTTAAAATGGTTTTTAACGTTTATTTTAATGCATGTTGCAGTATGAAATAATTAATTAATTATATATAGAAGGAACATGAAAATAAAATAAGCGCAGTTGTTGTAATCTTAGCTGAGTAATTTTAAATTTTCTTAAATATTTTATCAGGGAAATTAATGAAAGGCGGACAGGGGGACATTACAACATTAATAATTTTTTAAGTCCTGATTTAGATTTAGGGAGTCCTGAGTATCCGGCCCTGGATTGCAGAGAAATGATCATCTAATAATGTAGTTAGATTGTGCTGTCTTGTGCTAATCTATTTATTATATATAATACTAATAATTTACTAACTATCGATCGCTTGGTGTCTGTAACCAGGTCGAGTCTGTCCCTACTAATAATCCTATCCAATCCTTCGGTTTTGTTATATGTAAAAAAGGTGTACGATGGCTGCCTGGCTAGGGGCGGATATCACACTATTAGACTTATGTGGTTATCGTTGAGGCGCCTTCCTTTACTGGGTGAATATTGTTATGTTTGGCTTCAAGGAAAGCTGAGTATGATGGTACATATTTCCTTGGTGAGGGAGAGTTATGGTGTCGTGTTGTAACATGGGTATAGTGGTGTTGTATTCGCATTTATAATACGGGAGACTTGCTTAATGCTTGATCGTACGTTCAAATCAATCAATCAAATTGCTTTTACCGACTGTTTCACCAATACATGCATTTTTTTGGTTAATTTAACAAATTTTGTATACTTTTTGTTTAAAACTTCACATTCGTTTTTCAGAAAATATTTAAATTATTTTTTCGTATTTTTCCTTGAAATGCACATACATATCGATCTGTAATATAACTATAAAAACCACACCAAATAAACAAAGTTAATTATTTCAAGATTTATTGTTTTTTTGAAAAGTATTTAATAAAAATATTTCTTCTATAAATAAATAAATTAGGTACCTAATTCTCATTTCATTATTCTTTTCAATTCACTTGTGTCGGAAAATAATTAAAGCTGCTGCCGGATATGTGTGATATTTAATTCATTGATTTATTTGGATATTTGAGAAAATTTTATTTTAATAAAACATTTAATGATTGTTTCAGTTAATTTGTAAACATGATTGTTATCAATTTCCGTATGAAAGTGATGATCGTTTAGTGCTGGAAATAATCCAGATATGTTTAAATCCTTAAATATGCTTAGTGCCAATCGTTCATCTTGATGTTTGAGTTTTAAGTTGATATCGGCATTTTTGAAATATTTGTTCGTGACCAGAGATAAATCAGTGACATTTTTGTGATAGGATAACCAGACCTCCTCTGGTTTTTTTCAAATAAAAGTTGTAGTGCTGCTGGATGGGCACCGCCGTATTCAGAGCTATATTTAGGTTGTTTCAAATAAACAATCAATCGTATCAAAAATATTAAATTGCATTAATAATGTCACTTTATAAGATTGATGTCTTTGTTGTGATGACATAGTTAAATATCCAGCATCTTGCTCGTCTTCCATTGGATGTTGTAAGTGGTTGCGGATCTCCTTATATCCATTTTATCTTGCGGTTTTGGCTCACCCACGTTTTTAATAAAATTGAAATTGATTTTCGCAATTACAAAATTCTAGACAAGGAAGATTCATTTTTATTTTCTTTGTCGCACACCAAGAACGATTTTTTGTTTTTTGTGTATGCCGTATCCATGAGTTATAAATCGAAGGTCGGTAACATTGAAGTGCTGGCGACAAGATTGGAAACAGATTTTAAAAAAAGTTCGGCTATAATATCGAAAAAAAATTCGGCTATAATATCGTAAATTAATTGTGTTAGGATCGTATGCTTTTTATGTATTTCATTTTTAACAGGCGCCTTTGTTTATCGTCGTCGTTCTTGTTCTTTTTTTGAATTTAGTCTGCTGCAGATACAATATTATATAATATACTGGCGATTGTAAGTTATAATCCAAAAGCAGGGTTAAACTAAATTTAAAGGGCAATTGCAGTACAACATAAAAAAAAATTAGTGTGTCTCGTTTAAAAATAAACGTCGTCTTCTTATTGCATTATCTTTGGTTATCCATTTTAGTCCTCAGGATTAGGGCACTAAAAGCAACAATACAACCAATTGTAGTTGAACCGAGTTAAAGCTTGGTTGAATGTACAGGTTTCAAACTCCATTCAATTTTCATTAAATTTTTTTCTACAATAGAATTTTGCCAAATATTTTTAAGGTTTCAAATCAATCCTGGGCCTTATAATGAGTCAGCCAATAGTTCGAAAGTGTGTTTAAAGATAAACAGAAAATGAACTAGAACAATATATGGTATTGTATATTTGTAATACTAAACCAGTATCTTAATTTAATTAAGCTGTTTTCTGTTGAGTTTTTAATTATACTGCTCAATCTACTAAGTACACTGCCCAGTTCTCACACAATAATTGTCATAATAAAATAACTTAGTAATTCAAATATTATATAAAATGTGAACTGCAGTTTTAGCTAACCAAAAACATATCTTGAAGTAATATTTACTTTGAATTTATTTAAGAATGACTTGGAAAAACTTTGAATGTTTTGCTATAATGAGCTGATTTCCGATTAAAAAACAATTGAATTACAATCATTTATCCAAGTGGAAATCAATCTCCGGAGGTTATTGATCAAATAAATGAAAATATCATTACCATTTACCAACGAATAAAATAAAATAAAAAATTCAAAAATTCCTTACCTCCATCTTCCTGTTTTATAATAACACGTCTACCTAAATTCCGTAATCCACTGTTGTTTTTCAATTTGACTAAATCATTACGATTATTATTATTATTCCTATTTTGATGATGATGGTGACCGTGCCCAGCTGTAGGTGTAGATGTTGCGTAAATTATTTGGTTTATAATAAACAAAACTATTATAAAATTTTCCAAAAAATTAAAATTCATTTTTTTGCTATTGCTTGGAAAAGTTATGGTTTTTCCAGGGAAAATACGTTTTATAAAAATTTTATCATCCATCTCAATTATGTGTAGTTCATATATTTATGTATAAATAGAAAAGTTTTTGCCGGAAAAATTATTGAAAAATTATAAAATTTTAATTGAATTTTTTTATTGTTATTGTTATTTTTATTTACAATATAAATTTGACACTTTTTGGACAACTTTTTTGTTTATTTAGTTTTTATAACAATATGCACTTGAATTTAGTTTCACATTTTCATTTAATACTTTTGTATAGGATAAACACGTTTAAATGTTGTTGTTTGTGATAATTGTGATGTGGCCTGCAAAAGAAAAAAAATGTGGTTTGTTAATGGTTTGCTGCTAATTTAAGCCAAGTTTGGTGAGTCATTATCATTTTGATTTGAGCGTTCAACTTGATTTGTTAATACAGATGGTATTAATATGTACGAGTATAACTAATTACAACAACAAATTTTGGGTTACTCTATTAAATAGGAACTCATTTAATCCCGGTGTGAAAATCGATGTAAAAATGGTACAGGAAACACGAAAATTATAGTGTACCGATGACGGAAAAAACCCTAAAATGAATTAAAATTTATTTTACAAATTGTATGGTTATATGTATGGTCTGTACAGCATTATCTCTTGACGGTAAAAATATGATTTTGTAATTTATAATTTAACACTTTTTTTAAGGTTACTGAAACTTACCAGCCTTCAGGATTCGGCGAACCAATCATTAACTCATCCGAAATTCAAATGACTATAGAAACACATTCCAGAAGAAACACTAATTACAATGGGAAAATACGATTTTCCTTACCGAATTTCTTTACCATACTGCTTAGCAGATTTAAATAAATGAGGAGTCATCGAATTAACGATGGTTAAAGGACAAAAAATACTAGAATGAAAACCGGTAAGTCGCAGAATACTAAAAATGAAAAAATCACATAATCCCGAATTGTTCTAGTCCAACTATTAAAGTGAAGGAGTTTTGAGGAACCTAAAAGCAACATTTTTCAAAGTTAAGAATTTTTAAAATTTTAGAAATAGCTATTTTGAATTTCTGTCAAATTTGATGAATTTTATTTCCGATAATATCGAGAAGCTCAAACAACTTATTACAGCATCGAACTAACTGGTCGGTATTAACGAAATAAAACGCAAATTTCAAATCCCAGACAAATTTTTTTAATTTTGATCTTTTATTATTTATTTACCAACTATTCTACAGTAAAATGTACCTAATAAATAGAAATTCTACTTATGTAGCTCCTTTTGCAAAGTAAATTTTTTGCTATTATATCATATTATATTTTATTATATACTCGGCACTTTGAAATGAAGTTAGCCGAATATCGTTGATTTTTTCTTTGTTAAGGGGTAATAAGCGAATCAGTAAATTACTTTAAGAATTTTAAAGTAAAATTTTATATTTTTAAGAAAAGTGTGCTGTGAAAATTTTAATGGATGTATTTTGACATTTCCTTCAGTTTGCGCGTGCATTTTTTTACTCTGTTAACTGACAGCTGAACTGAACATGAAGTTCTTATGCGGGGCTCAGATGATCAATAAGTATTGCCAATGTTGAAAGAAATATTGACAAACAGCAATTGTCTCAGACGATCAAAACTATTGGCAATACACTTAAATGTCAAACAATGGAAAATATTTATTTTCATGTTAATATATTGTATTTTATAACAGGTGCCACTCTAATCACTACTTTTACCTAATATACTAAATAAGCAAATACTTACATAAATTTAATTTAATATTCATACAAATATTCATAAGTAATTGTTTCCTTTTCTTGGTTATTTACACCAATCTCAAATGTTGACAGCTCTTCGTATTGATTCTTTGTCAATAAAGTATCTCAGAAGATCAATAGTATTGTAGATATTTTATCAATCTTAAAAATATTTTGGCTTTCATCAAACCATCGCCACAATATTTTGTAATTGGGGCTTGCAAAATGCAATTATTTCTATTTTCATCTACCAGATGGCAATACCATAGGTCAAGGATAGAATAAAATTTGACATAAGAGAATTACACTGAAACGTATAGTAAAATAAAATAGTCTAGTAAATTATTTCCATTTTAAAATAGTAAAAAATAAAATGAATACGAACACTAACTAGGGCGAAATAAAAAAAACGAATTTTGATTTTTAATATAAACAAAAAAACTTACAACTTGTCAAACTTTTGTGTGATTATTTTAATAGTTAATATTTATACCAATCGAAATGGTGACAACTTGCTGTGTGTCAAACTGAAATAATAAATTTACAAGAAATGATTCTTTAAAATTTCATCGGTTTCCTAGCCAATTAAAAAGAAAATGGATTATTAAATTAAGACTGGGGAAAATACCATCAAAATGGTTCCACGTCTGTTTTTGCACCTAATAACTTTACTTTTTTGTTAAATCTTGAGTTGACATTTTATTGTAAAATCTAAATACTAAAATTAATTTACAAATAACATTATTACATAATTGATAAACTAAGAAGGGAACGATATGCGAAGTCTAAACGCAACATGAAACCATCTTTTAAAATACGTAAAAGTAGTGTCAACTTATATAAAACCAGATTGAATCAATATTTTTAAATATTTATTTCGGTGGCTTAGCTCACATAACATTTTTAAGGTTAACACAAATCACAAATTTAAATCGATTTTATTAAAAAGAAACATTTGTTTATCTATTTAGAATAACTAAACGCGCTGAGGATTCCATGTTTACAATTTCTGTTATTAGTGAAATCACTTAAATATATTTTAAAATATAAAAAATAATTTCATGTTATTTATTTCGCTATACATTTCTATACAAAACTTAAATGACAATTGTCATTCTATCCTTGACGTATGGTACTGCCTTAAAAAAGAGCGGCAAACATTTTAACTAAAAGCATGCCCCGTTGACAATCCTTCAATAAGTGTACTCACTGTCAGAATTGTTGTTTTTAAATTGTGTTTTATGGATACCACTCGCTGTTTATTCCCTAGATGGCAGCACTAGTTAGTTTTATGGTTTGTTCAAGTACACATTATTATTCGATCTATCGAAGAGAGCTAAGAACATGTGTTTTTTTTTTCATTACTTTGTGATTAACAATAAATACTTTTGTTCATTAAACATCCGAAGTTATTAAGTTATTTACCCATAATTCCACATATAATCGACAGGTTATGGACCTAGAAACGTGTTTTGGGTAATATTTTCGGAAATAAATGCGAAAATAAGACAAATTTTGTGAGGTTATATCCAGCCGTGTACGAAGTGAAAATTGTAACCGTCGACCAAAATTGTTCAGAAGATGGATTCAGAATTATCCAGAGTAAGCAAATTACAAGGAATTGAAAACTGGAATCTATGGAAATTCCAGATTCAGATAATTTTGAAGTCAAATGAAGCATGGGACATAGTAAATGGCACAAACAAACAACCTGCACCCGTGGCAACAGATGCGACGGCTGATGAGAAAAAGGAAAATGCCGAAGCGATACGTAAATGGAATAAAATGGTAATCGTTACCACAATATCTGAACAAACGATGATGCATATTTTGACCTCGGGGATTCTGAGGCAATGTGGAAAAAGCTAACCAATATATATGAACAAAAATCAGAATCTACAATCCACATTTTACAGCAAAAGTGGTTTACATTGGCTTAAGATCCTTCACATGATATTACAGCACATATCTCAAAAATTGAAGATATATCTAATCGACTACAAGCAATGGGAGAGAAAATTGAAAATAAGGGAGTAATGACCAAAATTCTCCTAACTTTTCCACCAAATTTTGACCATTTTATCAGTGCCTGGGAATCAACGGCTACCACCGATAGAACGTTAGCCAACCTAACCTCGAGATTGATAATTGAAGAGATGAGACAAAGTCAAAGAGAAGTAGAACTTAATGCACTTGCTTCTAATGTAAGAGTAAGCAGTAAGAATCATTTTTACAAGAATAATATTGGTAACAAAAATACTCAGTATGTTAAGAATAAAAACGATAACCAAAAAAATACAAAAAGAAAACCTGGAAAATGTAATTTTTGTCATAAACCTGGACATTGGGCAGCAGAATGTTGGGACAATCCAAAAAGTAAACATTATAAATTTAAAAATTCCAAAGTTTCAAGAGAAGAAAGAGGTGAAACTCTTATAAGCGAAGCATTTACCTCAGTACAAAAGACAGCGAAAACTACAGTCGAGGCCTGGTATATGGAGACTGGAGCGAGCGATCACATGACTCATAAACTAGAGTGGTTCACATAAACTACACACCAATGAAAGATGACATCAAAATAAAAATTGGAGACGGAGAAACCATTTCAGGCAAAGGTAGAGGTAGCATAAATATTTCAGCATTTAATGGAGAAAAATGGACAGAATGTCACCTTTCAAATGTACTCTACGTGCCTAAGCTGAAATACAATCTCTTTTCTGGCGGTGTGGCCTTGGATAGAAATTTAACTCTAGAAGCTGATAAAAGATTCTGTAAATTCAATAAAGAAGGCAAAACCATAGCTGTAGGTGAGAGACAAAACAAATTATTTGAAATGAAAATTAAGGTAATGCCAATCGAAAATGGCAAAGAAAGTGCTGATGAATATCAAGCATGTATTGCTGAGGAAAGTTCCTTTCAAGAATGACATCAAAAATTAGCTCATCAAAACTACAGTCAAGTTAAAAAAATTTTGAAAAATTATGACATTAATCCAAGAGGAGATGACAAAATAGTCTGTGAGCCTTGCGCATTGAGTAAAATCCATCTACTACCTTTTCCTCAGCAAAGCAGTACAAAAACTAGTCGTATTGGCCAAATAATCCACGCAGAAGTGTGTGGACCACTACCAAAAAAGTCATTCACAGGTGCAAAGTATTTTCTTCAATTATATTTCTTGGGTGCAGAATCAGACGTACTGGAGTGTCTAAAAGACTTTATAAAGAAAACAGAAAAACATTGCCCCAGAGGAATAGAAATTTTTAGATCTGACAATGGCCTGGAATTTGTCAATCAACAAGTCACAAAATTGATGAAAAAATATGGAATTTCTTTTTATTCAATATGGAACCAAAATTCAGTAGTCTATTGCCCTGAGCAAAATGGCAAAATGGAACGTGAAAACAGAACTGTTGTAGAAGCTGTTCGTACAATGCTACATGCTGCAAAATTTGAACTTAAATTCTGGGCAGAAGCAGTAAACACTGCCGTTTATATTTTGAACTGCACAGGAACCAGTAGCATTTAGAATAAATCACCATATGAAATTTGGTACAACAAGCGACCAGATATTCAGGAATTCCATATATTTGGAGAGAAAGTTTACGTGAAATTGCCTGAAAATAAAGTAAAGATCTCAAAGGGGAAATAGCTTACTTTGTAGGCTACGGCGATACTGTAAAAGGTAACAGAGTTTGAATTCCAAAGGAAAATGATATTTTTGTCAGAAAACATATTATCTATACAGGAAAATTAATGGAATCTACTAAATCTATACAGGAAAATTAATGGAATCTATCAAAATCAAGCACCATTGTATCTGAAAGAAAAGATGACGAGCAAATTGAAGAAAATTTAGAAAATCTTGAGTTACCTAACCAATTATCTGATTCAGAAGAAGAAAATGAGAAATTTTGTACGCCAAAAGCCGGAAGGAGTACAGGGATACATCTAAGAGATCGATCCAAACTAAATAAACCAAAGAAATTAGAAGACTACGAAGTAGATTTGGATAATGTCTGTGATTATTGCATTGTAAACCCAGAAGAACTGCTGACTTTTCAACAAGCAGTAAATAGTACGAATACACAAGAGTGGAAACAAGCTATGGAGGAGGAAATGAATTCCAAAAACCAGCAAAGTGTGGGAGCTCGTTGAAATACCAAAGAACTCGACCATAGTTGAAAATAAGTGGGTTTATAAATTAAAAACTGACCTTTAGAGCCAGATTAGTAGCCAAAGGCTTCTCTCAGCGTGAAGGAATAGACTTCAACGAAACCTTTAGCCCTGTAGTAAGGGTTCGACTCCATCCGAATCTTATTAACAGTGATCGTTCAAGAAAATTTAGTACTCAAACAGTTTGACGTAAAGACTGCCTTTTTAAATGGTGATATAGAGGAGGTTATATACATGAAGCAGCCAACAGGATTCAACGATGGTACAACAAGAGTATGTAAGCTACTAAAAAGTTTATATGGTTTACGTCAATCGTCTAGATGTTGGAACCAAAGAATAAAAGTTTTTCTAACAGACTATGGACTCAAACAATCAAAGGCTGATCCTTGTATATACATGTTAATCAAAAATAATCTGAAAATACTCCTAGTGAGCATCTATATGATGGACTAGTAGCTGGAATCGACGAAGAGACTGTGAATGATTTCTTGTGTGCACTTCAGAAAGAATTTGACATCACTTCTGGCGATGCTGATACTTATTTTGGTTTACAGATTGAAAGACAAAACGATGGCTCTATTCTCTTACGTCAAAGTGCCTACACAAGAAAAATTCTCAATAAATTTAATTTAGAGCAAGCAAATGCTCTTGCCTTGCAATACCAGCCGATCCACATCAACAGTTGAATGTAAATGATAATGAGAAGACTGAGTTAACAACTGCTCCCTATAGAGAAGCTGTGGGCAGCTTGTTATATTTATCAAAAGGTACGAGACCAGATATATCCTTTTAGGTGAGTATGGTTAGTCGATATATGGAAAAACCAACGAAATTGCATTGGAATGCAGTCAAGAGAATAATGAAGTATCTAAAAGGAACTGTTGATTATGGTTTGCACTTTAAGAAGCAGAAAACATTATCCTTATGTGGCTACAGTGATGCAGATTTTGCAGGAGATATTGAAACACGCAAATCAACTAGATTAAGACAGTCTATAGTCGCCACCTCTACCACTTATTCGGAATACATTGCAGCCTTTCAAACAGTCAAGGAAATAATTTGGCTCTTAAAGTTAATCGGAGAAATCTATCCTCATCAAAATATAGCTACAACTCTCTATATTGACAATCAAAGTACGCTTGAATTGATTAAAAATCCTGTTCTTCACAAACGAAGTAAACATATTGACGCACAATATCACTACATCCGAGAACAGTATGACAAGAAAGTTTTTCAACTCAAATACATCAACACCAAGGAACAGCCAGCAGATATCCTCACCAAACCCTTGGAAAGAAGAATCTTCGAATTTCATCGCAACAGAATATGCTACAAACTTGAAGAGGATTCATAACTGTTGCATACTGTATTTTTTTTCTGTAAAAATTGTTTGTTCGATTTTGTATAATTTTGATATTCCATAAAACAGTGGGAGTGTTAGAATTTTTGTTTTTAAATTGCGTCTTATGGATATCACTCGCTGTTTAATCCCTAGATGGCAGCACTAGTTAGTTTTATGGTTTGTTCAAGTATACATTATTATTCGATCTATCGAAGAGAGCTAAGAACATGTGTTTTTTTTTCATTACTATGTGATTAACAATAAATACTTTTGTTCATTAAACATCCGAAGTTATTAAGTTATTTACCCATAATTCCACATATAATCGACACTCACATGTTCAATAGTATTGCCAATACTGAAATATTGGCAATAGATATTGATCATCTGAGGCCCGCATTAGAGATTCACTAGTCAGTAACATGCACTTCACATTCTGTATATCGCGTTCTTATTTAAAATTGTTACTGATTCGCTGGTTCCCCATTAGTTTGCTTTTACGCTTTGATAATATTTATTATGTTTAATTTTTGTTTATTTATTTTAGATTTTTAAGTAATATAAGTACAATATTCCTAAATAACTGGCGAAACACATTGTATATAAAAAAGTGTAATGGTTATACGCGGAAAGATGAGGAAAACGTGGTCAAAAAGCAAGTATCGTTAAACACCCTTCAAACAAGGTGTTACGTTTACATATCATAAACGAAGGAATTTCTTCATACGACTCTTCGTAAACGTAAGATTTTAGCGTTACAAAAACCTAACATTTATGTTGTCCACGTCCCACGCTAATTAGACTTTTTGGCGAAGAGTTGTGAATGTATTAGTAATTCGTAAATGCTAAGACTTAATGATACATTTACGTATCAATTTCAAGCAACATTTACGAATTAAACAAAACGTTTCTTTAAAGCAACATATTTTCGGAGTGAATATGATCGATAGTAAAACCATTAAATAAAAATGCAAAATTAATATGATAATTCATCACAAAAATTATAATTTTATTATTTCATATAATGCAGTCTTAATATTAGGTATTAAAGTAAAGAAAATTAATTCAACATAACATTAAATTATTAAATTAAACAAAACGTACGTTTGATTTTGTTATTATTCTTTTACGTTATTTTTTGATTTTGATTTTTGGGCCCTATCCTTAGCGTATTGGAACCACCTTTTAATTGTACTGATTACATCACCCCTCTTACATGTAGAACATTTTTTTTAGTGCACATTCTGAAACAAAAAAGAATTCGTTTTATGAAGGTAAATTTTATTATTTAAATAATTTTACCTTTTAGGCTGGAAACACACCGAATTAGACAAAACGTTTTTGCTTTGTGTAGGCAAGACGATTTCTCTAAACATAGTGCACATTCAATCAAACAAATTGTTTTTAGTCAAATTGTCTCGTGTTGCTTTATAGGTTGGTGTGAATTGATTTCATAGAATACAAAATGTCGTCGGAGTCAGAGGATGATTTTGTATTATATGCTTATTATTTTATATATAAATATTATAAACCAACCTAAAGATTCGGCAGTATGTATAATGTAGGTATATATATATATATATATTGTAAGTAGGTATATTGTATTTTAATACAAGTTTTTTTGTACCACAAAAATCCTTATTAATTTGATTTATAAAACAGAAACCACGAAACGACTTCAAACACTTTCTTTTTTTGATTCAATCAGTTTTGTGTTGTGTTGCTTTGATTTGTGTCAGTGTGAATTAACACATTGATTTATGGAGTATGAACACCTTCAATCATGTTTCATTAGTCAAATTTGACTTAACACAATTTTGCTTTATTATGTGTGAATGGACTCATAAAGCACAGTACAATGTTTGCCGTTCTATGTTTTATAAAACAAAATGTTTGACGTAAAATTGTTTTGCCTGATTCAGTGTGCATAGCGCTATACAATCGTATGCATTTTGGCCGCAAGTCGCTTTAAGACAAGAAAAAAACGTTTTGTCTAATTCGGTGTGTTTCCAGCCTTAGTATCTCCATTATGAAATAGCCTTCAACGGCAATGTTTTCATAGCGACCATACCATGAGAAGTGAGCCGCTGCATCGTTTGTAATAAATAGTTTCAGCCCGTTTCGAACAAATTTTTCTAAATTCTGATTGGGTATGTTATCAAAAAGTTTTCTCTGAAATAACAAAAAAAATAATAATTATTAAATGTTCATATGTAAACTTAATTTTATTTTGTGTAGGGAAAATCTTACCAACGCTTCTTCTTTGACTGGATCCTCTTTGATGTCCGTTTCAATCTTTTGAAAATCTGCAGCTGACTGCAATGGAACCTCCAATAATTCGGGTTGTAACTTAGAGTCAGAATTAGTTTGTTTGATTTGGAATTCTTTTTGCTCTCGGCATAGCAGTTTTACTGCTCGTAATATAACCCGCATTATCTTGCCGTGCTTTTGTAAAATTCGAGCTACATTAATCGAGTCTGATTGTGTCTCGTTAATTGATGATGTGTCTGTTATTGATTTGGATGGTACTGTCGATAATAGTGAAGCTGAAATATTTTGGCGATTCGATTGTAAATTTTCTTTATTAGGAGGGTATGGCTTAAAATTAAATTTTTTTTTGGGTGCAGGTTGCAGGACGCGTGGTTTTGTCTATTGCCGTAAACTGAGCATAGTTAGCTTCTTCATCCGAGTCAAAGAATTCTGAATCGTATATAACTTGCCCGTCTTGAGACATGCCTGAAAACATTATTTTTAACATAATATTAATTTACATGTTGGGATGAAATAAAAATAATATTTGAGCCGGAGTCAATTTTGATAATTTTTGTTTGAATATCTTGAAGATCACAAAAATGTTATTCCTGAACATATTCTTCAATATCAGTGCAATAAATGCCTAAGTTTGTCGAATCAATGGGGTAACTAAAATAATTTTTTTAATAGTTTTCTCACAATCTGCAGCAATTGAGTGCGCATTTCTTTACCATTTTTTTAAGTTTTTGTAAATAATTTTCAAATTTGAAGATTATCTAAAGGTTCGTATAATTTGATATCATTTGCCAAATGAAGAAGACTGTGGACGCTAAACGATAAATGTTCTAGACCATACAATGAAGAAAATTCTGTAATAAATTCCTTCAATAAATCAGCAGCACAATTATTATTACATATAGTTTTCTAAAACTCCTTTAAGTGCCACTAGCCCGGTCTACAACAAAAATGTTCTGTATTCCGTTGCTTTCCAATGTTCCGTTTCATTTAAAGTTCTCTGTTTCCTAGCGAACTCAAATAGAATGGATTTCCGAATTTGTGTTAAGTTAGCATTTATGGCATTAATGGCATTTTGTTTTAGAGAAAACGGTTTCCGTTTAACTGTCGTTAGCAAATTAAAAATTTGTCGTGTTACGCCGAGTAATGCACAATGCATTTAATCAATAGAAAATTGCGAAACGCACCCAATATTTAGTGATTTCAATAATAAATCTATTTTCTTATGGCGCTCTTTCTGATTTCTCTCTTAAATCATTGTCAGTTCTCAGAAAATTATGAATTTTAGGAAAACATACTCTATGTTCGACGTAAATACCTTTTATTTTACATTTCGTGCAACAATGATATCCCGAGTGACTTTTTACACCTGAAATATAATAAGAATTAGAGTAATAATTAATTTTAAATGACAATTTTATGTTAGCAAATTATACCTAATATAAAGGAGCATGCTGGAGCATCACATATAAATGACCTCAAACAAAACTTAATATTTTTTTCTTCACATTTAACCCCACTTTCATAAAGATGTTGAACTTCTCTAACAAATGCTTCCAGGAAGTCATTATTGCACGATGGTTTGTTATATCTATGATATACACCAACCAAAAAAATAGTTTTGTAAGATGGACTATTACCCAGTATGAGGCACAATTGGCTATTTGAGCTCTTTGCTAATGGTACGCCGTTTATCCCAATATCCACTTTGATTTCATTCTGATTGTACGCATTGTCTTTTAGGAATTTTTCGATGTTATGTTTTAACCCAATATGAGTATAACTACTATTTTGTTTCCACTTTAATATTTCTGGAGGAGGAAATGATAGGAATATCTTTTGGTACTTTCAAATGTAATGTAATTCCATAAGATATTTAAAAGGGCATTTTCACATGTCACTGTTATATTAAACTCAACACACCACTCAGCTAAATCTTTACTAAATTCTTTATTTTTGGATACGCTAATATCGACTTCATCGGATCCTGGCTTCATAAAATCCAAGGAATCCTCTAATTGAGCTGTATCAAATTCGAGATAAAGACTTCCTCCGGTAAAGTTGACAAATGATTATCGTTATCTAATTCCATCAAACCGGTATTTCACAATTATTATTGACTTTTTTCCTATATTTTTTCTTTAGTGTCCGAACATAATTTTTTAATGTCTCTGTTGATTGTATAATACTCTTTTTTGTCCATTTTATTTAATTATATAATATGTAGATAACAGAAAATTTTAACAAAACCAATTTTTCAGCTTACGTCGTTTCAAAATCACGTTTTCATTCTGTGTTATTTTGTAAGTGGTGGGAAGACAAGAATACAAATTTAGATACCTACCAGACCAAGTAGTTTTATGATACCAATCACAAGAAACTCTTCCTTTTGGTTCATGAATCAAAAGAATGTCCAAAAAAGGAATCTTGTTTCTTTTTCTAAAGTTGAAAATCTAAAGAGTTTAAAATTGAAATGTCTATATTTTCCATTACTCTTAATTTGCAATGATGGGAGTTATTGGAGAACACATAGGTGAGCCCAAAAATTTGTTTGTAAATTTTGTTATCAAAATAAAATTCTGAATTATTTAAAACGATATCCAAAGCTGTAAAAAATTGTATTTTAGTTCATTTTGATTTAGAATTTCTCCAATTTTGACTAATAATATTTTTTCCAATTTGGTTATCGAAATTAGTAAATAAGGAAGTGACATCTAAAGAGATTAACAAGAAATTTGGAGGGATGGTTAGATTACTGATTTTGTTTTTGATATCTTAATCTATATTTTTGAAAAAATATCTATTCCTGCACTTGATTTCAGAATGTTGCCTAAAAATGATGATAAAGAATATGCTAAGGAACTTACTAAGGACTTGCTAAGGAACTTACAATTGACCTATACGGTAAGATTGGCTTATGGATTTTGGGTAGGCCTTATAATTTTGGACTCACTGGAGTAGAACTCGTCAGTTTTTTTTTGTCTCTAAATCTGTCTTGCCAAATTGTTCCCACCCCATTCTTTTACTAAAGAATTTATTTTTGTTTGAATTGGTGTTGAATCTTCTTTTGGTATTTGTACGTATGTGGATGTGTCACTTAATAAATGATTCATTTTATCCATGTAATCTGTTCGTAATGTTAAAACCTTAGTATTCCCTTTGCCCGCTCTTGTCACCATAATATTTGGGCTGTCTCTTAAAAGAGACTTAGTTTGTTTTACGTAATTTAAAATTCTTTTTTCAATTGGTATTAAATTTTGTGAATTTGTACTGTTTTAGAAATTTGTAAAAATGTTTATGAAATTATTCCGAATATTAATGCGATCATTATCATTTAAACCGAAAATTGCACTTTCAACATCCGAGATAATTTTGAAAAATGGTATTGCAGTACCAATAGTTGGTGGACAAAATTTATTTCCTAAACTTAAAACGAATTTGATGTGAAACGGAACTTTGATATAAGGTTTTCATAACGCTTATGAGAAGATTCCGAAAATGAATCGAAAGCTAAAGCTGTAATAAAGTTTTTTAAAATAAAAAAGAGCCCTAAACCAATATTTTAAAAATTTATTTTAATTTTAAATCATTGGCACAATAAAATAAAATTAACTATTTTTATAGTTCTTATCATTTTTGTTGTATAACAACTCTCTACTCCCTTTTCGGACCGCTTCAATTATTTCATTATCCTTATCACTGTTCATACCTAAAACAACAATATATAATTTTGAATAAAAAAAATCAATCAAAAAATCAATTTTAATAAAAATTTTAGGTTTTAAAATAACAAAATTATTAATGAAAAAAGTTAAATTTGTAGTATAACGTCACTTTTATATTATTGATAATAATTTTAATAACATAATACTTACTTTTGCTTTAGTTTAATTTGATTAACTATTAATATTAAAAAAATAATTGTTTTTATTTTTTATCACAATTTCTTTTCTTAAAAATGATTAATAAAATTTAATGTCAAAATCAAAATAAGCACAAAATATTTTTTGGGCGCAATTATAGCTCATATTGTTAGTTTTTTGTATGATTAAGTTGGTCGTCTGCGAATATTTTGCTTAAAGTTAAAAAAATATTTAAAAGAGATATTTTAAGATAAATATTTTATCTTCGTGGCAGTTTCCATTCGCTCAACTTGAGTCATTTGATTGGCAGAAAAGTGTGAATCTAAAAATTCGCACAAAAAAATCACAGTCGAACAGTCGCCTTTAGTGTCATGACGAATCTTTATAATATTATAAAAAATTAATAAATAATTGATTTTAAATAAATACTCGTAAGCGTTACTTAATTATATAATTTTTTTAATTTAAGAATACCCTCCTCCCCCGCCCCCCATTTCAACAAATTTCTGGCTACGCCACTGGTTAAGAGAGCTTTAATGAGATTAATTCAATCTTCATTGGTTTCTGGATTCAAGGTATAAACATATGTATATTTACCATAAAATTTAAAATATCGTTGCATTTAATAATAAAGTGTTTTTCATTCAATCGGTTTCCTTTTTTTCTTTAAACTTAATTAAATACCAAACGAAAAAAATACTTTCCAATTCAAGAACTTATTCGCTTGGCTGCACTCAAATTTAATTTTTTCTGCTTTTGCTTGAATACAAAAGAAGCGACAAAACAAACTTAACGACTTTAAATTAGCTTGACAATCGTCTACATTAAATATTTTTTTTTTTTTTTTTTATGATTATATTATACATCTATTGAAAGTGAATGAACTCATTTTACGTGATTAGTTTTCGGCAAAAATATTGATACGATTTCTTATGAATTTTAATAGTTCAAGTAACATACAAAAAAACAAACGTAAAATCCATAAACAATTTTTGTTTTCCGTTACCTTATGCAAAAATTATAGAAAACATTCCGTAAATAACGTTAATGACAAAAGATTAGATGATACGATGGTCTTGTGGTCACAAAAATTACAAGTTATGTGACAGCATGTTGTGTATGCATATTAGATGAATACAAATCGTATCGTACATAAATATAAATTGAAAGTTTTATAGTTGCATGCATAAAAAACCAACTATATATGTAAGTACATAAAATTGCAAAAAAACTCGTTCATCTGTTGTTAAAATTAGAAGAAGGCAATGAAGATGAAGAAATGAACTCTATCATGTACCGTAAATATAATTTTTGTAATAAATAAGAGTTTTATTTAATTTTTTTTTTTTGTTACTTAACTTTTCTTATCCAATCCCTATAATTACGTTTAACTGTTATTTTCTGTTTATTTCTTCTCCATACAAGCTCCCTTTGTAAAAACATTGTACTAACTCTTACTCGTAAATCTGAATGCATATGCGATTTTTCAAACTCATTTCAAGATCATCACAATTGTTGTACGAATTAAATGTAGTTCTTGATTATTCACATTTTTTTTCGGTTTTTTGGTGCTTAATTAAAATCGAGCGTCAGCCGGTAAAGAAATAAAATAATTTGTAAAACGAAAACCACACAAAACTTGCCGTTACATCACAATAAAATGTATAATGCTTTTGAACATAAAAGAAGCACATCACATATATTTTGTGTTGATGAGAATATGAGATAACATCATCTCAAGAAATCAAAACACAGAAAAACAACGACCAATAAGTTTTTTAAAGAAGAAGAATATAATTCATTTCGCTGAGGTATTGAATCGTGCCGTAAGAAACAAAATTATGGTATACAAAATAAAATGAAAATAAGACGAGAGTATTATTTTCAAATCTGTAGAATTATTTTATATGTGGTTTATATATAATGAATGCGGTATAATATTGTTTAAGCTTCTCATCTTATACAGTATAAATTTTTGTACTTGACCTGTATTCAATTTTCTATGTACAAAGAAGCAGTGGGTATTTTTATTATCTTGCAAATGATGACTGGCATGGGTGTTGTTGCTACGTAGTAGCAATTTTATGCAGAAAGAACATTACATTGCAAATGTTTAATAAAACTTTCACTAGAATGATAGATAAAAATAGATGTTCATAACAAGTTATGTAGGAGTTCAAACAGTTGCATGCTAAATTATCCAGGTTAAGTTTCTATTTCGAAGCTTGTATAAAGGTTTTCTAAAATCAATGTTTGTAATGGTAGTCTTTGGGAAGTGTTACTATCGAATTTCGATGTAGTACCGACTAATTACTTTCATGTCAAAATACATGATAAGATAAACTAAAAAAAATTACAGCGTGCACCTCCATCCCTCCCCCTTCCCATATAAGCTACCTGGTTCAATAGCTCTATTTTCCTTGGTATATGTTCAAATTTTGACCGAACCGGTTTTCATTACGTCTATTTTCAAAGCTTTAGGTGGGTTCCTGAATTGAAATACCTGGTTATTTTGAAAAAATGGCATTATTTTACAAAGTTCTTAAATTCAGATGCCTCCAAATGTCGCTGACAGCCTGATTTATAATATTTGTTGAAAACTGCTCAAATTTAGCCAGACTATTACTAAATTCGCAAATTTTATAATTCGACGAACAAGGCAAGCGTTGCTTAAATTTATGGAGCTTACCATTATAATGAGGCTGAAGAAATTTATTTGTCAAGTATTTTAAATATTCTCATTGTAGATTTCGATCGAACCTCTTACTCCTAAAATGAAAATTTGAATCCCTTGAAATATTAAGTTTTTAACACCAAACCTAAATTTATTTTAGTGGATTCTACCGCTTCTTTCATAATTAACTACAGCGTACACACTTTCAGTGGCAGTTAAGGTGATCAATGCTAAAAAACTATCAACGAGACTTATTTTTGGAAAACACGAAAATTTGTAATATATCAGGTTTTGCTTTTAAACAACTGCAGGAATAAGACGGTAAAACCTATTCTGATTTCAAAATGTTAAAATTATTTTAAACACCAAGTGTTCATATTTGCTAAGACTAGTAAAATGGAAAAAGGAATTTTGTATAATACACTAACCGACAGTTATTTTTTACGATTCAGGTAATATTAAGACGTGGTTTGGTTGCCGAATAAGAATTCCAACAACTTAAAAGCTACCCAAGAGATATATCAACCTGAATCCGCCAACTATCAGAGACGCATAAGTTTTGTAATGCATAAGAAATAAAAGGAAAATAATTTAACTAATCCTTCCTATTTTAGTTTGACTCAAATTTTTTGGAAACTTCCCCGAAAAAAAAAAACTTGAACAACTATTTTAAGTAATTTTTGGAAGCTGGTCACCGTTGAGCTATGTGCAAGTTCACAAAGTTACAAATATACAAAAAAGCTGCCAAAATAAAAATAATTTAAAATATTAGCCACGCTTCATGAAATCAAGTGTTCTGGATCAGATCAATTTTTACATTAAAACATCAAAAATTACTAATTTTTGTTTTTGGGTCAACATTTTTATCCTAGTATTTCTTTGAGTTCATGATACTTGATTGGATCATTAGGTCTACGAAGTATTCCGTTCTGAATTTTTTTTAATTTAACTCTGATTTTGTTATGAAAACTACTACTCAACTACTTTTCAAAATCGTAGTGGGTTGCGAAACAACATACTTTTCGCAACTAGTTAGAAATGAAGAAAATTTCACAAAATGACGGTGAAATATTCATTGCAACACCAGTTTACCTACTTCATTTACAAAAAAAAAAAATGAAATTAATTATTATTTCATCGATGAAATAGTTTCACTGTTTTTTATCAAAATTAGAAAAACTTGTATGACACCATCAGGAAATGCCATTTTGTGTGACTTGTGCGAACTTTGCATATCACAAACGTCTCACTAAAGGAGCAGTTCGCATAAATAGGTATTTTGTATTAATATCTTGGACTTTCTTTTTTATTCTTTACAACATTTTTGAATCTACTAAGTATTATTTTCAGTTACTGATCAAACGTTAAGAAATATAGCTATTAATTCAATGTTGTTTTATGGGATCACATATTTTAAACCTCGTCAAGATGCTAGTAAATCGTAGAAAAAGAGCGGAAACTGTACTTGCCAAATTTTTGGTGTACTTGAATAAATTATACTCAACAATTCGTCCAAGACAATGAGCTAATAAAATGTTTATTAGATCGTAACATCAATTCAAGCTACAATTTTAACTGAAAACCAACCCCATAAGTTTTTATTATCTCTGTGGTGTCAAATTATTAATTCTATGACAAACCAAGTCTTCTGTGCCATTTATGAAGAAGTGTATTAAGCGGAATAGAGACTTTGGAAATGTGGATGAATTACCTGAAAAAGGTTTAGATAGAGTCACTTCATAGAAGGACGATAAGGTCATTTTGAAGTTGTTCGAGAAAAATCCAACAATTAACCTACGACAAGCAAAATGAAAACTAGGTGCGAGCGCTGCTGAAGTGTCAGTCAACACAATTCGATGATGGCTTGGAGAATTCCACAAAAAGGTGGTTGACTTGAGCAACTGAAACTCAAGTCTTAAGACGACAATGCTTAGAGAAAAATTAATAACAACCACACAGCAGACTGTTCGCGTTTTCAAAACATTTGAAAATACTTTACTGCAGCATATGCGGCCAAATTAAGTGAAAGTTATACTAGGAGATGTCAGTCTATGAAGATAATAATGGGAACTGCCGACATACTAGTGTAATTATGTTTTAATATCTATTTTGTGAAATAAATGTCTATTAGTTTATTTATTGTTTTTTTTAACATACTGTAGTAAATTATAAAGTTTTTACTCAACTCTTTAAAAAGTGCAAGATGAAAGTTTTGCGGCAAAAGTAAGATTTTGAAAACCAAGATTTAGTACTCAACTCTTCTCTCTTGCTCATCTGAGAGTCTAAAAATTAGAGAGTGGTGAACGATATTGACAACTCTGTCGGTTCAAATAAATTTGACTTTGTTGCTGCAAATGTATCGTACCACGCTCACACTAATGCTTTTTTTATGGGAAATTGATCCACAAGATGGTTTATTCCTCTGAGCTCATACGGTATTCAGTGAAATTTTTTTTTCTGCAGCGTTAGTGCAGTGATTTACCACATTGGAATACTGTGATATATTTCACGGACCATAGCCAGAATTTTTTTTACGAAGAACTATGTATTGTTTATAATTTGCTAATACCTCGACTACATGGTTGCTTTCTATATATATAGGAAGTAATCAAAGGTATAATTAGAAATTTAGTCTGAAAATATATTTTTGGTTTTCCTCGTTCTGATCGAAACTGAAATTGCAAAACTCTTGATAAGTTAGTCCTTCGTAAAGATTTAAAGATCAGAGGTTATGTAATGTATGGGTAGAGTATAAGTAGCAAGAGTATAATAGATCATGTTTTATCGGAAGATGGCAGCATCAGCGATTTTAGTATAAAAATGAAACAAAAACAAGTTTCATTTATAGTTCAAACTTCAATTTATTTTATGGAACCAAAATGGATCAAAATAATAATATGGGTGATATATATATAAGCAAAATTTGTCTTTTAGCTGTCATAGAATTTAACGTTAGATTATGATTCAATATTAAAATCATGAAGTAGTCCTCTGACGGAAAAATCACGGCATGTTCTACGAAAAACCGAAACTTTTTTCGGGAAAAGTAGTCGATTAAAAATGGAGTCTCCTAAAATGTTACCTCTTCCTGACCCTCCATCACGAGTTATGATTTTTTGAAGTTAAAAATTGATTGATTTTAGGCTATTTTCTATAGCTAGCCATTTAGTTAGGTTGTTTGGTTTTTAATGTTTTTTATTGAATTTTTACTTACTTTTTGCTTACTTTTTACGTAACTTTTGTAATCCTGAGGTGGGTTGTAACTGTGAATAGAATGCGAAATATATAAAACAATCGGCATTTGGGTATGTCGAGACAGACATTTTCAAAACCATATATGTATTTATAATATATGTATATATCAGATAAATCGAAAATCTACCAAAATGGTATCACCAAATTTATGCCATGTTTTAAATTTTAATATTGATAACGCTTTTAATTTTTTTCGCAACGGACTACCGATAAAACAATGAAACTGAAAAAATATATTTGTCCACGTCTAACTTATAATACGTTTATTTCTTCAATTATAATGATATCCGTTATTCACTGCTAGTTTATCTAGTAGTTCCTTCTTCCATTATTCACTACTACCAAATAAAAATTTCATTTTTGAAATTTTATCTAGTAGTCTCTTGCTATTTTCGTTAATAAGCGTATTGGTTTCAACCAAAATGAGTTAGGTATTTTTTTGGTTAACGCCTGGTCAAAGCAATAGCAAAAATTAACCAAATTTTGGTCTAATTTTTTTTCGTGTATTTTCTTGTCAATTTGACTCTTTTGGCAGGTATTAAAACTAAAAATTTGGTTAAGATTTGTTTAACCACTCATTTTTTTTTGGGGTTAGAACAACTATATTTTGGTCTATCTAGTACGATTGCTGTTGTAATTTTTGTTTTTTGGTGAAAGCAATACAACTATTATTAAATTGGGACGTCCAAATGTCGATATAAATTATTTTAGGTTTATTTAAAGGATTGGATAATAAAATACAATTTTTTATCGGTCGTGGACAAAGTATCGTATTCTACTCGCATATAATGGCTGTTATTCACTCAGATGATTTACGACACTCGCCTATTGGCTCGTGTCGGTAAACTTCATCTTCGTAAATAACAGCTATCATTATATGCTCGTTGAATAATACACTATTACACAATCAGTGAAATGCTTATTCTCAATTTACTAATTCGTATAAAATGCCAAGACCAGGGCCCGTATTCTTGAAATTCATCGAAAAAATTCGCCGGTGACTTTGGTATGAAACAATTTAAATTTTCGACTGAAATGATGTATTTCACTAGAAAATATTGGGCGACTTTTTTTGATCGAATTTCAAGAATACGGGCCCAGAAGCTTGAAATGGTTAAAAATGTATCCAGACAATTCAAATACATAATAAAAAATGGAGGTGTGGCTAACACACGACTTTCTTTTACGAACAGAGAATTTTGAGAAATTTTATTTTTTTTTTATAATTTTTTAATTTTATTTTTAATTTTTTGGTTTTATTAGTTTTTAATTTTGGAAACATTTTGTATTAAGTAGTTTTTTGTAAACCTTATACTTTTTAAGATATTTGCAAAATAAATTTTCTGGACCAAGGAACTGGCTATATCCGGTTAGCCGATTTGGAGTAAAATTCACTGGGACCTCCCAATTTATGAAAAACGCTTAAATCTGAAGTTTCAGTTCGATTGGTTAAACCATCTGCGCTGTAGGGAGGACACAGATTGATAGATTGACAGACAGACACCATTTCGATACTTACTTTTTCGGACTCAGGGGACATCAAAACAGATAAATCTCTAAAATCTCAAGGTCCAAAATTTTCATGATTACTATACTTTATTTTACTAGAGTAAAAGAATGTAAAATCTATAGCGATAATATAAAATCTACACCGTGCACAGATTACCAAATCAAGATTCAACAAAATGTAGTTTTGCCTCTGAAAATAAATCAACTCTCCACTTTCCTTTGTTCAATTTAATTTTTGTTAATACTTGGTGTTTCGAAGTACGAAAGTCAAGGCCAAACTAATCAGACATTAATTCAAAGATGTTTTGAATTATGCTTTTGTACGTAAATAAAATATTTAGTTTTTTATTATTCGGCTGAAGTTTTACAAGTCGATTTTGATTCGATATTCAATTTTGGACCATTCTCACAATTTAATTTCCCACAATTTTTTGATGATTTTAATAAATTAATAATGCCTCATCAAAAAATGTAAAAATATTTTGAAAAGTGGCTGAATCTGAGAACATGAAATTTTGTGCAAAAAAAAAAATTCGTGAAATTTTACAATAAATTTTTACGATTTTAAACGGTAAAAATTAAGGTTTCAAATTAATTTTTCATAAACCTAATTATTTATTATCGTTTTTCAACAACAAAGAGTAGATTTCACTCGAACAAAATATTTGCTTATTTTATTTGCAATTATTTGTGTAATGCAATTCTAAAATAGTCAATTGTAGGTAATTTAATTATGCCTTGAAAATATCGCGTTAGACATTTCTATGCGACGAATTCTTTCAGAACAGTTTAAAAAAAGTGTCAAACAACTAACGTACATTCAACAAATATGGTGTTGAAGGTGAATTTAAATCTCTTTAAAATTATGTATGAGTACCACTCAAGCCGTATTCCTTATACTTGTATGATGATTGGACAAAGGAAAATCACTCCCGTCAGAATGAATTTACCGGATGTGTTCTCTTATTTAATGCCACTGTTTTGACTTTTAGGTAAGTCGATGGCTTTTTAATAGTTTAAATAGTTTAAGAAATGAAATAGAAGAAATTGAGAGCGATGTCATTTACAAAATAAAGTTAAAATTTAAATTGATCAAATAATTCAATATTTTCGGAGTGCAAATAGACCTGTACAAGTGGGCAGGTAGCTGGTACTTGGTATTAATCAGTTTTGATACCAAGTACCAACCACCCAACTGCTTGTACATTGTAGTATGGTTTGGTCGAATAAACCTCAGCAATGGGAAGCAGCTTAAGATCTACCTCAGAGCAACAATACAAGCTGTTTAGTGATGGTCAGTGAATTTAAAAAAATCTGTTCACAGAGAAAATAGTAAAATTATTTTGTGGTTAAGGTTTCTTTATTTAAGACCAATTAGCTGCAATGAACTAATTAACAATGGGGAATCAGTCGGTTATTTCAATACGACTTATAACCCTAAGGATTAGTCAAGTTTACAATTCTGACCGCGCGTTGAAATCAGATGCTCTTGGCTTGTGGCCTTGTGGCTGTTGGAAAGAAAGTATATAATTTATAACCTTATGAAAAAGTCGTTGCCCGCATTCGACACAGAAATAGAAATCAACTTACAACAGCCAATTTAGAGGTAAAGAATATAAAGCTACACGTTATGGCAGTATGCTTATAAATTAGCAAAAACACTTTGTCTCTTTTTGCTTGTGAATTGTGAGTTGGTCATAAAAATTGAAAAGCTTCAACTTTTAGCGGTTAGTCGATATGCCATTTCATACTTCAATGACGAAATTTAACCACTTTAATTAGGCCGGATTGTGCTACTCCAATTAATATTTTGATCATTTGGCACTCTTTACAATATGAGTAAAAGTCCTACATGTCAAACTGTTAATAGTCGCTATTTTTATCTCGGAAAAGTGTATGACCGCCATTGTGTTAGGAACCTCCCAAAAACACCCCAGTAAGTTCTTTTGGCTTTGGTCACGATTTTGCCAAAAAACACCAACAGTTTTAATGTCACTCAACATTTGAATTCTAAATTTATATATTTAATAAAATTCTTTGTTTGACACTCATTAAGTAATAGTTAACTGTTTATGGTAGCTCTAACAAGTTCGAAATTTGCTCTAAAACATCAAATATTTATATCTTGACAAGACGACGTACCTATTTGTCATTCATTATTTGGTGAGAAGCGTTGTATTGCCTTCCAAATCATTTACAAAGCTAAATTTTAAAATTTTTTTTTGTTTTTTTTTACGTTAGTCAAATAAAGTTTAGTAATCGTGAAAATTTTCGATCTTGACATTTTTGGGGATTTATCCATTTTGCCGTCCCAAAGTCCGAAAAATTTGGTTCCAAAGTGGTGTCTGTCGGTTTGCCTGTCTGTCGGTTGGTCTGTCTGTTTTCTCGCTACAGCTCAAATGGTCAAACCAATCAGCTTTTACATAAAATGAGATGCTCGAGTAAATTTTTGGTGAAAATCGGCCAACCGGAAGTAGCAGCTTCCGTGGACCAGAAAATATAAAATTGGTAGAAAAACTTTTATTTACAAAATGTTCCAAATTAAATTTGAAAGAAATATGTTAATGAGTTTCTTAAAGTTTTTGGCGGAAATAAGATTTCATTCGTAAAAGAAAATTATTTGTTGAGCACACTGATTAACTTAATAACATTTTGTTCTTTTTGGTAAGAGCGCCCAACGTTAATTGTATACTAGAAATCTTTTTTTTTAAATCAAAATGTAAAATGTAAAAATGTATAAAAATCAAAGTGCCTCACCGATAAAAAACTTTATTCGTATTATGACTGGCTGACTCGTACTGATTCGTATTGTCTGTAGGCTTAATTTTTGTATTGCATTCGTCACACAGACATTGCTTTCACAAGAATATCGACAAATGTTATCTCAGAAATATGATGGTAATTGGATTTATTTTTGGCGAATCCGTACTTTTCGATATAGTTGGCGAATTGGCCCAATGGTACAAAGAATTCAAGCTTGTCAGGTCACTTGGAAGCTACCGTTTTCAATTTCTGGTGGTAAACAATCAAAGACCTGTCACGACTGAATGTTTCTATCAGTATTGTTGTTTTGTCATCAAAAGATAATTAATGGCAATCGAAACGATTCCAATGTAAAATTCATCGCTTGGACATTTTTGTGAATAACAAAATTTGAGATGTTGAAGCAGCTTAAAACATTAAATCACTAAAGGGAGAGCCAGATAATTCAATTTTTGGAGGTTACTTTGGTATAATCGATGGCGGTATTGAATAAGGGAGATTCCGAGTCAGGTAGAACGTTAAAAGACGAATTACGATTTTTTGGGATTTTTCCATTTATAAAGTATTATACAAATATATATAAATATAAATTTAGGTAAAGATAAATTTAGTCGTATTGTTGTCAGTTTCAACTGTTATTCGGAAATATTTTAGATATTTTTTATAGTTTCGGAGAAATTTGTGAAATATCGTTTTTGAAATAGAAGCACGGTAGAACTTTTTACATAAGTTCCCAGCACCTTAACGTAGATGTCTACAGTTTGGAATCTGTGGTTTGATGTTCTAACCATCATTATTTTCGATTTTCTTCAGTGTTCATGTCTCTCTTTTGAAGAATAATTCGATTTTGGAATTCGCTCGCATAACACATCATTCTCATCATCATCAACCAAATTTTCGTTTGTGATATTTTATCGATGTGAAAAAATGAAACAGTACAATAAACATTTCCGTGGTCACAAGACAAAATCGCCTAAGTCGACTTAAGACAAAAATTATTTACAATATTCAACGTTTCTATCTCTCCTCTAACTTCACTAAATTTCACTTAAGTAATAATGCCTTGTGGCCAAATGTTGCGGTCGCAAGCCATAGTAGCTTTAGTCGGCATAACTCAAAAATGAATTTAATATTCAATTTTTTCTACCTCTCCTCGCAATAAAGAAAGCATATTTCAAAAATCGATATAGTATTCAATTTTTTTCTTGGACAGAGAAACATGGACATTATCGAACGTCGAAAATAGTTATGGTTAGAACATCCCACCACTATAGGAATTATTTTATTTTGGGTCCCGGTCGATATGGCATATTTCAGTAAGGAATATGACAAAACGGCATGTTTCAAAATGGCATATTTCCAAAAGGTATATGGTACACTACGGCATAAGGTGCACAATAGCATGTTTCAAAACGGCGTATGGTACACTACGGCATTTAGCACACTATGGCATATTTCAAAATGGCATATGTTACACTACGGCATATGGTACACGATGACATTTTTAAAAATGGCATTTTTTGTAAAAAAAATAAACCTTAAAGAATTCCATAAAAATCATCATTACAAAAATAAATAAAAAAATCGGCGAATTAATAAGCGAATGTTCGTAGAAAATTTGTTCTATCTATTAGCTAATAATTGTATTTAATAAAAGATAGATTTAATTAAAATTAGATTTATATATAAATTTATTTCGATTAGAAGCATAAAATTAAAAATTATGGATATCAAGCACTTGCCGATTATATCTTCTTTATACCAATATTGTTATTACCCTTGGGAAAATAAATTTCATTTCATGAAGAGAAGGAAAATTATATTAAGCGAAATAAAATTCCAATAGGCAAAGGGGAATTTTAGTAGCTAAAGGGTTACTTTATTCGTTGATGATTAAGACCATTTTATAATCCCATTTCCATCGCACTTGTTGAATTTTTTCAAAATTGGTTATGAAATAGCCAATTTCCATCCTTATTGGCCCTATTCCAGAACTTCATCTAAAACTCATTTTAAAATTCCATTTCTATCACATTTGTCGAATTTTATCATAATCGGTTAAGGAACATCTAAGTTCCATCAACCTTAAACCCGTTATTAAATAGTCAAGTCCCATCATAATTGGCCACATTTCAGAACTTTGTCTATAATCCATTTTAGTATTCCATTTTCATTCCACTTGTGAAATTTCATAATAATCGGCCAAGAAATAGCCAAGTTTTAGAATATGCCATATTATAGCATATGCCATATTGAAATATGCTGTCGTGTACCTTGTGCCATATCACAGTACCACTTGCCATTTTGAAATATGACATAATGTACCTTATGCAGTAATGTAACATATGCCGTATTGAAATATGCCATAGCGTATCATATGCCGTAATGTACGATATACCGTATTGAAATATGCCGTTTTGAAATATGCCACAGTGTATCATATCTCATTTTGAAATATTCTGTTTTGAAATATGCCATAGTGTACCTTATGTCACATTTTCATATTCCATTTTGAAATATTCCGTTTTGAAATCTGACATGTTGAAGGGATCCCTCTTCTTTTCATAGCTACTAGATTAACAATACAGCTGCTCATTTCGTTATCTGTAATATTAAAACGATCAGCCGACCTTAAAGGGGCTGTGTTCTTCAAATACATCGATAAAGTCGCCGGTGCCTCGGGTTATTAAAGCAATTTAAATTTTCGAGTGAAATGACGTATTTAACTAGATATTTTACAAGTGAATTTCAAGAATTCGGGCCACGGAGGTTGGAATTTATGGCGGTTTTTAATTAATTTAGAAGTTTTCCAAAATAGGGGTCTGCCGTACATATGCTGAAATTTGGCTAGTAATTTATTTCGTAATTTTCTAAGTTCTTGTACGTAATGATCAACCGCTAACAGTTTTTAATTGTTTGTAATGACGATTGTTTGTAATTGTTTGTTTGCTTGGTGAACTCTGTGCCTGAATTGCTGAAGTTCTTCTAACAGCTTTTTTATTTTAATCATTTAGTTTCAAGATCCTACCAGAATGTGCCACTTTAAGGAACACCGCTTTCAGCGTCAAATATAATATTTATCAAAAAGTTTGTCTTGTTCACAGTCAAAGTTCTAAGATTTATTTTGTAATTGAACAAGCTTCAAAATTTTTGCTAACCTGCGCTATATTTGCAAAATGGTCGGACGCTAAATCACCAGTGGAGAAAGTTGAAGTTACCGCTTCAGGGCTGTTTGTAAGCACTAAATCAAATGAAAAATGAATCAATCCAAATGACCTGTTTGATGACCAGTTTGGTTACCTTTCAAACAACCCCAATATCTACGTCTAACATTAAAATCACCGCAAAGTGAAAATTTTGTGTTAGTATTGGGCCCGATTCAATCTAAATTTTCTATTTGTCTTTTCTTCTGTTCTGCTCTTATTTCTACAAGAGCTAGAAGCAATTTTCAAACAATCCATAGACGGGCATGGAACTTTTTTTTAAATCGTACAGAGTTTGCACTCCACGCCAATATTTAAATGGCATTCGTTTCAACGGATTCGTAGTTGCATTTTGCAGTTACCCTTGGTAATATTTCACCTACGATTTAAATTATTTTACCCGCGGAAAATAAATGTTTGTGAGCTGAATTTGATTCCTTTGGATTTGTTCGTATCTGGAAAATGACTGAATAAACCAGGCATGTTCGTTTTTAAAGGAGGAAATCCTGGATAAATGGTGCCACTACACCAGAAATTGGTGGTAGAAGTTTTCCGGATGGCATTAATATCTTAGAATGACGTTTTCTTAGAATTATTTTCTTATATTTAATTCTATTTGAACACGTTGGATGATTGCCGCTATGTAGTCCACCACAATTAGGGCATTTGTAACTCTACCTCGTTCTGCGAGTTCCATTTTGAAAACTGGATAAGAAGTGCTTCGTGCGGTATTCCATGGCATTGTCGGCATTGTATAAATCTCTGTTTTGGAGAAAGCTGTTTCCCAAGAAACGATGATAATTTTTGATTTGTTTTAGTTTGTTATAGTAATTGGAATTGGTTATTTTTGACCTTCCAAAATTTATTTTAATTCGGTTATATCTAAAATAGAATAATCTTCAATAGTCTATTTTCAGTTTTCGTATAGCAAAACCAATTTTTACTACTTGTATCTAAAAGGGTTTTCAATAAAGACGCTCGATTTTTAAATATAAATAAAACATGTTCTGTGTGAAATATCCACTCAATTTTTTATTTTATTTGAAAAAATATTTTATGGCATTAAGCCAGGAATATAGCATTGTCCAAATGTCCGCGGCGGCTTTGCTTTGTGGCACATATTCGGTCTCGTATTCGTATTCACACTTCTAAACAATTCACAACAAATTTGGCAGATGTTTTAACAACATGGCTGCTATAACCTAACAAATTTCGAGCGTCCCTATTTAAAGACCCTTTAGGTATTTTATTATTTCGTTGTAATCATCATTCGATTAACAAAATATAACTTCGGTCTAAAAAGACCAAAGTATTGAAATCCTGTAAAATGATCAAAAATTTGGTTGGCCAAAATCACTTTTTCGATGTTTTGAAAGTCCCTGAGTCTAAAAAAGCAAAAAAAAAAAAAATGTTCGTCCGTCTGTGTCTGTACCCATTGGAATCTCGAGGACGGCTTGTTCGTTTTAGCGATTTAGAATTTTTTTTGCCAATCTGTTTTCCTGTCGGGTACCTGCCATACGAATTGACCGAAAATACCTGGTTATAGAAATATTTACCAATTTTTTTTATATATGCTAGTTTGAATATTGAATTGGGTACTGAGGTTGGGGTTGAGTTGAAGGTTAAGATAGAGGTCAATTTGTGGGTTGAATTCAAGTTGAGTTGGGGTTGAGTTGGAGTTAAAATATAGTGAGCAGTTCACCAAATTTTTTATATACATATGCTGTTTTGAGGATTGAGTTGAAAGAGAGAGAGTTTGCGGTTGGGTTGAGGGTTGAGTTGGGGGCCGGTCTCGGGTTGAATTGGGGTTGAGATGGTGTTGGACCAGTGTTTAGTGAGCAGTTGAGCAATCTATAAAATAAAGTGAGTGTTTTTATGTATGTACAGCATATGTGTATGATATTTAAACAAAATCCACACGACTTGACCGATTTGAACCAAACAAGGGAACTTTTCTATTTATCAACCGATTATGATGAAATTTGATATATGCGATGGAAATGGGATTCTAAAATGATTTTTGGATGAAGTTAAATAAGTGTAGAGTTTAGCAGAGGGTTGAGATTTGGGTCGAGCTAATTTGAGTTGACATAGAATTAGGATTTAGTTAGGTTGCATTGGGGTGTGAGTTGTTCGGTTGGGAAATTATTTAAGGGCTGATTTAGAGTTAGGTTAAGGGTTGATTTGGTGATTTAATTGATGGCTGGGCTGGCCGTTAATTTGGTGATTGCGTTTAGGATTGTGTTGCAATTGACATAGAGGTTGAGTTGTAAATTGAGTTGGAGGTTAAGTTGACGTAATTTTAATATTCACATTTTCGCACATTGAGATTGCACTTTGTGTTTGAAGGGATTCACATTTGTTTTTGTAACAGCAGTCGGTGGAATGATAATCTTAATTTTGTACCCTTAAAATGAAGGCTGAAATTCATTTCTTTGTAAAATCTTTACCCGTTTTTCAAGCGGCTCTCCGTTTCAGTTTTTTCTTCTTACAGTTAGGAAATCGCTTTGTCAGTCTTCTTCATCGTATACGTTGAGTATTGTTGAGTATATGAGGCCTGTAGCGTATCTGTTTCCATAGTTTTTGCATATGTCTTGGCTAAATGTGTATTTTAGTTCAAATAACCACTTCGGACGGCTGTAAATTCAAAATGTACATTTCAACTTTAAAATTTTATTTATTTTTGTATAATTCACACTATGTATTTAGGAAACCTTTCGCTACTTCTAAATAATTTCTCTTAGAAAATGAGGTAGCTGCAACATTAACATAAAAAATGTATCATCAAAAATATTGAAATTTTTTATTAATATCGCATTAAATGAATATTTTTTAAAATGCGCATTTTTGGATTAAATTGCATTTCGTTATAATCATTAAATTAATTGAAACTGGACAGCACTAAATTAATAAATCGATAAAACTGCAAAGCATGTAATTTTTGAAATGTGTTTTCACTGTATGCATATTTAGCATAGAAACTAGAAGCTCCTTGTAGTCGTCAGTTTAGGAGGAAACTCCGAACCAAATTTTAAACATTTATTAAATGAAATTTTAAGTTAAATTAAATACCAAAATTCTGATAAAATATATAATTGTAATTCAAGTAAAAATGTTTATCGAAGTCGAAAATGATAAATTGTCAAAAGTTATTATTGATGCCTAAAATGTAGGTATTTTTATAAATCGACTAGAATAATTTATACACACTTACAATTAATGTATTTGATTTCTGCCAAATTACTTTGTTTTTCGAACCATGCGATACGAGACCAAGCAAATTTAGAATTACAGTATCGCACCCGTCCAATACAATTAATATGTTATCGAAATTCAAAGCAAACCTAATAAATTTCTAATAAGTGACACGGAATGAATTCTAAGTAGTTTGCCATAAAACGAATTACATAGCTAGTTGGCAGTTTATTGTTTTTATTATCCATAAAATAAAATCAAAATCGCAATTTCCCCAATAACACATAATTTTAATCATTAAATAACGTCCAAAGTGCCAAACAGAATAATATTTTTTCCCTATTATTTATTGCTAAAATTTTGTTTACAGTTGTGCAAACCTCTTTACCACTATATCTTCCTTCTTCTACTTTCCTACCGAAAACAGAACAGCAGTTTCACAATAAATATAATCATAAAAAAAAAAATAAATAAAGTAGTTTGGAGATTTACACGCGGGGGAGATTTAAGATATACGCGTACATAACAACAAACATTATTGTTTTCTGTTTTGTTTTTGTTGCTGCCGTACCGTGAAAATCTTTGTGCAGAAAAAACATTGATAGGGAAAAGGTAGCGCAAAGACAATCATAACAACAGCACAACAATATGTATAATAATAAAAGAGTTATTAGGGTTGTTGTGAGAATATTTTCTGATTGTTTTTATTACCTTATCTTTCCACAGTTTTATCCCAGAAAACCTCAATCATTAATCCATCTTTTCTTGTTGTCTTTAATGTATTTTCCACTTGCGTTACGCATTTTTTTTTTGGGGTTCTTCTCGTTATTATTAGTGTGTAATGAAAAATTTTGGTAGACAAGGAAATCATTTATATTATTTTACTCAAACGTTTGTAGTTTTTCTTTTTGTGTTAGGCGGTTTACCAGAGACATGAATAAATGGGTCATTTTTCAATACAGGACAGTTGTAATCTAAATAAACCACAATAACACCCAAATAAAAACACGAGAACTTGTAATCGATTAGATTTATCAAAATTAGTTCAAAATTGCTTCAGTGAATACATACGTGATGGTTCAGTGGACAACATTAATGATTGATTCAAATAATACATGTTGTTTTTTAGGAAATTAACCGAAAAATATTGACTCAGAGAAAAATCCAAATAAATTTGTTGCTGCAAATCGTCCTTGAGCTTATACACACAAATAAAGCAATAACTTATTATCAGTATATACTTTGTCTTGCCACTCATCCTGCAAAACTTATTTTCCATATTAAGCAACGAATATAATTTAAAAAATGATTCATGTCCTTAAGTCCAATAAAAATCTTGTTTTTGCAATTTTTTTATCGTTCACAACAACAATTCATTTTGTATAAAACATATTATCAAAACCATTATAAAATTCTAGGACAATAGGTTTGCCGAAAACACAAAAAAATGAAAAATAATTTTTATCCAACCGTAAAAATGGTCAATTTTGGAAGAAATCGTATATCGACAGAATAAACATACTTCACTTTTAGTTTTGGTTCCGTTTAATTTTTTTTGGTCTTCGAATCCTTTAATAGAATTAAATAAAAATCTTGTAAGGGACGATTACGACAGAAAAAAAGACAAACGTTTCTATCGAAACGACAGAAAAAAAGAAAATTGGGGATAAGTATGACTCAAAGACAAATAAAATCGAATTTGTTAGATCAATATATAAGGATAATTGAATATATTAAGTATCAATATATCGGTGAATTATCTACAGTTCACTAAAAAAAGTAACTTTGGGGATCAATTGGCTATACTCTAATGCAATTAAAGGGGGATAGTTTATTAAGGACGATTATAAATTTGAAAATTGGGACTAAAAAACGGTTGGTCATCAAGTTGTGGTTTCAAGTTTATCGTTTATACTATAGACTATAATAATACCCTTTAAAGTGTAATGTTTTTGCCTTGTAATTTAAGTAGTTTCATTTTTGTCACTGATTTCGCAGAAAGTCTTTGTAGTTTAATATTTTTTTTGGAAATTGGTCAATAGTACTGAAAATACAAAATTCAAAATTTGTATCTATATATAAAATACAAAAAATGTTTCTACCTTCGTCCGTTATAGACTTTGTAACCATCCAACCGATGTGTCCCAAACAGGTTTCATTTGAAAGGCAATAATGTGAAGATTGTTTTAGACCACCAAAACAATCGGGGACCACCAATGGGTCCATTCATGAAGTCGATTTTCGACTTTTCCAATGCAAAAATTTTGAACCTCAAATGAATTTGTTAATCGCAAATGAATTAAAAACCTTAGTTGGCACATAATCTGTCAACACAAAAAACAATGATCTGTCATTCTCATCAGAAAGTTTTCTCATTTGTGGTTATCGCGTCGATAAAAACCTCATAAATAGTAAAAAAATATTTGCTTTCGTGAAATTTGGTGGTGATTTCGAGTATTGTTTGCAATTGCTTGCCAAAATTATCTATCCACATATAAAACATAAAAAATATTAGTTATCAAAAATGCCACCGAAAATAGCTGTAATTGGAAGAAATACAGCAAATGCGAAATGAAAAAGAGCCGAAAGAGCAGCTGAAATGCCCGAACAACGTGAAGTGCGTTTGGAGTCACACCGGCTGAGAGATCAGCAGTCAAGAGCAACCGAAACACCCGAACAACGTGAAATGCGATTAGAGTCAAATAGGTTGAAAGAGCGGCAGTCAAGAGCAGTAGAAACACCCGAGCAACATGAAGCACGACAAGAACAAGTTCGAATCAGAGCTACTACAGCAAGAGCTGCTGAAACTCCTCAACAGCATGAAAACCGGCTTGAAGGTAATCAATTACGAGTGGCTCAAATAAGACAAAGAATCGATTTTCAGTCAGCGGCATTCAATTATAACAAAGACTGCGACTACACTAAATCCGAATGTTGTGATTAGGCCGATGAGCACTCTTGTTAGTACTGCCACGCACTGAAATTTCAAAAGAAATCACCCGGCATATGCTGTTCGAATGGTAAAGTCACCTTTACCACTTAAAAGCTACGTTTCTGGCAATACAGCGTTGTCCAAACATTTTTTGGAAACATTCGGAAATACAATTCGAGCTTTGATGACTTTATTCGGAGCTACAAACATTGTTAGCAATACAGGTTTGTCTCTTTTTTTCGTTTTTTTTATGTTTTTTTTTTGTTTTTACATAAAAAAATACATATCAAATAAAATATTTTTCCAGGTTTTACGCCAACGTTCAAAGTGCAAGGACAAGTTTACCACCAAATCGGTTCGCTTCTTCCAACACCAGATCAAGATTCCAAGTTATTGCAAATTTATTTTACAGGAGATGAAGAAGAAGAAGTTGATCAACGTTGCGCTGTTATCAACGGAACACGACGTAAAATTATTTCAAATTTGCAACGTTTATTTCACCAGCATAATCATTTGGTTAAACTATTCAAAGTCGCCTTGGATCAAATACCTTCAGATGATTACAAAGTCATTATAAGAGCCGAAAAAACACCATCCGGTGAGCATGAACGACGCTATAATGCTCCAACGATAAGCGAAGTGGCAGTCGTCATGGTTGGAACGGAATTCAATCGGCGAGACATTATAATTCAAAGACGAAATACAAATTTGCAACGCGTCTCTGAAACACACCGATACTTCTGTACATTCGTTTGAACCAAAAGAAATTGCATGTCGAAGATTATATTCATTTGTGCGATGCAATTGCAAATGATGGAAACGCTGCCAACATGGGTCAAATGTGCATGCTTCCTGCTTCGTATACTGGAAGATCAGATCTTTTCATCACATTTACGTGCATTTTAGCTTGGCCGGAAATCAAAGATTTGCTATCGCCTGGTCAGTCATCGCATCAAAGACAAGATCTGACAGCTACCAGTTTCATTAGTTTTCAAACAAAAACTAATGAAACTCATGGATCTCATAATAAAAAATCATATTTACGGCGAAGTGCAATGCTGGATGTATTCGATTGAATGGCAAAAACGGGGTTTACCGCACGCTCATATTCTAATTTGGATGAAAGAAAAAATTGTTCCAACTCAAATCGATAGTGTTATATCTGCTGAACTACCGAATCAACAATAAGATCCGATACTTTTTGACGTTGTGTGCAAGAACATGATTCACGGCCCATGCGGAGCATTGAATATGAGTTCGCCTTGCATGAAAGATGGCAAATGCACGAAAATATATCCATGCGATTTGAATGATGAAACTCAAACAGGTGAGGATAGATATCTGAAATATAGACGATGAAAGCCAGAAGATGGAGGATTCACCACCACCATTAAAGTAAGAAACGTTGATATTGACATTGATAACATTTGGATTGTTCCATACAGTCCAATACTGTCAAAAACATTTCAAGCTCATATCAATGTGGAATACTGCAACTCCGTAAAATCCGTTAAGTACATATGCAAATATGTTAACAAGCGCTTACGATTTTTAAATGTAAATTTCTTATTTCTAGTTGTAATACAATTACAATTACCCCGTGTATTTGTCTTTAAATCACTAATTACTATTTTTGTTTGCCTATTTGTGCAAAAAAAAAAAAAAAAAAAAATCGAAATAAAATTTGCGGATTAATTATCCTCGTTTACTGATAACATAAAATTTGACATGAATTTTTCTAATTGTAGCGATTGCAACTTACTTCACGTATTATATGGAATTCATATTGGTTTGAATAAGCAACAATATTCTTATTTAAATGAGAAAGTTATATACAAAGAGGAATTTTTTATTGTGTTATGTTTTAAAGTTGTTAATTGAGGAATTCTTTTTTTTATTGAAGTTTAGAGCTATCCGTAAGTAATGTTAAAATATTTGATTTTTAGGAAATTTTTATAGATTCCTTATTGTTTTAGGTACTATGTCATCAAATTCAAATGAAACTGGAAAAAAATAAAACTAGCAACGAACTTTAATGATTCTTGGTTGCAATTGAAAAGTTGGTTAAAAAAATTTCAAGTGATAAGGGGTACTGTAATTTATGTGGTGTGGAAATATTAGTTTCTAATAAAGGTTTTTGGGCCCTAGAAGACCACGAAAGAACAAAAAATCACCAGAAAAATTAACGGCTGCCGGTTACAGTGCTGTAATCACAAGCTGCAGAACTTGTTCATATTTTTCGTTGTATCAAACACAACCAATCAAACTTTTCAATGAAATGCTACCTAAAATTAATAAAAGCTACACATTTCGACTCCAAAATTGGAAATAAAGTGAACTGCGGCCGAATCAAAGCCGAGACGATTGTGACAGAAGTATTGACTCCTAAAGAAATGGTAGAAGTTATAAATAAAATAATCTCTAAAAAAATTTGTTATTCTTTACAAGTAGATGCTTCGAATCACAAAATTAGAAATTTTTTTCCTGTAGTAATATAATATTACACGATCGAGAATGGGAAGGAAAATAAACTGGTAGATTTTTTTGAAAACGCTAATAAAACTGCAGCTGTTATGTTTAGTGCAATACAAAAATCGTTTAATTCCTTAGATTTATCTTACGAGAAAATTTAAGCTTTCAGCGCAGCCAACACAAATCGGAAACCAAAATTCTTTGTATCAAAAATTGAAATCGTTGAATCCGTATGTCTTAGAAGCGAATTGTTATTGCCATGTCGTCCATAATTATTTAAAACGTTGTTTAAATATGCTGTCCTTTGGTTTCGATAATTTTTTAAATTTTTTTACTAAATCAACAAAGACGGGAAAATCTAATTAGTTTTCATAATTATTGTAATCTCGAGCATAGGGAGCTAATCAAACACTGCCCGACTATATGGGTTTCTTTACTTTGAGCAATTTTTCGATTTGCTAAAAAAGTTGGGCGTACTTATTTTAAATGAAAAATTCCCTTCTTTTGATTGTGCTGTTGAATTAATTGAAACACTTCTTATAAATGAAACAGTTAATGTAAATATTAATTTATTTAAAATTTGTTTAATTTTGTTTATTTCTTTTTGAGCATACCTAGTAGTTCCGCTTATGTTGAAAGGGTATTTAGCGTGCCAAATCAAATGAAAAATATATATTTAAAACCCAAAATGATGCTGTATAAGTTATTTTTAACTAGAAGTAGTAAATTTAATTTACAATTGAAATTATTTTATTTTTATTAAAGTTTTATAATTTTTTTTATGTTTGAAATAAAAGTATATTAGAAGATTATTAAAAATTATGTTTTATTTCGATTTCTAATTTTTTTATTTATTGTGTTCTCGTGAGGCATTTTTAAAAGGTGGCAACCCTGATACATATATATATATATATATATATATATATATATATATATATATATATATATATATATATATATGCTACCATACACACACACATACACACACACATATACCTGGATGATGCCGGACCTTCCATACACCCTTTGCACATAACAAGAGCGAAGGAAAGGTGTGTTAGAATTAAAGACTCGACCCACTCCCAAATACCTAAGCAGTCGATAGTTAGTATATTGTTTGTGAGTCTAATTTTTTGTTATTTTTTGTTTGAGGATTATCCGCATAAACTTTACTATTCAAGAAATTCAAATAAGAAGTTCAATGGCGTTAAATCGCATGATTTTGGTGGCCAATTCACAAATTTCTCTTTTAAAAGATCGATTGATTCCGTTGCTGGGTGGCATGTTGTACCATCCTGTTAAAACCACATATTCTGCACTTCAATATCTTCCAATTGACTCTACAAAAAGTTTCTAATCATCTCTCGATATCGAGCTGCATTCACAGTAATTGCATTGCCATTTTGATTTAAAATAAGTTTTAATAACGAAAACACGTTGTACTTGTCATCTAATAACATACGGTACTCAAAATATATAAATGGCGGAATATTTTTTAAAAATATATTATGTGTATCGAATGAAATTTGTGATCTCCAAATTTATATTATCTCATGGGTTACTGCGCAAAGGAAAAAAATAGTACCGTTATTTTGTAGAAAAACAATTGAAAAAAAACGAATAAACGTCAAATTATGCATTTTTTTATTTATTTCGAAATGGACGAATCAGAAGAAGAAAAACGTGACTTAGTAATTAGATTGCGCAATGATCGTTCTGAGTATAATAATAAAAAAATAATACGGTAACAGATGTAAAAAATAAATTTCTTTACATTCTTTCTGTATCACCTAAGCCCGGATCCGGAGCAAAGAAAGGTGTTCGAAATAAAATGTTGGATCAGAAAATTGTACGCGTCATTACCAAACATCCTTCGATATCTGTGCGGGATTTGGCCAAAACAACCAAATCGATGGTGGAACAAGCTAAAACCAGAAACAATCTACGAACACATAAGAAGTCAAAATCCCAAAAAGAAGTGTTGAACAATTTAATAGAGGGATAGATCGAGCAAATAATCTTAACAAATACTGTCTTAGCATAGCTGTTGAAAAATTTACAGATGGGAACGGGCATCTGCCAGAGTCACTGAAGATATCATCCAGAAGCAAACGACTTCCATTAGGGAAAAGTGAATTTTCACCGTAAAATTGATATTTTTAATTAAAAAGTATACAATATGTACAACAAAACAATAAAAGAATAATAATGATTATCTATTGCCGTTTATTTTTAATTCTTCATTTACAAATCACAAATTTGAGAATAAGAAAATTGGGGATAAGTATGAATTCATTAAACTATACCGAATGCCACAAGAACGGTATGTACTAATTTAAAAAAAAAAAATAAGAGAACCATATATGCAAGTCACATCTTATACTGAAGCCTTTACAAATGCTGGTCGCTCTAAAGTGTATAAGCACTTATTTTAATAACAAGAAACATAATTATTACGAACATTTCAAATAAACTTGGAACCAGGCGCGGCGCCACTTTTCACCAACTAGAGAATTCAATCAGGTTCCTACTCTTTCCCAGTATTTATTATTCTTCGGCGGGATCATTTTGAATAAAATAGATATTTTTTTGGAAATGTATAGTTGAATAAATGCCAATAAAAATTTATGATTAATCTTAATACCATAAATATAAAAATAACATTATTATTATAATAATTATTATATACTCTCTCTATTCCCCATCAATTCTTTTATAAAATGGGTTTGGAAGAACAAACGTCAAAACTGCTGTAATTGGGAATAATTTTTTCCCAATAAAATTTTTTTTAAACCGAATAGAAACTAACACAGGAATTTGAATCAAGAGGGAAGTCTAATTATTTTTAGTGGTACGTCGTGCTGTGTTAAAACAATCGTTTTAAATTTTTATGTCATGTTGGTTTCTGAAAACATTTTAAATGAACAATTATAGAGGTTTAATGTTTGTTATTTTCAGGCAATGAAACACAAAATTTGTAAAATCTATTAAGTTTTGAATGTATTCATAACCCTTTGAAATTGAATGTCTCGCTGGAGGTAACAACATAAATTTACTATACAAAACTGTCACATCTGGAAGAACTACCATACTTTAAAAAATTAGGAGAAATAACATACAATAATAATAATAAATACAACATAGTGCATAATTTAATACAATTTCTTGGAACGAATCGGATATGAATTCATATTATTTCCTTAAACAAATAACATGCATTTGATTGACAGTCCAGTACATGAAATACCGGACCAGTCTCTAAAATAAGATTCAGATCTAAAGTTTTACACATCGATAGTTTGCTGCTTTATAATTAAAGAAACAAACAAATGAAGAACAATGGATAATGAACAAAATATAATCGAGAGTGCCGGCAATATGTTTAAAGTTAGGTTCATTCATGTGCAGTTACATACAAACATAATATACCTATTTTACATGTTTAAAACAAAACACATTATAGAAATAATGTACATAATTTTATTATCTTACTTTTCTTGCTGCAAAGTTCTTGTTTATTTAAAAGTTTTAGACAAGAAGTTTTAAAATGTATTTCTAGAATTTAATTTTACAATAGAACAATTAAATTTTATTAACCATAAATATATGTATACGAACACACGTACGATCATCTTGTATAGGAAACTATTAATGCTTTGTTAATATATACCTAAAGAAGACTTTTAAGGTCAAAACAATCAAAATGGAATACAATTAAGATAACGGATTTATGTAATGCTACAGACGTACAAGGCGTACATACAGAAACAAACATAAAATTACGATTATAACTTACACATAATAATTTTCTACTTGTTCAAAAATTCCAAAACCACACTAAATTCTCTAATTTGAATAAACGGTAATTTTTTTTTTTTTTCTCAATAAATAATAATAAATCAATAATCACATAAATATTTATTCTGTTGTATTTGTAATTAACACTAGCCACTGCACAATGTTATTTATTGTATTTATTAATATCACGCACTGTTATTTTGCAAATCAACCAACCATTATATCAAGCACACTGTAATTTTCTATAAACGCGCGATCATCATAAAATTAATTAAATTAACAAATGTTTTATTATGTTTTAACTAACACACACGATCGTACTACTCGCGTTAAGAATCTTCGATGGACTGAAGAAAAAAAGAACTTTTGGTTTTCTATTCAATAAGAATGACAATAACATTTTTTTGTTGTTAATTTTTATTTTTGTTTTTTTTTTTACGTAAATTTCAGTTCGCATAAGAATGCTATTGGATTCAAGAATTGAAAATATGTAAAGATCATTCGTTGTAATTGTAATGAAAGAACTTACTTCTAGAAGAGAAAAGAGCATTTATTGGTGTACTATACATATACTATAGGAAGATAAGAAAATAATGTGAAATAAAAGAAAATCGCGCAAGAATTATATTAACATTACACAAAGGCAAACAAGAACATCAAGATAGAGAGAGTGTACGATGGGTGAAGTGACGTTGGATGGATGGATAATTAAGAAATGAAAATGAATAAAAATACGAACACGGTGTATTTATTCATAATTAGTTGGCTATTAATTGAAATTATTAATAATAAAAAGATCTACATTACATATAAGATCTTTTACAAATAATATTAATATACAAAGAGAATTATTAATGGCCTGCAGGAAAATCATTTTTATTTATAAGAATGTCGTGATTCTGGTTTAATGAGATGGATAATAGATATGTTAGCAACGCAAAAGCGACAATTTGAAAATTGATCTTAGTTTATTAGATTTTCTTGGTATCAGACTTATCATTATTTTTATATTTTCATTCGTAATTATGGTATGTGTTTGAAATTGATTGGAATTGGAAATATCTTGTGTGTTTTGTAATTGACAAATAAAATTTATACGGTAATATAATTTATTGGTTAGCAATGCGGAAATCGTTTTACGGATATTTTTCTTCTTGACATTTAATTTTTCGAATTCTAGTTTTACGGATAACATATGATCTCTTACATTAAGATTCATTATATCTTAGATAAAAATGCAAGTCGGAAATCGTTCAATAAATTTCAATAAATGTATAATTTTGTTGTAGTAATAATGCTTCAATAAAATTATCTACGACAAGTAACGATAGGTGAAGTCGGTAGAAGATAAAAACGAACAAAATTTATTTGTTGTTGCCACCAATATTAGCCGATACTTAAAATAGCCGTTTTCTTTTCATTTTGGTAATTATGTAATTCGAAAATTACCGATTTTTTAATATTTTATTTTATGGTTACCGTACAGTTTAGTTTAATTTACTCTGTAAATTAAATAGCAAAACTACTCCACGTAATACCGGATGATTCGTAAAGTAATTACTACTTTATGAGCAAAATAATAATTTACCTTCTGGTTAACTCCGCCCATAGTTAAATGCTTCCCTCAAAGATTCAATAAAAAATTTTTGATAGATCGTGTTACTATATTTTATATTCACTTAATTATCAGATATCTTAAGTTTATTTATATTATATATTGCTAAGTACAAACAAAAGAATGAATGGGCAATCAGTACAAAACATAAGCGTCGCATTTACGTTATTGATACCCTGAAAATCATTTTACTTTTAAATCTTATAAATAAAAATTTTAGATTGTAAACGTTAGTAATGGGCGGTCGAAATTTTCTTCCGTTCCGTGTGTTTTAGTGATACCGAGGTAAGTGCTATGTTGTGATTGTTTTATTGTTCCGTATTGTAGTGATTGTTTATTGTGTGATTCATTTAGTTTTGACAAAAAATGTCAATCCCAAATTTTTATCCACTGTATTTCATCCATTTTGTCACGAACTTTTTCCACATTTTTAATACCAGTTATCATTTTCTGTGAAATTTTTGTCGTTTTTTTGAGATGTCACTCGGGTAATTTTATATTGGTAATTTGTGCATTTCTTAGTTAAAGAGATTAGTTAATCTTGGTAGTGGTCGTATTTCTTTGGTAAAAAAGAGTCTAGCTGATCTGGCTAATTTAAAATTGTCTAGAGTAACAGGCCTTGATTAATTTTTGTATCACGACCTGTGCTGACTTGTTGTGATTATCACTTTTTCGCCTCGATGCTTTTTCGAGAAAATAACAGTACTTTTTGTTTTCTTTATTATTCATCATCATCATAATATAGCATTTTTAATAAAAATTCTTGTTAAAATAAAAATGTAGTTAAACATACTCGTATATGTATAATTTTAAACTTTTTACAAGAAATACAATAAAAAAAATCAATTATAAATATTAAAATGATAAGCATATTTAGAATATATAAGACTTACAAAAGTACAATGTTAAATGTCTAATTATATTCATAATACAGAAAACCTTAATAACTTTATCGAGAACACGACTAAAATAATCTAAAGTATTCAATGGGCTTTTGTACGATAAATTTCTTCAACTTAGACTTAAATCGCGACAACAGATCAATAGCTCTAATCTGCTCTAGTAATCAATTGTAAATTTTTTTTTTTTTTTGTTTTTTATTTAAAATAAATTTTATTTATTTATTTTATGTAATTACAATCGAGTCTCCTGGACTAATGAGCAATTTGTTTCTGACTTAATTTACTAACTTAAATTAATCTATGGCTTATTCCCATTGGCGTTCCATAGTGTTTGGTAAATTGAAATAAACCACATCTTTGTAGTGGATTTTAGATCAGCATAATGCTTCTTAAACTGACAATCACACCAGCTCAAAAGGTTTGGTTCTTTTAAGTCTGCGTACTAAATACGTGATGCTTAGGAGCTGAGTTGCCTCAATGTTCACATGTTGGCGGAGCCTTTCTTCATGTCTCCGTGCTTTTTCCTGGATTTCATTTAAGATGAGGTTCATTTTAGAGTCCCTATCAAGGTCATTGTTCCTGACATACCAAGGTGCATCAACGATGTTCCTTAATACCATATTCTGAAATCTTTGGATGATATTTACGTTGCTCTCTTTGGTACAACCCCAAAGCTGAATACCATAAGTCCAAAACGGTTTCAATATTTGCTTATAAAGTAGAAGCTTGTTGTATGTTGATAAAGAAAAGTTCCTTCCCATCAGCCAATACATTTTTCTGTATTTAACTCTTAATTCTTCACTTTTCTTCTTGACGTGTGCTTTCCATCGTATTTAGCATCCAGGGTCATGCCGAGATACTTAGCTGTGTTCGCATGCGGTATTATTCCCCGATTTATGGTAATCGGAATATGTTCGATTCGTCTGTTTGTAAAGTTGATGTGAACTGATTTAGCTTCATTTAGTTTTATTCTCCATCTTTTTGTCCATTTATATATTTGAGTTATAGCTGATTGTAACTTCTGTGTTGATTCTGCTTTGCTTTTTCCAACAGCTAAGATCGCCGTATCATCTGCAAAAGTTGCCACTGTGTTGTTTTCTAATGTAGGAAGATCATAAGTGTATAGTAGGTATAAAACCGGCCCTAATACACTGCCCTGTGGAACTCCTGCATTGATTTCTTTCAATTCAGAAGATGTATCATCTAACTTAATTCTGAAGAACCTATCTTTCAAGTAAGATTCCAGTATCTTAGCAAATTGCATTGGTAGAAGATTCCTTAACTTGTGGTTAAGTCCTTCATGCCACACTCTATCAAACGCTTGTGCAACGTCTAGAAATACTGTTGAACAGACTTTTTTCTCCTCTAATGCTTTCTCAATTATACTGGTTATTCTGTGTACTTGATCAATTGTTGAGTGTTGGTTGCGAAAACCGAACTGAGGATTTGGGATCAAGTTTTTACTCTCGATTATCGGATTTAATTTTTTTACCAGAAGCTTCTCAAAGAGTTTGGACATGACTGGCAATAGCGAAATTGGCCTATAAGACGATGCTATGTGTGGTGGTTTGCCAGGTTTTGGGATCATAATTACTTCTGCAATTTTCCATAAGCTTGGTATACATTTGATTCTAAATGCTGCATTTATAAGATTGGTGAGTTTCACCAGAGCTTTCCTTGGCAGTTCTTTTAAGATTTCTGCAGTAATAAGATCGTACCCAGGAGCTTTTTTCGTATTCATATTAGCTTTTATCTCACGCATGACTTCTTTTGGTGTTGTGGGTAGGATTTCTTTACTTTCTTGCACAGCTTGTTCAGTTATTATCTCGGCTTCCAACGTTTGGTCTTCATGTGGCTGGAATATTTTTTCGAGGTGTTCAGCAAATTCTCGAGCTTTGTCTTCATTATTTCTAGCCCATTTCTCACCTGCTATTTTTATTGGGGGAATCTGCATTATTGGTATTTTGATTCTTTTGGTTGCTTTCCAAAGAGAAAAATCAGTACTGTTATCATTAGTTAATTTTCTTAAATAGTTGCTGATTGATTCATCTTTCAATTCTTTGATCTCTCTTCTTAATTGTTGAGTGAGATTGTTTAAATGAGTTTTATCTTGGGGGGCCCTTATTTGTTGCCATACTCTTCTCGCTCTTCTTTTCTCTGCGATGAGTTCCCTAATTTCCATAGGGTAATTGTTTCCCTTGATTTTCGTTTTAATTTCAGGAGTATTTTCCCAAGCTGATTGCTGTATATCGTTTACAAATTTGTGAACTTCTTTGTATAATTGTTGATGATTTTTTCACTTAACGTTAGAAGTATTGGTGAATGATCAGAGTTTAAGTCGTAGCTTTCATCTACTTGTACATAATTTACAGATATGTTCTTTATTATAAAGAAATCAATCAGATCTGGTACTTTGTTTGGATCAGTTGGCCAGTAGGTTGGTTTTCCAGTTGAGAGGGCTTCACAACTGCATTTTCTGATAGCTTTTAGGAGTTCTTTACCCTTAGTCGTTGTTAATCTGGATCCCCAGTGGACATTTTTTGCATTAAAGTCTCCTCCAATTACAAATCGTTTTCAAAATTTACTGAGGAACTCGAGATAATCTTTTTCTTTCATTGAGTGCTTCGGTGGACAGTAAATACTAGCAATACAAATATAACTACTTTTGGATTTGACAATAACAGCAGTTGCTTGTATTTCTTCCGTTTCATATTTAAACTCCTCATAGTGATGAATACTATTTCTATTTATAACAGCACTACCTCCTTTAGCAGTGTTTCCAGGGTGAATAGTGTGATATATTTGATAATTTTTAAATTTAATGTTTGATTGTCTGTGAAGTGTGTTTCCGTGATGAGACATACATCGATTTTTTCTGTGTCCAGGACCACTTGCAGTTCTTGTTGATGTTGCATCAGTCCATTGGCATTCCAACATAAGATTCTAAGATCATTGGCCATTTTTCTGTTTAGGGATAGCTCCCTTAGTGCTGTACTCTAGTTTCTGTAATCGCTCATCAAATGTATTTAGTCTGCTTAAAATTAATTTAAGTGTTTGACTTATATCGTCATTTTGAGCAGTTTTTCCTGGATTTTCGTTGCTCATCATTACTTGAGCATAAGTCATTTTACCAAATTGCCCTTGAGTAGTTCCCGACACTCTACGATTTACTTCGGGTTGGTTCATCTTAACCGCTTGTTTCCTGAATGAACTTGGATTTTTAGCAATCACGTTCTTATTTTTGATATTTTGCAGTTCAATAGCAACGCTGCATCCTCTGTAATTAGCCGGATGGTTTTCTCCACAGTGAACGCATTTAGGTTGAACATTTTGGGCTTTTACACAATCTTTGGTATGATGTTTACCTAAACATTTGACACACCTGGGTTCCCTGTTGCAATATTTTTGTGTATGTCCATAGGCTTGACATTGTTTACATTGTGGTATAAGCTTAGATCTTCTTAGAGGCTGAATAACCACTTTGCACCCCAAGATGTACTTAATTTGATAAATTTTTTCGATATCTTCATCAGTATCGAAGGTCAACATAAACATGTTGAGAGGTACTTTACCTCTCCGTTTTAGCTTAATCGATGCTTCAGTTGCCTTAAATCCTTTTGCTTTCAGGTCATCAATTATTTTATCTGGTTTACACGTAGAGTGTAAGTTTTTAGCCATGACCCTAATCGGTCTGGTTTGTTTATCTTCAAACGTGTGCCAAGCACGTTTTTCTTCATTTACAATTTTTGTCATTTTTCTGTATGTTTCAGCATCTTCTAAGTTTATTTTGATGGTGTTTCCATTCATCACCTTTGCATTAAACTTATCAGTGGCAATTATTGTTTTTATTTTCTCATAGAGTACATCGTAGACTTTGACTTCATCTATTACTATTGGTGGTGGTGGAGGTATTTTTTTTGGTTGTTTCTGGATAATATTTGGAACATTATCCTTTAATTGAGGTGGGGAGGGCGTATTATTCCGTCTCTTTTTTTTTCTCCCACCTTTAACTCTAACCCACTCAGTTTATCGAGCTAGTTCTTCTTCATCCGTATGATACTCTTGTGGAATTGTATTCTGGTTAGGAGTGGAACCGATGTCCTCCTTTGGCTTAAGAGCTTTAGCTTCGTTTTCAAGCGTCTTCATACGCTCCTGCATCCATGCAATTGTAACATTCAGTTGCTTATTTATATTGTTGGCTTCAACTAATGCATTATTAGCTTTACACAATTCATTGTGAAGCTTTTCTTCGTTTGTAGAACGAGTGTTGTGGCTGCTGGCCCCAATGGAGGGACTGATAGATAAATATTTGTGAATTTGATAGATAAATATTTGTGAATTGCTTTAATGGAGTCATCTGTAATAGTTATCTATGATATTAGTGAGCAAAACGAGATATTATCCACGAGGGATAAGTTTGTCCCACGAGGCGACAGCCGAGTGGGACATTATTCCAAGTGGATAAAACCTCTTTGTTCACTAGTGGCATATAACGTTTTATCCACTTTTATTGAAATAAATTTCGTAAATTAATAAGAAACAATTCCATTTTGTGTTTTCACACTGAAGTATTGAATTTTGAAATGCATTTTATCATAGTGATCGTTCTTTAAATTGTCATGGTGTACTTTAATTTAACTTCTTTTTGAACATTGAATATAGCTTTTCATTCAATTCGGCTACGAATAATTTTCCAATAACTACTCAACATCTTGTTATACTAGTATATTATTCAACGAGCATATAATAGGCATGTTCGGAAATAGACTAAAGTAAATTTATAGTAATTTTCGAAGATGAAATTTACCCAACAGTTACCGAACGTCTAAAGTAAATTTATAGTAATTTTTTGTTGTTGTTATTTCAATTTGCTACCAACCGCCATATTTGAATTTTATTTCTAGCCGATGGTTTGTGCTATAAAGTTAATCGAGTTTTTCAAATTAATTTTTTTTTCAATACGGATTTTTATAATTACTAAACGTAAACCAAAATAATCAAACAATTGATTGATATCTGTCAAAATACCTTTCCGAATTTTTTCGATATTGATTATCGTAGCGCGTTCAACCCTGAATTTATATTAACTTTTTGTATAGGCGAGGTAACTTCAGTAATTTTGTTACCAACACATTAAAAAAAAAATTTACTATTTATTTACTGTGGTCTATTTCCGAAAACGCCTAATGATAGCTGTTATTCACGAAGACCAAGTTTCCGACACGAGCCGATAGGCGAGTGTAGTAAACCATCTGAGTGAATTACAGCCATTATATGCGAGTAGAATACGATAATTTGTCCACGACTGATAAAAAATTGTGCTTTGTCCACGACTAACGTATAATATACTCATTATACGTTATTTTCATCAATTATAATGATATCCATTAAGCACTGCTAGTTTATCTAGTAGTCCCTTCTTCCATTATTCACTACTACCAAATAAAAATTTGATTTTTGAAATTTTATCTAGTAGTCTCTTGCTATTTTCATTATTATTAAATTGAGACGTCAAAATGTCGACGTAAATCATTTTAGGTTTATTTAAAGTCGTGGACAAAGTATCGTCTTCTACTCGCATATAATGGCTGCTATTCACTCAGATGATTTACGACACATTATGTGCTCGTTGAATAATATACTATTATTATAAAATTATTTATACAAACCTAAAATCATTTACGTCGACATTTTGACATCTCAATTTAATAATAATGAAAATAGCAAGAGACTACTAGATAAAATTTCAAAAATTAAATTTTTATTTGGTAGTAGTGAATAATGGAACACGGGGCTACTAGATAAACTAGCAGTGAATAATGGATACCATTATAATTGAAAAAACAAACGTATAATGAGTATATTATAAGTTAGTCGTGAACAATAGTATCAACGAGCATATAATGATAGCTGTTATTCACGAAGATGAAGTATAAACCTAAATTAATTTCCGTCGACATTTTGACGTCTCAGTTTAATAATAATGAAAATGGCAAGAGACTATTAGATAAAATTTCAAAAATGGAAATTTTTACTTGGAAGTAGTGAATAATAGAAGAAGGGACTACTAGATAAACTAGCAGTGAATAATGGATATCATTATAATTGAAGAAACAAACGCATAATGAGTATATTATACGTTAGTCGTGGACAAAAAATATTTATAACTCACTTTCCCCTAGCTGCGTGGGTTATACAATAACAATGGGTTATTTTACATTTTCCTTATTTGAAATCAGCATAGTTTACGGGCGGATAAAGTGGATAATCGTATTATTTCCGATTAATAAATGCTCTTGCTATAACCGTTGGTACCTAAACACAGAAAAAATATAGTTCATACAATAATATTTGATGAGCATAATATTAATGATTGGGTTTTCTATTGCTGGCATCATGTAAATAAGCATATATTGGTTGTTATAAGAAATACATTCTCTGTTGTAGTGAACATTATATGTTGGTTGCTATCATGTAGTTGATAGAGAACTGCACCATGTAATTAATAATATTTGTATTAATTTTAAAATTTAATATTATTTTTCGTTGCACAATTTAACTCTCGCATAATAATATTGTTGTAGTTTATAAACAAATCTAGAAGCTTTATTTGGTACTTAACAAAAATTATTCTAAAGACATTAATTTTATTGTTAGAGCTGTTGCTTGTATTCTTCAGAACTTATCAAGTCTCATTGATGAGATATGTTTCAAAGGAACAACTTTCCTGGACCAAGAAAAATGACTATTTGACCGACTAATTTAACCCTTTTAGTGCTGAGCTAATTTTCACATATTTTGCATAAATTGCGAAAGGATTTTTGAAAAAAAGTACCTTATTAATTAAGTGTGCACAGAATCTTAAATATTTTCCTCAAATGTAGATGGATTTTCGTAATTCTTTCTGTTATGTGTAAGGGACATATCAAACTACTCAAATGTAACATATTTTTTTACTATAACTGTATTTATTTAATTAAAAAAAAAAAAAGCAAACAAACTGCGCAATAGTCGAAATTCCGACGCTCCCCAATTTATACGCATTAATAGAGGGTCGATTTATCGACGGTTCGCGCTCTAAGGGTTAACTTAGAATTGTAGAGGCTAACGCCTTCGGTAACTCTTACGGGCACGCGGGAGGTCGCTGTGCTCTCCCCCCGCTTAGCCCTCCGAGGGGCTTTAGATTTGAACTTCGGGGAACGTCGGAGCCGGGATCAGCAAGCATGTCGCACTGCGTGCGGATTATATAAAATCTTTTAATGACACCTACTAAAAAGAAAAATAATTGCACTATTTTGTTATGTAAGACTTTGTAATTGCAAGATTTTGTAGTTGCAACATTTTGTAGTTGCAAGATTAATAAAAAAAGCAATATTATGTTAATGCAAAATTTTGAAATGTAATATTTTATATCGATAAAATACATAAATTCATAAGAAATTAATTTATATTTGATAAAAAATTTACAAAATATTCCTTAAAATACCAAATTTAAAAAATTATATTTCTAAAAACAAAACAAAAAAAAAATTAGCCCTTCGAGCCATTCGACATTCGGCCCTTTGATATCATTCCAACGTTCCAATTTGGAATATTTTGAGCCATTATAAGTCTAGCGTTAAAATCGACGCACAGATTATTGTTATTATTATTGGAGGGCCATGCGGGCGATCAGCCACTTTGCACTGCGACGTAAAAGATCTATTGTGCTGGACGCTGCTTAATTATCCGTCCAGTCAATATTCAGGTTCTTAATGAACCTGACAATACTGCTTCCCGGTACGTCATACATACTATCTGGGCATATTACTCTCCCTCCTAGATGTTTACTACAGCAAGTAGTTCCGCTAGAAAGACGGTAGCATTGGAGCCCAAGGACCTTGAGAGGGTTGTCCCACTCCCGTATATTCCTACTCCGGCCCCGTATTCCGTTTGATTTTACTCTTACGAGTTGCTGGGAATTGCAAATCGCCAATAGGTCACCCAGCTTTAATACAGGAAGGCTAAATAAAACTGGAGGGTGCCTGGTATCCAGAGTCCGCAAATGTTGGACTGATTAAGCTATCTGCCATTCATCCATCGGCATATGCTGTTCCACCTTAGATTAGGGTTTTTTGTCAAGGTTTTCTCCTTTAGCGCCGTACTTTAGGCTGTGCCAAATGGCCAAAAATGTGCCAAATGGCCTTAGTTACCAGTGGTTGCCACGAGGAGGCAGTACGTACACTTGCGAATTGTGAACAGGTTACCCCTTACACAATTGTACTCATCACGCAGCTTCCTAATGACAAGACCAGAACAGCTCACGTGTCTCCAATAGACGCCAAACCACCATCGACGCACACATAAGATGAAGTATGTTGAATTTTGGAGATAAGACGAGTATTGTTTTGGTTTTTTGCTGACTTGTGATCTTTAACTAATGGCTAAAGTACCAAAGTATAAAAACACTTTTCTATGATGTTCTGCGATCATAGAAAAGCATTTTATGGTTTGGTACTACGTATAGTCATCTAGAAATAAAAGATTAAAATTTTGAAGCTGAAGGAGAAGAAGTGCATTTTATTGAACTCAACCCATTTGTAACCAATAATTTTGTTTTACTGGGTGTAGAGTAAAACAAAGTTACAGTTTTCTTTTGCAATTGTTTGTATTATGCTCCTTAAAAGAAATGAACGGTAAAATATTTTTTCTACCAACAGACAGTATTTCATAGTATTTCGGTCAGCTGTTGTAATTTCTATAAGTTCTGTCATATTAGAAAACCATTAAGAACCGCACTGCTTGCAAAATTCTTAATTATTTGTATACATAAAAACGCCGTTCAACTTCGTCACCATCTAAAAAAAAATAAAGAAACTTCTTCAAAATTACGAATATTGGTCAGTAGAATAGAACAGTATTATTCACTAAATTTTATGAAAAATGGTATACATATATTCTAATATTAAAACATTTGTTGCTAATTTGCTACAAAATTGTATTCAACCAAAATATAAAATTATAATTAATCACTAACTGTAAATCTTTAATCATATTTTATTTCTTAGTCATGGTTCACACACATTTGATCATAAACCAGAGCTGAACAAGAAGTGATTGACCGTTCAAGAGGCGCGCATAGAATGAGAATATGTTAAGTATTTTATTCTACTCTATTTTTAGTCGTTATTTCATCTCGCCTGTCTCGTCGTCGTATTCATTTTGTCTAGTTTTCGAGTATGTGTGTATATATATTAGTAATTCGTAGCTCTTATTTCGTTGTTAATGACTTACCTCGCGTACAATACAAAATCAAAACAAAGTGTAAATTAAGATGATGTTTCGTTTTTTTAATTCATTGTATAATTTCTCTCCATTTGGTGGATACTTAAGAAGGCGAAGAGTTAAGACCAAATTGTTATGAATAGCGAGCTATGTAGAAGAATTATGGGAATTTATGTTGTGCTATAACATTCACATAGTAATGACATTTATTGTCTTACGTTTTTTTTTCTTTTTTGTTCCTTTAGTAATAATTAAGTATAATTTTCTAATTAAACGGTTCTTTTATTTTATTACGAGATCGTATAATATATCAAATTCTTAAACTAATTTTTTTATTGTATTATATATTTCAAGATTATCATTCACCCACATAATTACAGTTAGATATTCTCTTAATTTTTTATTTCATTTATCTAATCTGTCTATATCTCAAGAAGACAGACAACAAAAAATTGTATCCATTGATCGATCATTAATTACATCCGCTGTGAAATTAAGAATATTTTTTTTTGTGAATAATTGATTGTCTTGAAATCTCCCATTCCAATATGCGTGCCTATTATAGATTGAACTGCGATTATGTCACTTTTGTTATTGCTTTTAATCATTTTTTAAAGTGTTGGCCTATTGTTTAGAATTTAAAGCAAATGAATAAAATCACGAGGGGCGATAAAGTTATATGCGTTCTAGCATAAAATGGGGCCAACAACTGAAACAGAATTTTAATAATATAAAAGTAATAATAGTAATAAATAATAAATTTATTTATCCCGGGGTTCTTCCTTGTTCAACAGAAGACGAAAAAGTATGATGTTTAAAATTCTAATGATAATAGTCTTCTTTTTTGTTGAGTTCAGTTATTTTTATTTAAAAACATTAAAGTTTTTTTTTATTAAGAAAGACGTACTCACAACAGAACAACGATTGTTTTTTTGTTGCTTGTTTCCATTTTTCAGTGTTTACCTCCTGTTTATGATTGTTGTGGCACACTGAAAAATGATTTTTTTTTATAAATATTACATGTTCCTCTGGAACTCAAAGATAGTTGTACGGTGTTTCGTCGTTTTGTTATGTTAAAATATCTTTGCTTTTGTTTAAACTTTTTATTATTATTATTCTTTTTTATGTGAATAAATTATTATCTCTTAAGGATGAATTCAATATAAGTTAGGTATGCCGACTTTTGTTTTTGTTGTGTTTTCCTTTTTTAATTTTACATATTGTCGTACTATGTATAAAACATGAGCAATTCAGCCGCATGTAATAGAAGCTGATATATGGAAATGTAAGCGGAATATTTTAAATTTTTTATTTTGGTTATACACACATAATATTAAGGTGATTGTTAGGTGCTCAAATATTAAATTAAACATCTTGTATAAAAATGTTCTCTTATTGAGATAAATTTCGTTTTGGTTAAATTTGGAATCTTGAAAAATTTGTGCCATAATGAAATAAACGTCCACATTAAAAATTCAAATACTCCCTATAAAAATTAATTAAACCCCCAAAGTAAAAGAGAGAAAAATTCCCAAACTTTTATTTTTATTCCGAATTCTCAAAAGATATATTCTTTTAAATGAAGTTTTAGTTTTGAAATAGTCTGGAAAATGGGAGTTAATTTAAAGTTAGAATGGAAATCTTCATTTTGCAGAATATAATAAAAATTAAATCTTTTTTTTTCCTGAAATTCTGGAAAAGGAACATTTGATTTTGAAATATTCTGCAACAGGGAGGTTTAATTTTAAAATTAGAATGGAAATATCTTTTCTCCGTTTCCCAGGATATTTTAAAATTGAAAAAATAAGTTTGCTGCAATAGGAAGTTTTAATTGTAAAATATTCTGGAAAATGGAGATTTATTTTTAAAATTAGAGTGGGAATCTCCCAGAAATCCTCTTTCAGAAGTTTAAGAAAAGTGAAATTGAATTTTAAAATTTGAATGCAAGAAATAGCTATTTTCCACTATTTTCCAAAATATTTTAAAATGAAGTCTTCTTTTTCCAGAAAGTAGAACGATAAAATAAATACTCAAAATAATTGTTGGAGTGCTATTTAATATTCCATATTTGGGGAATCTTTCATAAAGAAATAAGTCTCAAACTCAGCATATGAAATAAGTCTCAAACTCAGCATATGATGTAACGAAACTATTTCACACATTTAATTGGTTAATTTTATTTTAGAAAGTTTTTAATTAAAAACTGTTATTTTTAAAAGCATCATTGAAAACCTGAAACTGGTGGTTTTAGTTACGTAACTCGATTTTTTCCAAAATATTACTCGTCAAATTAAAATTTTAAAATTGGAAATTTTTCAAATTTTGAAATATTTACTGCAATTGAGTAGTCAAATAAAAATATAAAACTGCTGCTTATCTTCATTCGTAGTTTAATAAATTATTTTAATTTTATACAAATTGTGTTATGCATTAAATTTGAATTTTCATAACATTTTCCCAATTACCTTTTAGAACATAAACCAAATTTGTTATTAACTTTAAATTTAAAACAAGGGAAAACGAGACTCCTTTTCAAAAGGTTAACGGAATCATGAGATTGCCTATAATTACAAAATCGAGATCTATGGGGTATATTAATTTGATTTCTTTTTTCTTCTACAACTAACTTAACTCGTGAAAGCGAGACACGCATACTTCACGCCCAGTTAAGAAGCCTACTAGAAGTAGTTTTAAATCTGATTGATTTTTTGATTGATTGATCAGGGTGTACGACCCAGCCTAAACAAGACTCCCGGATGACGGCGGGCCCTCCGTACCCCCTTTACTCACAACAAAACCTAAGGAAAGGAAAGGTATGTTAGCAACAAAGAATCAACCCGGTTCCAGAAACCTAAGTAGTTGATAGTTAGTAAATTTGTTAGTAATATATTTTTAGTAAATTATTTAGCACAAGACAATACAGTTTGAAGTACTGCTCAATTTCCTGTAAAATTGCTTCGGGTTCTTCAAAAATTTTCTTAATGTGAAATATTCATTAATCCTTTATAATAACTATTCTAAAATTAAGTATAAATTTAATTCTCTGAAATAAATTATAGATTAATCTTTATGACTACAACTAAATTAACATTAATAGTTTGACAATAATTAAACCAACTACCATCCGCCCATCGCGCTGTCACCTCAGCCAGTGATATCTTGGTTGAGCTTCTCAGGTGTTTTCTAAACTTAAACCTTTTAACTAACCAATATCAATAATAATAGCAAAAGCTATCATTAACATTAATACCAGTATGAACATTAACAACAATACCAGCACCGATACCAACATCCACATCAATACCAATACCAACAACAACACTAACATTATGACATTAATTATTCGATTACACCGAAAAATTAATTTTATTCAATTTAATTTAATATACATATTTATTAGAGTAGAAAAATTAAACAGAACGATCTATTCTACAAATGTCGATGTATACACAAGAAATATTTAACTGTGTATATAACTACCACACAGATCCCGCCAAAAAACGTACTCCATACCTGTCTACGTACTGTTTTTTATAATAATATTTAAACAACAACAAACAAAAACAGATTTGTGTATATAATATATAAATATGTATAAATAATCGCAGAAACTCTTCACCTTCAGTTTTCAATTTCCATATACACGAATAAAACAAGTAAACACCGTATTTATTTATGATTTAACAATTTTGATTTTATTTTTTATTATTATTCGATTATACAGTACTCATGCGTCTCCATGATTTTGATTTTGGTGTTATCCGTCTGACGGCAAAAGATGAAGAGAGAATATAATTACAAAAATACAATAATCTTAAAACTAATGAATACGATGAAGAATACAATACTCGTACAAAAGTATTAGTACATATTTTTTTACCATACAGTACGTTTATGCTTAGGGTTCAACCTGGTTTGAACCTAGGTTATCTTTTACTATAAACGGAGTCGAGTCATCTTGTAGTTAACTCGACCCCAAAAATTTCTAGGGTCGAGTCGAGTTAACTCTAAAAACATTCATTATAAACGGAGTCGAGTCGAAAAATAAAAACAACAAAAAATAATAATAAAAAGACCCCATTTTGATTTCTTAATTCGTGTGCGCATCTTCGATTTTTGTGTGGCAATAAAACTTTGTTATTTTGTTTTTATAAAATTCAGAAAATAATACAAGAATAACATATAAATATGTATACGATAGTAAATGATTTTGTTTTTGACGTTTCTGACTCGGTTTCAATCTAGTTTCAACTCGACTACAATTTGACTCTGCAGTATAAACGCTAAAAAAGATAACTACAAGATGATCCAAAGTTGACTAAAAGACGACTCGGCACTGAGCATAAACGTACTCATAGACAACACCAAATTTAAAGGTATAATTTTATTCAATTTTTGGTAGCTGTCAAAACTAAAATAAACAAATGACAAAATTTCGTTATTCGAATTTCCGAATTTTAGGCAGGTAATTTTCCAAGTTACAACGAGTTAATGATTATACGTAACTTGATTGTTATATTAGATTTACAAAAATATGTATAATACATTGACACACGTCACATAATCATAATTTTAATACAATTCAATTTTCCTTATAGGTTTTTCCGGTGTCGTGTAGATGTCATCGGAAATATAAAGATGAGTACTGCTTTATTATACTGTTCTTTTTTGTTTCTTTTAAGAACACTGGCTTAAAAATTCCGACGTTGAAAAGTAGCACTTATATGGTAACCCTCATCATTTCTTTCTGGCTTGACTGACGGGATATTCTTTTCAGCTCAGGATGAAATATAGTAAGTATAAAATATAGGAACGAGGGCAAATAAATTGACTCAATCATGGTTATTTAATCTTCGGTCGACCACCCCAACGATACCGAACAATACGAGTATATACAAATAAAACCGTCGGGTCTGATTGAAAACAACACAATTACACAACCCTTACCATAGCAAATCATATAATAAAATAAAAAGAAATAAAAAAATGTTTACACAAATTCATACCAAGTATACATATCGTCGGTGAGAAATGCAGAATGCGTAAGTCCATTTTCTCCAATTTTGCGTTTTTCATGTCAAACGAAAGAGTCCTCCATTGTGCATCAATCGCCATTTCAAAATATCATAAAAAAATACGTTAACGTTAAGGTGAAGAAATTTGGAAAGAAAATAAGTGTTTGAAGACAATACGGAGAGTGTAATAGTTTTTTTCGCCGACGATATGTATCGACGATAGACCAGTGGTATGAAAATACCTTTAACGATATCTGGATAGTACCGTTATGATTTGTTGAACACATATTTCCTTTGTTGAAGTTTTCCCTCATCAACTAAATATTGAATCACTTCCACTAAACACACTAAACCAAAATCACTCACTTTTATTATTATTATTTTGAATAAATAAAATTAACTGTTTAATTTTAACTTAATATTTTTAATTTTATTAATCACTTAATTTTAACATCACACAAGATCAAAATAAATAAATAAAATTAAATTAAATTCTCGAAGAAGATGACAAAAACACGTCTTTCTTCTTCGAGCTTCAACGACCGACCAGTAGAAGTAGTTTTAAATATGAGTTACAAAATTACCTCTTTAGTGAGGTGAGATGAAGTGGAAAGAATACAGACCTGATAGTCTGTAGTGAATATCACACAGACGAAAAAGAACTCGATAGAGAAACAGGATCTGATCGTCAGTGGACACTAGCGGTAAGAACTCCAAGAAAACCGTCACACTAAACATTGAAGCTGCTGAAGCAGAGAAACTGGCAAGATAATCTGGTTGGATCAAGAAGAAAAGCAATCCCAGAAAGAAAAGGAAAGCAGAATCATCGCCAGAATATGTTGGTCAAAAGCAAACATCAACATCGAGTTAACTTATTAACCCAGCACAACGGGGAAAATCAAACTAAAGAGAGAAAAAACAGCCGCCACCTATTAATATATCAATTATAAGACTATCCGACCGTCAAAGCTCTGATGACCCCAATCATGCGCAAGGACTTCAAGCTGGTAGCACTAAATACCGATGTCTGGAAGGTAAATGTCCAAGACTGAAGCTTACCGCTGAGAAAGTTTAATACTACGGTCTACTTATAAAAACCAGCATAAAAGACCAAAAAAGATTATGGCTAGAGGATTACACCTAACATGTGATAGTAACGACATAATTGCAGAACTGCAGAGTAAAGGACTATAGACATTGAAAGATAACTGTAAATGATAATGGCAAGAGCGTCCTCATTACAAAACAAGGGCTACCGCTTTTCATGCTAACGTTTGGCACTGGAAAAATATCTAAAAATTGTATGACATTCGATCCATTGAAAATATGAACCGTTAGTTCAGTGCAAAAAATGTCAGGGCTTCAATCATACTCTTGGTGATTTGGCGTCTACTGGAGGGGGGGATCAAAGTTGAGTAGAGTAATCTACCAGCTCCGTAACCTTTCGGTAGGGTGCACATTACGCGAGCTGTTCTGGTCATGTTTTAGGCAGCTGGCGTGATGGGTACAATTGTGGAAGGGGTAACCTGGTCACAATTCGCAAGTGTACGTACTGCCTCCTCGTGGCAATCACTGGTAACTGAGGCCCTTTGGTACTTCTGACCATTTGGCACAGGCTAAAGTACGGCGCTAAAGGAGAAACCCTTGATAAAAAACCCTAATCTAAGGTGGAACAGCATATGCCGATGGATGAATGGCTGATAGGTTAATCAGTCCAAAGTATGCGGACTCTGGATACCAGGCGCCCTCCAGTTTTATTTAGCCTTCCTGTGGTAAAGCTGGGTGTCCCACAGGCGACTCTCTTTTCCCAGCAACTCGTGGGAATAAAATGTCTAAACAGGTAAAAAATAATAAGGATGATGACGCTCCTAAAGCGTCATATACCAGCGATAGTTCCGCGGTGGTGTTCGAGGGCCTCGGTCCTCTTTCCGCTGTGGGACTCTCGATGAGTGGTCTATCGGATGGGGAGCTCCGTTCGGGGATTGAGAAATTAGTTCTCAACTCCGACATGGACACCTCAGGAGATGAGAACTCGAACCCCGTAAGTGGGGGTATCGCCTCTGTGAAAGCAGGGGGAGCAAAGTCGTCGGGGAGGACCCGAAAGGAACTGTCAGCAGCACTGACAAACTTTCCGCGGCTCCTCGCGTGAAAATGTGTGGGGCCGCGAAGAAGCGGTACCGCCCGGAAGCGAGACAAGGCTTCTGGCGATGCGGCCACAAAGGGAGTCTTGTGCTCCCGCAGAGGCCCCACCGTCAAAGAGGATCCGCTCGGATGAGGGTACTCCACCGGCACAAAAGAAGGCCAGGGGAGAGGAATCTGTCCCGACGGTCTCGGGTTCTGCGGTCCGGTCTGGACTTACCTTCAGGCAGGCTGCGGAGTCGGAGATAGTTGGGATCTTGCCCACTGGTTTTCCAGAGGTTGTCCTCACTGGAGAGCAGCTAAAGGCTGTCCAGGAGGGCATCCTAGATAAGGTGCTAGAGCAGGAGGCCAAGGAGCTTAAACCCAAGTTCCTTGGTAGTCAGCTTCGGCCTGGTTGGCTGGTACTAACCTGTGCTGACCGGGCCACTGTTCAGTGGCTCAGGGAGGCCATAGGTTTTATCAAGCCATGGGAGGGTGCGCAGCTGATCGTGGCCGAGGCGGAAAACCTGCCTCGAGCCAGGATTGTGTTCGGCACCTTCCCAAATAGTGCTGAATTGCCCACAGAAAAGCTTTTTGGGTTTATAAAAAGCCAAAATGAGGGCATGCAGGCGATCAACTGGAGAGTGATCAGGAGAGAGGCGAAAGGCTCTTCGGCCTTTTTCACGTTCTCTATGGACCACTCTTCAGTTGAGAAGCTCAAGCGGGTTGGCTTTAAGGTCAACTATAAGTTTGGGACTGTACAAATGCATCCCAAGGGTGGTCAGAGCGGAGCTAAGCCGGCTTCTGTCGGCGGGACCCAAGTGGTGAAGCCTGTAGAAGCTACGGTAGCGGCACCTGTAGCTAAGACCACCGGGGTGACCGCCCTCTCCAGGAGACAGGTGAGGAGAAGGCGGGAAAGGGAGAGGAAGGCGTCAGGGGTTCCGCGGGGGAAGGCCTCACAAGGACTCCCCCCGTGCAAGCCACTGGTTAGGCCTGGAGGCTCTCAGGCAGCGGGGGCCAGCAGAACGGCGATGGAGGACACTGGTCAGCCATCGGCCGGACAAAGAATGCATGCGGGTGGTGGCGGTGCTGAAAAGGAGGCTGAGCAGGGCCTTCAGAAGGGGCCTTCGGTAAAGTGAAGGCACACATCGCCTGCCTGCAGATAAACCTGCATCATGCAAAGGCGTCTTCGGACGTCCTTTGTCGCAGGTTTATCTGCCAAAACATTGGCATGGCTCTAATCCAGGAGCCATGGGTGATTGGTAACCAGATTAGAGGTATACCAAATCAAGTGGGTAAGTTAGTTTATCATAACGGAACTCAGAGTCCAAGAGCGGCTGTGTTGGCCAGTTCGCAAATTAATTTTATTCCCATTTCAGAGTTCATCTCCAGGGACTTGGTTGCAGTAATGGTGGAGGTTCTGGGTGAAAGAGGCAAACAGGAGGCTATAATGGCCTCCGCCTACTTTCCTGGAGACTCAGAGTTAATACCTCCACTTGAAGTTAGGCGGCTCATAGCTCATTGCAAACGCAATGGGCTGGCCTACCTGATAGGATGCGATGCAAACGCGCACCACACGGTGTGGGGTAGCACGGACATCAATAACAGGGGTGAGTACCTTTTTGAATTTCTGATCTCAAATAATGTAGACATTGTCAATAGGGGAAGGAAACCTACTTTTATAAATGCGATTAGGCAAGAGGTCCTAGATCTGATACTTGCTAGTCCGCATTTTAGCGACTTGGTCAAAAACTGGCATGTGTCTGAAGAGGCCTCATTATCGGATCACTTGCACATCAGATTCGATTTGGCGGCTGAGACCATGCAGCGGCAGGAAATCAGAATTCCAAAACTGACCGACTGGGACTCTTATAGAGTCTCACTCGAATCAGAAATGCCCTCGGTTGTGGGGAACATAGAGTCTCCAGAGGGTTTGGAGATCTGTTCAAACCAGCTGCATAATTCTATACACTTGGCTTACGAGAACAGCTGCCCAGTTAAGCGAAGAGAGTCCACAAAGATGGTCCCTTGGTGGAACGGGACGCTGGGTAAACTGAGGAAAAAATCGAGAAGATTATTTAACAAGGCTAAACGCACCGGTGAATGGGGCGAGTATAAGATGGCCTTGACGGAATATAATCTCGAACTAAGGAGATCCAAAAGGGCTACCTGGAGGAATTTCTGTGAGGGAATCAATGAATTGCCCTCTGCAGCTCGTCTCCAGAAAGTCCTTTCCAGGGATCATTCAAATGGTTTAGGACTTCTCCAGAAGCAAGATGGGGGGTTCACTGAAAACCGGAAGGAAACCTTAGAGGTACTGTTAGAGACCCACTTTCCGGATTCAGTAGTGGTAGGAGCCCAAGAGGACTCATATGATCCTTCGAGTGAGGTGGCCTATTCGCCTCACAGTAGGATCTGGAGTCTCTCTGGGAAAATTTTCACACCCAGCAAGGTTCGATGGGCTATTGGGTCTTTCAAACCTTTCAAATCCGCTGGAGGGGATGGTATCTTTCCAGCTTTACTTCAAAAAGGTATTGAGGAAATACTCCCCAGCTTGATCCAGATGTTTCGGGCAAGTTATGCTTTTAACTATATTCCGAAACTGTGGAGGAAAGTAAATGTGGTCTTTATACCAAAGGGCGGGGGTCGTCCAGACACCCAGGCCAGGGCATATCGGCCAATTAGCCTCACATCGTTTCTTTTGAAGACGATGGAAAAAATCCTGGACTATCAAATAAGAAGTGAGGTCCTTGGAAAGAATCCGCTGCATCGGGACCAGTTTGCGTATCAAACTGGTAAATCCACGGTTATGGCCCTTAGCGGGCTAGTCACGAGGATTGAAAAAGCAGTGACATATAAAGAAATTGCCCTTTGTGCCTTTGTGGACATTGAGGGGGCGTTTGATAATACCTCCTATGGATCTATAGAGAGGGCAGCAATGGGAAAAAGGGTTCCACTTTCCACAATTAGGTGGATCCGTTCCATGCTGGAACATCGTGAGATTACTGCCAGACTAGGTGGCGAATCAGTAACCATCAAGGCCGTAAAGGGCTGTCCCCAAGGAGGCGTATTATCTCCTCTTTTGTGGTCATTGGTTATTGACAGACTACTGGTCCTTCTGAGTAGCCATGGGTTTGATGTCCAGGGCTATGCGGATGATGTGGCTATCATAATCAGAGGCAAGTTTGATGAGGTCATTTCTGATCGCATGCAAAATGCACTCAATATAATATGGCAGTGGTGTTACCAGGAAGGACTCAGTGTCAATCCAAGCAAAACTGTCATTGTTCCTTTTACGAGGAGGACAAAGCTTGCGCTTACAGCTCCCTCGTTAAACGGTACTACTATTCCTTTTTCCAGCGAGGTTAAATATCTAGGGGTTATCCTAGATCAAAGACTGAACTGGAACCAACATTTGTTGAGAGTTCAAAATAGAGCCATCAAGGCTCTCTGGGCCTGTCAAAGACTCTATGGGCGTACTTGGGGACTACAACCAAAAATGATCTACTGGTCATTTCTTACAATCATTAGGCCTATGGTCACCTACGCATCGGTTGTATGGTGGCCTAAAACTGAGCAGAAGACAACGCAAACCTTATTGAATAAGGTTCAGCGTGTAGCCTGCATCGGTGTTACGGGCTCAATGAAGTCATGTCCAACCGCGGGGGTGGAGACACTTCTAGGACTGACACCGTTACACCTGCATATTAAAGAGGACGCTGCAAGTATGGCCCTGAAAATGCAGGCGGAAGGAAATATCAAGCCAGGCAATATGGTGGGTCATATGGAAATCCTTAAGGAATTTCAGACAGACCCTACCATAGGAATGCCTTCCGACTGTATGCCAGCTAAACTGGACTTCCACAAACCATTCTGTGTTAGGTTACCTGACCGGGATGTGTGGAGGGCAGGTGGACCATCATTTGAGCTAGGGTCCATAGTATGGTTTACAGATGGATCAAAAACGGAAGATGGGGCGGGGATAGGAATACACGGGAGTGGCACTACCCTCTCGAAGTCCTTGGGTACCAATGCCACCGTTTTTCAAGCAGAAGTACATGCTATAGAACTTTGCGCTAGGTTAGGCATAGCAAAAGGCCTAAACGATGCAAAGATTTATATTGTATCAGACAGCCAATCAGCCTTAAAAGCTCTTAGGTCTTGTACCGTTGAGTCAAGGCTGGTATGGGATTGTCTGAAGGTTATTAAACATCTGGCAGGCTCAAATAAGGTAACACTTATGTGGGTGCCAGGTCATACTGGAATCGAAGGAAACGAGGCAGCTGATGGCCTCGCCCGTGAGGGTTCTGCCTCTCCATTTTTTGGACCAGAACCCTTCTGCGGTGTCACTAAGGGACACCTTAGAGCAGCGGTAAAACGCTGGGAGGATGTTCAAAAGTCCTCCTACTGGCGCAGAATTCCAGGTTTACGGCAGGCGAAGAAATTTATATCACCTTCGTCTGTCAGGGTTAAGGAGTGTCTTGAACTTAGAAAACCTGAGTTGAGGCTGCTTACTGGCTTCCTCACAGGTCATGTCCCCTTAAGGTATCACATTAAGAAGATGGGCCTAAGTACGACAGATGGATGCCGCTTCTGCGGTCTGGAAGCGGAATCAGCGGAACATGTTCTGTGCCATTGCCCAGCCATTTTCCAGCAAAGACTGCAACATCTAGGAGGGAGAACAATGAGCCCGGATAGTATGTATCTTGTACCGGCCAGTAGTATTGTCAGATTCATTAAGAGCCTGAATATTGACTGGACGGATAATTAAGTAGGGTCCAGCACAATAGATCTTTTAGGTCGCGGTGCGAGGTGGCTTATCGCCCACATGGCCCTCCAGTAAATAATAATAATAATCATACTCAAAGATATCGTGGGCGTGTGGCAGGATACGTCAAACGCGCTGCGAACTACTTTTCGAGCATGTGCACATTAGATAGGAACTCGGAAGCAAAATGCATTAATTGCAAAGGGCAACATCCAGAAAACTACCGTGGTTGTGAAGCAGCTAAAGAACTGCGAAATATAAGGAATCGTGCTAGAAAATCTGACCTAAATCAATAATCTTAAAATCTGTGGGGAAAATAATCCCATGCGAAAGTGACCCTAGGTCAGGAGGCAAAAATATAAAATAGCAGCAACAGCCAAATTTTAAGAAATGGCTCGAATGCATAGAGGTTCTAGATGAAAAACTTGAGCAGTCTGAAATAAATAAACTTATTTTTGATCGATTGGAAAACCTGGCATCAACGTTACCTGAAGCAACTAGAAAAAAAAAATAATAATTTACAATCGCTTAGAATGTGGAAATATTTGTATATTCAGAAAAACATATGTTTAATCTCCGAAACTCATTTCAATAGGTCCTCGTATGTCAAAATACATGGTTACAGTTTTTACTACGCCATACGAGCTGTAGAGAGCTGATCTTATAGATTTTTATGTAATAAAAGGTATATCTGATAGCTATATTCGAATGGAAGACAATGGAGAGCTTACTGCGAATCACTCTCCTGCTATTAAGACAAGCAATAATTAAAAAAGAAATCCCTGCAACATTCTCTAATAAGAATACTAATTGGAATCTTTTTCGTGAACTGTTAGAGCAAAACATCGATCTTCAAGTACCAATAAGAAACACAATACACATCGAAGAGGAAGTAGAAAGGCTAATAGAAAATATACAACATGCTGTGTATCAAAGTACTCCATTCAGTTACGCAAATAGCATCAGTAGTAAAAATTATCCACTTGAAGTAAGAGAGAAAGTCCCTGCAATCCCTGCAATCTGTTCTGGGGCTCGAGGTACTCCCAACTCTTTCGCAGTTCGCTTTTTACGTCTTACCTTACGCCTTTAATAGCCAAATCGTTTTTCGTTTAAACCACCTGCACATTGCATTGCTTCATGCCAACCTACAGTGTTGACATGAAAGGTGGGTCGGCCGATGGATGCCGCACTCTCAACAGGGGGTCATAGATGTGTTCATCGTCATCACTGATCGTAATCAGATGATGAAAAATTCCTTTTGCATCCCGCCCCTATAGGTATTCGAACCCGGTACCTCCCGATCCAACCGCCGCAGCTTTAACCATTGCGCCGTTTGCTCAGAAAATAAAACCGTCCTTAATAATCTTTAAAAAACTGAAATCTCTCATAAGAACAGTTAAGAATAAAACAATAAGTACATATTTGTCTTTACTCACTGGCCAAAAAGACTCTGAATACTCCGTATGGAAAGCAATGAAAGCATTTAAGACGAACAATTTTAACGGCACCCATTAGATATGACGATGGAAGATGGGCTCGAAGCAGTAAACGTGATGGAATCTGAACCGGAAATGCAGAAACGATAAAATATCTGTATGCCGGACTAAAAAAAATTATTTAAAATCGGGGCATAACTGTTTTTTTATTTTGATTTGCAATATAATTTATAGTTTGGTTGAATTTAGTCTTTGTATGCATACACTCACCGACAAAATTTTAAATTAATTTGTAATATAATACTCATATTACAGGTCAATTAAACTTTTGTTGGTGAGTATACTGTACACATGTACGAAATAACATTTGACTATGCTAAAATACTGCTAACGAATAATAAAAACATTTCGAATTAATTACGTAATTAATAGATTAAAATTAGTCTCGAAAAGTTACCACACCCTGCAGATTTATTTATGTCAGTAAAATTTGAATAATAAACAAACATTTATTTAACAGCTTAATAAAGTAATACTTCAAGACGAAATTTTTTTTTATTTTGTCTTTTTCTCATCAATAAGATGCGTAGTCGGCTGTTTGAACTTAATTTTTGTGAATAATGAAAAATAAATAATAAGCCGTTTACTATAAAGAGACAGCTTATGTACAAGGTGGGTCAATAATAAACGTTTTTTCTAAACGCTATTTTCTCAAAATATGTTAATCCTGCGAAACGTAAACGAAAACGAGTGTGAAGTTTGTCCTAAATTTGTCCTAACTTTTTTCACTTGAGAATGTATTCGTTAATTAAATTAAATCTCTCGTTATTATGAATTTTTTTTTAAGTTTGAGATTTTTAATATTACCTGAACAAACAACATTTAAAAAAACAATTTATAATTTTTCAACGTCAAACAATAAAAAATATTTTATTTTAAGCGGAAAATAGAATCGGTTTATCTATAAAATATGTACAAAAACACACTATCAACCAATGGTTAGTAATGTCGTAACAAGAGCAATTCGTGAGAATTCCGCTGTATCGAGAATTGGTCATTAGTCAAGTAGTTCTAAAATATAAGTTATGGTCTATAAGTAGTCTTTATAGTTCGCAAGCTCTTGCCTCGAGTACCATTGGATTCTTTACCATTTTTCCACCGATTGTTAGAAGTGATCCTTATGGAAGATTCGCAAGAACTTATCGCATAGCGTTGGATTCGTTGAAGTTCTCCCTACGGTTCGTGTGATTTTCGAAACCATGACGCTATTTCGGGTTATGGTCTTTAGAAGTGATCCTAACGGCAGATTCGCGAGCACTTATCGCATAGCGTTGGATTTGTTGAAGTACTCTCTACGGTTCGTGTGATTTTCGAAAATTTTCCATGACGCTATTTTGGGTTATGGTCCTTACAAGTGATCCTTATGGCAGATTCGCGAGCACTTATCGCATAGCGTTGGATTCGTTGTAGTTTTCTCTACGGTTCGTGTGATTTTCGAAAATTTTCCATGACGCTATTTCGGGATATGGTCCTTAGAAGTGATCCTTATGGCAGATTCGCGAGCACTTATCGGATAGCGTTGGATTCGTTGAAGTTCTCTCTACGGTTCGTGTGATTTTCGAAAATTTTCCATGACGCTATTTCGGGTTATGGTCTTAAGAAGTGATCTTTATAGCAGATTCACGAGCATTTATCGTATAGCGTTGGATTCGTTGAAGTTCTCTCTACGGTTCGTGTGATTTTCGAAAATTTTCCATGACGCTATTTTGGGATATGGTCTTTAGAAGTGATCCTTATGGCAGATTCGCGAGCACTTATCGCATAGCGTTGGATTCGTTGTAGTTTTCTCTATGGTTCGTGTGATTTTCGAAAATTTTCCATGACGATATTTCGGGTTATGGTCTTTAGAAGTGATCCTTATGGCAGATTCGCGAGCACTTATCGCATAGCGTTGGATTCGCTGAAGTTCTCTCTACGGTTCGTGTGATTTTCGAAAATTTTTCATAACGCTATTTCGGGTTATGGTCTTAAGAAGTGATCCTTATAGCAGATTCGCGAGCACTTATCGCATAGCGTTGGATTCGTTGAAGTCTCTCTACGGTTCGTGTGATTTTCGAAAATTTTCCATGACGCTATTTCGGGTTATGGTCTTTAGAAGTGATCCTTATAGCAGATTCGCTAGCATTTATCGCATAGTGTTGGATTCGTTGAAGTTCTCTCTACGGTTCGTGTGATTTTCGAAAATTTTCCATGACGCTATTTCGTGTTATGGTCTTTAGAAGTGATCCTTATGGCAGATTCGCGAGCATTTATCGCATAGCGTTGGATTCGTTGTAGTTTTCTCTACGGTTCGTGTGATTTTCGAAAATTTTCCATGACGCTATTTCGGGTTATGGTCCTTAGAAGTAATCCTTATAGCAGATTCGCGAGCACTTATCGCATAAGGAAAAATCTAAAACTTTAAAAAAAAATTCATAATAACGAGAGATATAATTTAATTAACGAATACATTCTCAAGTGAAAAAAAATAGGACAAATTTAGGACAAACTCCACACTCGTCGATAAATGCGTGAAGTTTGTCCTAAATTTGTCCCAAATTTTGTTTTTGTAATTTTAGGACAAATTTAGGACAAACTTCACGCGAATAAACGAAATTTCAATCAATTATCTCTTGGTGATGGGCAAAGTTTCCGCAACATCGTCATCATGGTCATCTGAAAAAAAAAAAAAAAAAAAACTCGTTCAAATTACTTATCATCAAATTCATTTATTAGGGTCTATTTGTGAATTCGATTCGAAGTTGTTCGACTCTTCGAAGTATAAAATTCGTATTTGATTTTAATAAGAAACAAACGAATCTGATTCAATGAGAATAAGAATTCAGTACTTCGAAGACCCGAACACATTATACATTCGAATCGAATTCACAAAGAGCCCCTCGTATTTTGTTTGGCTTTTTAAACATTAGTCTACCTCTATTTATTAGCTGCATTTTTTGACGTTTGATCTGATCCAGATCAGATCATGTCTAATGAAACGACACAAAAACACGTAAAACAAACAAACACCAAAATTCAATTTTCTGTCTCGTTTCGTTCTGAATCTGCCTCTTCATACTCGTACTGTATTCATCATATTCTTTGTCGCTTTACAAAATACACCTGTCTCTCGATTAACATGGTAATTACGTTCCGCCAAATTACCGTCTAACTCAAAACCGTGTTAATCGCGACTAATACAGCTGTCCCTCGATTAACACGGTACTTGATTAACGCGGCGAAACTTCTGTGCGTGTTAATCAAGACTTTGTCTCAATTCGTTGACCGTGTTAAATCAAATCCGTGTTAATCAAGTACGTGTTAATCGAGGGACAGGTGTGTTGTTCAACTACAAAATATTGTTCAATTATTTTTAGATCACCATTTGTGATCCAAAATGAATGTTGGATCAAATGTTGTTGTTGCTTCACACGTAAATTTTGATCTGATCCGGATCGTTATGCGTCAAGAAATGCAGCTATTGTTAACCTAAACGTAAAATATACGTAAATTATGCGTTCTTTTCCGAAAAATGAAAAATGAATTTTCTTAAGTAAAATAACTAGTGGTACGCTTATTATCGATAATTTTATTCAAATGTCTCGAATTTGTATCCAAATGACGAAAATGCAACGGGTGCAAACCACTAGTTTCACATGAGTTACCTTTGAAAAAAACTATCGATCCTTAAGCGTATCACTATTAGTATATTTTAGTAGAGAATATAATGAATTGTGAAGAATTGATAAGAAGAGAGAAAACGAATTTTATTTTCTTTGTGTCGTACACGTCGTTGTAAGTCGTATTTCATTAGTCCAAGGAATTCGAATTAAAATTGGAATTCAATTTTGGTCAAATAAAATAGCCAAGTAAGCAAGGAAAAAAAAATTGACAATTTGTCACTGTATTATGCCCAATTCTAGAGCTGATGCTGTGTGCCTCACAAGACTTTTCAAACTAAACTTTTCAAATTTTGAAGCTTCCGCTACTTCCTCATAGATGCTAGGTGAAAAGTCAATTTACGAGGTAAGTTTTCAACGACTTTTCAATATGTGTGACGTACAGTTTAAAATACGTAGTATGTCCAAATTAAAAATTAAATTACCAAAATGTACAAAATAAACAACAGAAAAAATATGAAGTTTTTAAAAAAAGCCACCAAACTGTACATAAAGTATATGTCCAGTTTGATGGAACTTTCTAGTTCAAGCGAAGATGAGTGACGAGATGTTTGTATCCAATATATATGTTATGTAAATACATAATAATAAAACTGGGGATATGGTGAAATATATTGAATTTTGAAAGGCTGAACTATTTTAAGAATTACTTTTAAATAAAAGACTGAATTCATATTGTTTTATTATATTACATTTATTTCTATGGGAAGATTCCTTAATGTAAGTCAATAATCCTAAAGCTGTTTCATCATCTGCATCATTATTAAAATTATCGAAGTATTCATCTAAGACTACTTCAAACGGTTTCAACTAAAAATATTTCATTTCTTATTAATGCAAATATTGTACATTACACAACAGGCGGTTATCGCAATTTTTAATTTTCAATTCCAGTGATTTTAAAAATCGCCCACCGTCGTGCTTTATTTAGTCCAAATGCATTTTCCAAAAGAGTGATCTTTTAAATTAATTAGTGGTTAAGCGGTTTTTTTAGTGTTTTATAAAAGTGAGATTTTATTTTATTGCTTTTTTGCTTTAAAAAAAAAATGAATATTGTAATGTTTGAGGAGTATAACCCATTGGTTAGCTCCAAGTTGGTTACTTTATTAATTTAGCTATCCTAGTTCTGAGGGCTTCGTTCGTCGAAGCCGTCTTACTGGGTTTGGGTTGATCAGTCACTATACGTGTTTCCTCGCATATTTCTTAATTTCGTCATTGACGGATTCAATTTTTAGATCCTTATGAAGGTTAACATTCATTATGTACCATGGCGGTTAACCATGCCACGCAAGACTTTATTTTGAAAAATTTGAATTACTTTTACGTTACTTTTCTTGGTTCAGCCCCATAGCTGTATACCATACGTCGAAACAGGTTTCAATATCTGCCGATATAAGAGCAGTTTATTATGTAATGTTAGCTCAGAGTTTCTTTCTATGAATCAATAAATTTTTGATGTTTAACTATTCTTTTTTCTTTTTAACATGCGCTTTCCACTTGTATAGATAAGTATTTTGCCGTGTTTGCATGTGGAATTGGTTGCGAATTCAGTCGAACAGGTAACCAATTAACATTTTTGTTGGTAAAGTTTATATGCACAGATTTAGTTTCGTTGAGTTGAAGGTGCTATTTCTTTGTCCGTTTACTCAATGAATTAGCGGCGTTTTGTAATTTAGTAGCTGACTCCTCTATATTGTCTCCAATTGCCATGACTGCAGTATCATCCGCAAATGTTGCAATACTTGTTCCTTTTCTGCTTGGTACGTCACGCGTATAAAGTATGCAGAGTATTGGCCCCAGAAGGCCAGAAGGCTTCCTTGTGGAACTCCAGCCGATATTTTTTTTAGTTCGGAGTATTCCTCTTCATGTTTTACATGAAATGGGTGATCAGCTATATATGATTCTAAAATCAGGTAAATCTGTTTCGGCAGATCTCGGTCTAGTTTATATTCCAGGGCTCGCTGCCATACTTTGTCGAAAGTTTGAGATACGTCCAAGAAGACACTTGAGCATATTTTTTTATTTTCCAGAGCATCTTCAATTAAATCTGTGATTCTGTGCACTTGATCTATGGTAGAGTCTCTCTCTATAAATCCAAATTTGTGAGGAGGGATGAGATTTTTTACCTCTAGCTTTTCAAATAATTTTGCAATTGTAGAAAGTAGGGAAATCGGCTTGTTAGGTTTTATAATCATTATCACATCTGCCACCTTTCACTGGTATGGAACGTATTTTAGTCTGAAGGCTGCGTTGATTATTTGCAGTAATTTTCGCAATCCTTTTTCTGGTGTGTGATGACCAATGATTAGGTCATAACCAGGGGAGTTTTTTTTAGGTCTTAGTGTTAGAGGTCTTATGTTTTGGTTATCCACTTTATTTACTGGAATTATATTTTCTTCAGCTGTTTTTGCTGCAAACAACGCAGCCTTTTCTTAGGCACTTCTAGCCCAAGTTCCATCGCCATTCTTGATTGGAGCTATTTGTATTTTAGGTCTTTTAATGCCTTTAGTTGCTATCCAAAGGGAATAATAAGTATCCTTGGCAACAAGGCAGCTAGATATTCACTAAATAATTTGTTCTTGATTTCTTTGATAAGCATTTTCAATTTGTTGCTTAAATAGTAAAATCGTGAATTGTGTTGTCCTTGAGATTTGCCAACGCACAACTGGGAATTTGCCAAGGTCGAGGAGGCAAAGGCTGACTACCGACGGTCAGCCGTCTTAATTTTAAACAAGGAGTCATTGACTGCACTGGAAAAAGCCAATGGTACTATAAACTATGGTTTCAGTGCAGCCACACTCAAAATATACAAGAAGGACGACAAGCTGGAGGCACCGAACTCCGAGAAAGCTATGCTAAAAAGCCCATCTAGGCCCCCTGAAATAATGAATAGCGTGACGGAAACACTCTCCAAGGATACGGAGATGTCAATGTCCTTGAAGTCATTGAAGAGGCTCTCAGAGGACTTCACATCAAGGGAGGACTCTGATGATACTGTGGTGGAGAAGAAGCTGTAGGGATAGTGACATTTCTATAAGTCAACCTCCACCACTCTAAGGCAGCATCAGCTGCTCTAAATAGCAGTAGCAGCGGTCACTATTGAGGTCGATAAACGAAACCTCTGGCTAATATCAGCTTACCTAGCTTATGATGAAGTGGATGTTCCATCAATCATTCTAGGTGAGCTCATTTTGGAGGCTCAGGAGCGCAAGGTTGGAGTCATCCTGGGGAGTGTTGCAATCCATGAAAAATCGGTTTTTAGTAACAAATGTTTGATTATTTTATGTGGAATTTTTATATAAAAAGGAACTCATTTTGGAAATAGTTTTCAATATGCTTTTGATAATTATCCCGAATTGGGATTGAAAGCTCAAGCTTAAATAACAAAAATAAAAATCAAATAATTTTGTTTAAATATAAAGAACTGGCTAATATAAATAAAAATATTTGATTGAATAAAGCATTATTATTATTACTATAAAAAAACAGCGAAATTTCATAGGTGAACAATATGATATTTGTAAAATTTCTGTAAATTTAAAATTGACTTCCTAACCGTTACGAGAAATGTAGCCACAACTAGGACCACAATACTAAGCAGATCGAGCGACGGTATGGAAAGAAACCAATTTAGAACAATCTAGATGACTCATTCAGCAGGTTGGGTAAATTAGCGATACGTTTACGTTATGATATTACTTATACCGCAAGTCTTATAGCCAAAACACTTATTTATTTTTATTTTTTTATTTAAAATCAATTTTAATTAAATATTTATTTTATGAAATTACAATCTAGTCTCCTGGACTACTGAGTAATATATTTCTGACTTAGTGTCTGGTAAATTGAAGTAAATCACATCTTTGTGATGGTCGACAGGTTTGGTTCTTTTAAGTCTGCGTACTAAATTCGTGTTGCTTACGAGCTGAGTTGCCGGAGCTTTTTTTCAAGTTTCCCTGTTAGGCTTTTTCCTGAATTTCATATCAGATGAGGTTTACTTTAAATTCCCTATGGAGGTCGTTGTTCCTGAAATATCAAGGTGCATTAACGATGTTCCTTAATGCTATATTCTGAAATCTTGGGATGAAATTTACGTTGCTCTGTTTGGTACAACCCCAAAGCTGAATACCATAAGTCCAAATCGGTTTCAATATTTGCTTATAAAGTATAAGCTTGTTGAATGTTGATAAAGAGGAGTTTCTACCCATCAGCCGATACATCTTTCTGAGTTTAAGTCTTATTTCTTCCCTTTTATTCTAGTCGTGTGCTTTCCATTGTAGTGTAGCATTCAGGGTCAGGCCGAGATACTTAGCTGTGTTCACATAGGGTACTATTTCTCGAATTATGGTAACTGGAACACGTTCGTCGTACAATCGTCTGTTTGTAAAGTTGATGTGAACTGATTTAGTTTTATTCGCCATCTTTTTGTCCATTTATGTATCGAATTTATAGCTGATTGTAACTTCTGTGTTGACTTTTCGTTGCTTTTTCCAACAGCTAAGATTACCTGTCACCGTGTTATCTGCAAAAGTCGCCATTGTGTTGTTTTCTACTGCAGGATGATCATAAGTGTACAGTAGGTATAAAACCGGCCCTAATACAATGCCCTATGGAACTCACTTTTGCGTTGAATTCTTTCAATTTAGAGAAGGTAACATCTAACTTAATCCTGAAGAATTTATCTTTGAAGTAAGATTCCAGTATTTTAGCAAATTGCATTGATAGAAGATTCCTTAACTTGTGGTTAAGTGGTTAAGATCTTCTTGCCACGCTCTAACTGTGTACTTGATCAATTGTTGATTGTTGGTTACGAAAACCGAACTGACGAGTTGGGATCAAGTTTTTACTCTCGATTATCGGATTTAACAATTTTACCAGTAGCTTCTCAAAGAGTTTGGACATGACTGGCAATAGCGAAATTAGTATATAAGACGAGGTTATGTGTGGTGGTTTCCTAGGTTATGAGATCATAATTACTTCTGCAATTTGCCACAAGCTTGGTACACATTTTCCTTAGAATTAGATCGTAACCAGGAGCTTTTTTCTTACTCATATTAGCGTTTATCTCAGACATGTACGTTTTTGCACAGCTGTTTCAGTTATTATGGCATGCAATTTTATGGACATGCAATTTTAATTGGGGAAACCTGCATTATTGGTCTTCTAATTCTTTTGGTTATTTTCCAAATAGTATAATCAGTACTGCTTTCATTAATTAATTTTCTTAAATAGTTGCTGATTGATTTATCTTTTGATTCTTTGATCTCTCTTCTGAATTGTCGAGAAAGATTGTCCAAATTAGTTTTATCTTGGCGGGCTATTGTTTGTTACCATAATCTTCTCGCCCTTCTCTTTTATGCTAGGAGTTCCCTAATTTTCATAGGGTAGTTGTTTCCCTTGATTTTCTTTTTAATTTCAGGGGTATTTTCCCAAGCTGATTGCTGTATATCGTTTACAAATTTGTAAACTTCTTTGTCTAATTGAAACTCGGTCTTTAATCATTAAGTAAATTTTTTCTTCTAACCATAGTATAAAGCATTCTCAATTAGTGTGATTATTCACTAGAAATGGGTTTGGCTCTTTCTGAATGATTTTTTCATTGAACGTGGGAACTATCGGTGAATGATAAGAGTTTAAGTTCTGGGCCTAGATTCTGATCAAGTGACTAGTTGTGAGTTCTAAAATGCGATTCTGATGAAGTGACTTTTTCAAAATGTCACAAGAAAAAAAATGACAAATTAAACAAAATTGTCATTGATTTGGTTTTCCGTGACAAAAGTCAGCTGCATTTTTAAATATAATATGTGTGAGTATATTTTGTTAATTTTTAATAATTCTTGTTATAAATTTTAATTGTTTATATTTTAATTAAAATAAAACAATATTTTATCTATTTTTATATATACATATATAAAAATAGATAAAATATTGTTTTATTTTAATTAAAATATAAACAATTAAAATTTATAACAAGAATTATTAAAAATTAACAAAATATACTCACACATATTTTATTTAAAAATACAGCTGACTTTTGTCACGGAAAACCAAATTAATGACAATTTTGTACATGTACATACTCGTATATGTATATACAAAATAAACCTTAAAATATAACTGCGGTAAACTAGAAATGCAACTGCTGTAAACTGCTGTTAATGTCATAACTCATTTCATCAGAATCGCAAATTTTCCGTGACAATATTTTGAACTAATAACAAAATGTCACGAAAAATTGTCATTTCATCAGAATCTACCCCCTGGTTTTCATCTACTTGTACATCATTTCTGTAGAAAAAATGTAACATGTGTAAATAGATCTGGTACTTTGTTTGGATCAGTTGGCCAGTAGGTTGGTTTTCCAGTTGAGGGGGCTTCACAACTAAATTTCCTGATAGCTTTAAGGAGTTCTTTATCCTTAGTCGTTGTACTTTTGGTTTTGATGCTAACGGCAATTGACTGTATTTCTTCTGTTTTATATTTTAACTCTTCATAATGATGAATACTATGTCTAATTATCATAGCACTACCTCCTTTAGAAGTGTTTTCAGGGTGAATAGTTTGAAATAGTTGATAATTTTTAAATTTAATGATTGATTGTCTAGTGAAGTTGTTTCCTTGACAAGGCATACATCGATTTTTTCTATGTCCAGTACCACCTTCAATTATTGCATTAGTACATTGGCATTCTAACATAAGATTCTAAGATCATTGGTCATTTCTCTGTTTAGAAATAGTTCCCTTAGTGCTGTACTCTAAAAATACTTGTGAACAAATATAAAATATGCTCGCTTACTTCTGGTATTTTCGACTTGCGTTTTGTTTTTTCTGGGTTTCGGAATGTATCATAATTTGTGATATTTCCTATTTTTGAGGGAAATATCCACATCTCAAAATGATATTGAAGATTTAGGTTATAAGTTTGTTTAATTTATTTCTTCTTATATTGTGTGGCCGCGATTTGGCGATGGAGTAAATATTTCAGGTTTTGTATACGGTAGCCTTTTACCGTAGCTGGCTCTAGTTCCAGGCGAAACATTTTTTTTGCTTTTTTTTCTCAATTTAAATTATTAGTAATCGATTTGGCATGAAAGTCTTTTTCACCGAGAATAGTAGCTTGTATCTAATTTTATGATACCAGTCATTCCCTTTTTACTTTTTAACTGGTATATGTATAGTACCGTTTAATGATTTACTAAGGCTCTGAACCCATTAATTTCGAGTGATCATCATTCAATATCTTTTCCACAAATTCATTATTTATTGCCTCTCTTAAATAAATTAATGGCGGCTTCTCGTTCTTCAATTTTTTGCTATATCATCGAGAGTTTCGACCCCTCTAAACTAGAAAAACTTTTATTGAGAGGTGTGAGGTCCGTAAGTTGCGCAGAATTTGGAGTTAGTTTTCGCTTGGACTGAACAGTAAAATATATGTCTAATCCCATTTGTACTAATAGTTGTGTAGTACACTAACTTAGGTCAATTTCAATTTTTATTGATTGTCAACACTATATATTCGTCAAATCGTGGCACTGTGCTTATTATTTTTATATTCATTAGCATAAGAATTTGTTAAATTTGCCGTTGCTGTAGTTTTTTCTTCGTGCATTTTTGTAATTGGATTTGGTCTACAGGCCCATTGCTTGCACATTCACTATACACTTGTTTGAGTTGAAGATTTAGTTAAGGATTATGTTATTCAAAAGAATCTTGGGTTGGCTATGATTTTAAAGCCACACGGTTGTTTTTTCTTCAATTCTAATTTGTTTTTCAGAATGCAGCTTTATTATTATGTGTAGCAAAATATTGTAAGTTTATTTCACCGGTTTCCAGATATGTAATGAACGTCTACCAACGGTCATTACTTAATGGTTGATTTACCCTGTTACAACTATTAAAATTACCGTTAAATAGGTAATAAAATAAATTATCATTCGGGAAGAAACAAATTAATAGCCTTTCCATTTCCATACACATAATCAGAACCATCTTGATATGAATAGAGCCGGCATGTAAAAAATAAACTTAAAATAAAGGACATAGAAACACTAAAAAATAATTTATTTTCATAGAGTTTGTATGAAAAAACGCGATTTCGATTGACGAAAAAATATGAATTAAAAATTAAACCTAGATAAATAATTTTTTCTGAAATCACTAATAAACTACTCAATGACTAACTCATTTAAAGCACAGATTCTCAAGCTTCCCCATTTTCTAGATATAATCAAAAGAAAATAAGGGAAATTAATTAAAAAACGTTCTACAACAACAACAATATGTATTAAAAAGAGAATATTCTATTTAATGACGTCATCACTTATTCACAACTAAAATCAATGGTAAAAAAAAGACAATACGTTGAACAGCTAAAATTAAAATAAATCAAAGAGAGTCAAAGAGAAAAAATTATAATAATATGCATTGAGCGCGAAGAAATCAAAAAAATCAAATCAACCCAGATTGTTATGCATCACAAATAAACGACATAACCAACAAACATTAACTGTTATACAAATGCCTTATTTATTTCTCAATTATTAAAAAAATTATTGTATTTAAATTAAGACACAGCTGAAAATAAATACAACATGATTAACATTTGGCATCGATTTTTCTTCCCAAATATTAATGACCCATTCAAAATAAGTTTTTGTTTAGAATATTTGAATTGTCATAACATTTGAGAGCGGTGTATAAAATAAAATAGCTCTTACTTATTATTCCCATTCCTAGATGTCACTTAACACACAAATAAAAACAACAGGGATTCGGGCTGAGTAAACGATTTGAAAGAAAACTTTTTACGTAAAATTAACATAATTTCTTTCATAGCAATGGTTTAATTTTAGTAAATTTATACAAAAATTATATTAAATTAATTATTATTACAATTTAATTATTACTATAGAGGGAAGCCACCAAAAACATGTTTAACCAAATCAAAAATCAGACCGATTTTAGAATCCCACCGGTTCGATCACCTATTTGGTTCTTTTTATATGTTTTTCATTGTATGCGACATCTATGGTTTAAACAAAATGTCGTTAATAAAGCATTGCCACATGATATGAATATGTATTCGGATAGATTTTTGTCATGTGGCAATGCTTTTAGAAGGAGACTAAAAAGAGATGGTTATAATTGTTTATAAATTTTATGTTATGACGTATTTTACAACAACAACATTCCATAAAAGTTTAGCAATAGTTTATATTCCAAGAGGATTTTCACAAAGAATAATCTCTTTCATGATTCGATTTTTCAATCAAATAAAATTACATGTTTTATGAACATTTTCGTATAAAAATAATGTAAAAGCTCATAATTCTTATAGACTAAAAATGTAAATGAAAACAATCGTTTTCCCATATAGTTTCATAGTAAAGAAAAAATTTTATGTACTTTATTTTAAGCTTAGTAAAAAATACAGTCAATGTGGAGGCTCTTATTTATAGAGTAGGCTCTGACATAATTCGGTTGAAAATAGTTACATTCGTATAAACTTCATTCAGGCGTTTTGTAACGCGTCTCTTTTGGTTAATTTGACATACAGCAAAATTTTCGGTTTACAATCAATATCTGGGTTAGTCAAGTAGGCAATCTAAACTAAATTAAGTTAAGTAAGCAAAATTCTTTTTGTTTTTTATTGGCACTTAATAAAAATAATTTTTTAGTCAAATGTAAATTAAGCAAAATTTTTTTCTGGCGATTATCGAAAATATTTTTTTATCCCGCTTTGACACACAACAAGACAATCGGGGATGGTAATTATAATAAAAAAAAAATAACAACACCCTACTAACACCAGTGGCCCAATTGGTGGTGTAGATGGTCTCATTAGAGACGGGTGAAAGTGAACAGAAACCCCTCGTCACCCTTTCTGCTGGCAACTCACCACCAATTTAATATCTACATACATACTAACCAAACCCTCATACAGGGTATAATTATTTCCTTTCGTTTTTTTAAATATTAATTTTCAACAAATTATGATTGGCTAAGGCCAACGTACTAATCAATTCATGCCGGACAAATAATCCACTTTTCGGTTGGACACTGTGGACAGGTCCAACATTTCATTTTCTAACTTTTCTCATCCCATTCGTGATCTCAATGGTCACTCAAAGTCATTCTGGTATAGCAATACGCAGCATAATAAGATCTCCCTCCATCTCGCAATCACATAAAACCATTTTGCAAGTAATTCGCAATCAACTTTTGTCCCATATAAGTAATTTTGAATGTTTTTTTAAATCATTGTTAATTCATTTTTAGGTTTTTATCGCATTTTTATGTTTTCAAATATAATTCTAACAGCAATTCTTTAACGAAATCACAACCCAGTAATCAATGCTCGTGTTAGCAGCACTATGCATAAATGTTAATATTTAATGCAACCAATATAATCACAAATTCTGCTAAGTTTATACATATATTCTTTGCTAGGATTTTGAATTATAAACTCGCCAATGAAAAGCTTTTTGTATATACATATATATACATACATATAATATAGATAATAAATGTCTATATTATGCGAAATGTAGTTTACGGAATTGAATTTCCTTTACTGCAAGCGCAACACAATGTACAACCGTGGCAAATTGTAAAACTATTTATTATCTAGAGAAATTCAAATTTCAAAATTAATTTCACGAAGACGTGTACACAAAAGTACTGAAATGCTAGATGTGACTTTTACATATGTATGTTTTCGTACATTAAGATAGTTCACGTTAAACATCATGACATAATAACAAAAGTTTTTAAGCAAACATTTAATTGTATGAAATCATAAAAGTTCATCAAGTTTGTTCATCTAAATCGAAAATCATAAACTTTTATTTCCATGGGAGGAGGGTATAGTATAAAAACTACTGAAAAGTTTTTTTATTTTTATTGTTAAGAATAAGACAAACCTTAGAAACGAATTGTACCCCCACGGGATTTTTGTCAAAATGGGATTAACATTTGTAAGAATATTTCTGTATATACTTTGGAAAATCAGAGACGAGGGTAAAATCGGCCAAATATGGGTAATATCCAGTAATAAAACGTTCAAAAACATACTTAATGACGGTATTTCAATTTAATTTCTAATCGTAAAATACTAGATATAGGTTTGCAATTTTCATGATTACAATCTAGGGTCTTGCAAAAATTCGGCAACAAAAATATTTGTACTTTCAATTTAAAAGATTAGCCGGTAACGTAATTATAATTAAATCAACAAACATCACAATAAACGAGTAAGAGATAAAACAATTAACCTAAATTAGTTCGTTTATAGTAGACAAAAAATGGGGGAGAGAGAATGGAAAATTAAATTTCCTTTTAATGTAATAGAGAAAAGACAATTTTTTGACTTTTATTTCCTTACTCTATTATGTAAATAGAAATTTAATTATTTTCATTTTTTTTTTAAATTTTATTTAACTTCCTAATTATATTTTCTTTTAATTTTTCTTTTTTGCTTTTAATTAGGAAATTGAAAATTTAAACAAACGAGAAAATGAAAAATTGGCATAAATCATATCTGATTAAAAAATATAATGACATAAGACTTTTCATATTTTAATAATGATGTTGATGTTTACGCAGATACAATTCTGTAATGTATCATATAGAATTCCCTTTCAGTAATTTTTCAAATTGATCGGAAACTTGTCTATTTATATTGTATTATAACTTTACATAAGATAAATTACTATAAAGGAATGAGGGCGTTAACCATTCGACTTTCTTTTATGAATAGCACCGAAATCTATGTATACCTAGTTCATTGTAATATCTGCTACCGAATTCCGGTTCTACGACAAATGAGAATGATGAATGAGTGATGAGGCCAAAACAGAACTATGTTTTACGAATGGGGAATTTCTTAAGCAAATTTTTTAAACATTTTTTTAATTTTCTTGGATAAAACAAGCATCGGAGACAGACGTCCGTCTGAGATGCTGCAACCAATTCAATCACTTGTCGGACAAAATTTTAACGCTACTTTGATAGGGATATTGTTGATGGCCAATTGACGGAGTATATCTGCTTCGCTCTGATTTCATAAGGGGACAATAAAACAGTGAACGAATTTGCGAAGACGGCTGATAAGCTCAGCAGTTAACCACCAACCACGATAACAACGAGACAAACAACTTCATCTTCGACAAATGCGTCCATGGGGGGACGCATGTACAAAATTGGGGGCACCCAAAATACAAACAAAAACCTGAAACATGTAAATCTTACCGTCGCTCCCGCATACCGTAAGAATACATCACAAAACAGCCGCTTTTCATTCACGATCAGACAAATCAATTAACCTGCTTGATCGATACTGGCACAGCTCTCTTCGTCATTCGATTTCGCAATTTCTTCACAATTATTCGAAAACTATCGCTTTTATGTTACCTACGGTGAATCGTCCGATCATCGGCGCCGACATCTTTTGTAAATTCGGCCTTCTTATTGACCTAAAAAATAAACGGATGGTTAATTCAGTATCTAAGCTGTAAATCAATGCCACAATGGTTCGTGTTGGTACACCGACACTGATCCATTATATTTACAGTCAACAATGGCTACTGCACATTGCTTAAACAGTTTCCGTCCCTCACGGCAGCGACTACAATTTGCCGGTTCGTTACAACGTGGTCACATTGTCACAGAAGGTCATCTGCTTGTGTCAAGACCACCAACGCTAGATTGAATCCGTCACAAATCCGCATTAATGGAAGTCCAACACATGGTTGAATTACGGATTTGCCGGCCATCCACATTTCCCGCTTCTTGTCCAATCCATAAGATCAAAAAAGAAGATCACGACATATGACCATGTGTGTATTATCGTCGAATAAACACGATCACTACACTTGATCGCTATCCGATAACTACAGGGTGGCTGATGAATTTTGCTACATTAAGAAACTCAAATAATTTTTTTTTTCAGTGTATGGAATTCATTTTTCTTTTATTCATGTTAAAGCTCATTCAATTTTATTAAATATAGCTTAATTAGTTTTAAAAATAATGGAATTTAAATACCCCCCCCTGCTCGTTGATGCATGTGCGGCATCTTACCAAAAAGTTGTTCATTACTGCTTGGAGAGTTGAGACAGGAATAGCCGCAATTGTTTCTCGAATGGATTGCCTTAGTTCATTCAAATTTGTTGGTTTTGCTTTGTAGACTTCCTGTTTGCAATAACCCCACAAGAAAAAGTCAGGTGCAGTAAGGTCAGGCGACCTGGGTGGCCAACGGGATGTGGAGTTTCTGCTTATCAGTTTATTGGGAAATTTTCGTCGCAATTCTGTCATAACAGGTTGGGCTATGTGAGGAGCTGCACCATCTTGCTGAAACCACACAGAGTTGAAAGAAATTCTCCTTCGGCGTAATTCTGGATAGAAAAACTCTCTCAACATGCTCAAGTAACGGTCTCCAGTAACCGTAACGGTGTGACCGTTTTCTTCGAAGAAGTAGGGCCCGACAATGCAGCGTGATGAAACTGCACACCACACTGTGACACGAAGTGGATGCAATTCCGTCTCATGGAGTAACTGTGGGTTGGAAGCACTCCATATTCGACAATTTTGTTTGTTTATGTTGCCGTTTAAATCGAAATGGGCCTCGTCAGACATGAAAAAACAGTTCAACATGTTTCCATCCTCTTCCACCATTTGAAGCATCTTCTGGCAAAATTCCAAGCGAATCGGCAAGTCTGCAGCGTTCAGTTTGTTGGCCAATTGAATTTTATATGGGAATAAGTCCAAATCTTTGTGCATAATTGACTGTAATGACTGTCTGCTTATACCCATTTGAGCAGATAAGCTTCTTGTCGAAACACGTGGATTGTTTTGTATGGCAGCAGCTACAGCAGCGATTGTTTCCTCCGTTCGAACTGAAGGGTTTCGATGGTAAGGTCTTCTGTTGACTGTCCCATGCTCGGCAAAATTGTTTACAAGTCTCATTATGGTCCATCTGCTCGGAGGATTGCCGCCAAACGTGCGCCTGTACTCTCTTTGAACCGAAACTACGGACTCCAGAGCGTGATAGCGGCGGACAATCCAAATTCTTGTTTCAGTGTCCCAGTTATCCATTTTTGTTAAATGTAAAAGTCAATCTGCAAAATAAAAAAAAAATTAACTAGATTCATTGAATAGAAAAAAAGTTATTCAATTTTTTTTTGGTAGCGGCTTTCATCAGCCACCCTGTACATTAAAAATTTCTCCATGCTCTTTCATGGTCGCAACATTTTTCGAAGATCGAACTTGTCAGAACATGCTACCAGATTCTCGAGGCATCTGAAAACATTAATAAAACGACAATAACGGCCTCATATGGCCTATTCGAATTCACCTGAATGTTATTTGGTCACCGCAATGCTGCTGAACGAAGTTTCACGTGATTTAGACTTCGTTTTCGTTTACATTGATGACATTCTTGTTGTGAATCACTCACAACATTTTATCCGAATTGTGAACCATGCACGCAAAATTAATATGTATTGTAAATCATGCGCACATATAATTATCATGACATTTAGGCGCTAAGAAAAACTCCATATGAAAATATTAATTGTATAATTCACATAACTGTAGGAGTTAGAAAAAATATGATATGAAGAAATTAAGTGATTGAACTTAAGAAAATGCGATAAGACATAGAACAACAAATTTATCGAGAAACACAAAATGCTTAGTAGTGATAAAAATTAGTTCAACACAACAATGTATCAAATAACTTTAAACAATGGAAATTTATAAATTTATGAAAAGTGCAAACTTCGAAAATTGTAAATGAGGAAAAGAGTAAATGACTTTTGTAGAATTACAACAAAAGTTATATGTAGCAATATTGTTGTTTGTGTAAAACATTACACACCTTTTTAGTATATAAGAACATGGAATTTTAACCAAATTATGAATTGTATTTTCTAAGCTCGTCAAGCAAACACTGTATATTTTAAATAATAATTGTATCCGAAAATTTGTCAAGTAAACACTAAGAGAATTGTATCCGCGATTTCATCAAGTTAACATTAAATAATTGCATTACATAAATAAAAATTATAAAGATAAATACAATCAACCAAAAATCCAGCCTTTTTTTAATCAACCAACAAAAATAGTGAAGAGCACCATCCAGCCATCAACCACTACATCCAGAAAATATTGTAAGTATTTCAACACACTAACATACAACCACCCAGGCTCAAGTCTAACACTGGTACCGAAACATAGAAGTGCTACGCACAAGCTTTCGACACCCTTCGTTACCTTGAGTATCCGATTCGCTCCACTAATAACGTGCCTTATAGGCATTCTCCATCGAAACTAAAAGATTCATAATTCCGGTAATAGCCCCCACCAGTGGTAAGCTCGGGATTGTTGAATCGATTAGTGATTATTCAATTCAATTCTGCAACTTAATGCAGACAATTCTAAGTTTGAATGATATATTAGGGCAATATTAGGTTAAGAGATATAAATTATAACACTTACGTGTTTATAAGATATATAACAATGGCGCTGTAGATAAAGTATTCCGTTCAGGGCAATCCATAGATTGCGACAGTTTAATTCAACGTTTCAATTTTAGCAATGTTATAGTTTTAACGCAAAGCGTTCTGCTCTGGAACAGTTAGAAAATAAAAGTAGTTGTTCGTTCAAAGTATTTCATTCCATTTTTCATTCCCGTTCCACCATACGATATAATTCTTGAAAACAATAATGTATAATCTGACACAAATCCAAGATTTAGTCGAGGAACGTGTGCCCTTATTTTATGGCCAAGCTGAGGTCGATCCCAGCGAGGTTCATTTCTTTGTGGACGCATGCAAATGCGTCGAGAGACAATTTGTGGGAAAGCCACAACAGCTCGCAACCTTATTAGAAGAAATCCGGTTTCGACTCCGTGGTAGGGCGTATACATTGCTCAGAGGTATCCAACTAAAAGATCTCGAAGACTTGTATCATCAATTAACATACAAATTTTTGCCCGCCCACACGGTAGAAACACTGCGATACAGATTTAAGTACGCCAGACAGGGAAAATCAGAGAGCTGTGCAGATTTTGGTAATCGAGTACAGAATCATGCATTGGATTATGAAGCAGGAGTCCGTACCAAATATGGTGAGGCGAATGCAATCCTGAAACCCCTTGTAGCCACATTAGAACAGGAAGTTTTCATTAGTGGTTTACACAACGAAGCCATCAGAACAAGCCTGTCAATGACCACAGAGAAATCCCTGAAAGAACTTGTTGAAATGGCAGATAGAGTAGAGCGTCAGCTTAATTGGTCCAGAACAATAGATACTGGCAACCAAGGGGATACACTAACAAAGTGCCAGCTTTGTAACAAAACAGGCCACAGTGCGAAGATATGCCGAACCAATACCTTGACACATGCAAGGAGGGAAACTTTAAGTCCAACGTTGACATGCAGGTATTGCAAAGGTTTCGGACATGTCTTAGAGAACTGTATCGCCAGAAATGCTGCAAATCTAAGGTACAGAAGGTTACAATCCAAAGCGAAGCTCTACGAGCCACAATTTGCAATTAAGAACCAATTCATAAATCACCAAACCTTCCAACAAACTAATGAACAACGAAATTATCAGTCAAATTGGGTACAGCACAATCTCGAGCCACGTAGGAGCACAAGTAACAGTCCAATCAAACAAAATTATTATCAACCTCCAGTAACAACGTCACAATCCACAGTTAAAAAGAGAAAACTGATGACTAACCTGAATAGGAGTCATCAGAGTTACCAGAGAGATCCGAAAATCATACATTTGTCCAACGATTGGCAGAAAGAAAACATTATCTACGTAGAAGACGTTGACAAACACTCCATTCATCACCACGAAAACGAAGATAACACATGTCAAACGAGTCCATTTCCAGAAAATACATTCATCAATATTAATAACATAAATCAACTGAGTTCCGCCTCAGAAATCCAAAATCATGAGACGAGTACCGCTTCGCTAATCCCGCCGAGTTCTACCTCGAGCGATAATATTAATCAACTGAGTTCCACCTCAGTAATCCAAAACAAACAAACGAGTTCCGCCTCGATCAATCCGCCGAGTTCTATCTCGAGCGATAAAACTAATCAACTGAGTTCCGCCTCAGTAATCCAACCCAAACAAACGAGTTCCGCCTCGATCAAGCCGTCGAGTTCTACCTCGAGCGATAATATTAATCAACTGAGTTCCGCCTCAGAAATCCAAAATCATCAAGCGAGCTATGTCTCGACAATCCCACCGAGTTCCGTCTCGAGTGGAAAAATTAATCAAACGAGCTATGTCTCGACAATCCCGCCGAGTACCGTCTCGAGCGTCCAAATCATCCCGCCGAGTACCGTCTCGAGCGTAAAACGAATCCCGCCGAGTTCCTTCTCGTGCGTCAAACCAATCCCGCCGAGTACCGCCTCGAGCGTCCAAATAATCCCGCCGAGTTCTATCTCGAGCATTCAATCAATCCCGCCAAGTTCCGTCTCGAGCGTTCAAACAACCCCGCCGAGTACCGTCTCGAGCATTCAAACAATCCCTCCGAGTACCGTCTCGAGCGTCCAAATAATCCCGCCGAGTACCGTCTCGAGCGTAAAACCAATCCCGCCGAGTTCCGTCTCGTGCGTCAAACCATTCCCGCCGAGTACCGCCTCGAGCGTCCAAATAATCCCGCCGAGTTCTATCTCGAGCGTACAACCAATCCCGCCGAGTTCTGTCTCGTGCGTCAAACCAATCCTGCCCAGTACCGCCTCGAGCGTCCAAATAATCCCGCCGAGTTCTATCTCGAGCGTTCAACCAATCCCGCCGAGTTCCGGCTCGAGCGTTCAAACAATTCCGCCGAGTTCCGTCTCGTGCATCAAACCAATCCCGCCGAGTACCGCCTCGAGCGTCCAAATAATCCCGCCGAATTCCTTCTCGAGCATCCAAATAACCCCGCCGAGTACCGTCTCGAGTGTTCAAACAATTCCGCCGAGTACCGTCTCGAGCGTCCAAATAATCCCGCCGAGTACCGTCTCGAGCAATAACCATTTAAACGAACCAATGGGTTCAAAAGAAAATAATACAATCTCGGATAATCCATCGCCAAAGAGCATTGTAGCCAAAAAAGAAATCGATCCATTGAGTACAGTCTCAATTAATAAACCGATTGCCAAATCGAAACATCAGATTGTTGTACCAGATTCGCAACTATTAATTAATAAATACTCAATTAACTCAGTCGCCGCTACAATACCAACCCACAAACCTACACGAATCGGTAATACAGTCCCAGCAAATATATCAGAAAACACGAAAATTTCATCCACAACCGAGACAACCCCGGCAATACGAGATGACAATTTTCTTTGTAGCGTAGAGCACAAAATAGACCAGTTATCCGGCATTAATATACTAGAAGTCCTATTATATCCGATTGCATACCCAGAAGGCACATCGTACACTTCAAAAAGGCCGTATTGCCATGATCAAAACCATATGCCCAACTATAAAACCAGAAAAAAAAGAAGTCAAGCCACAATTCATCCATAATTTTAACCTAAAATCAAATAAATCCATTATTTCAACCCAGTTCCCGGAAATTCTTTATCGGATAACAATCGAAATAAAAATTTTTTTTTTTTTTAAATTAAATTAGTTTCTTCTCATGTCATTTCACGCATATGTTTACCGAATTAATAACCTCAAACTTATCTCAAGTTATGAACAAAGTAAGGCTTCTATTCTTGTTTACTTGTCTCACTAATGTCACCACCAGAAATGTACCAAGCGTTCTCATACAACATGTCTTACGGAATAGTTTTCTTTATCTTCTTATCAGGTTTAAACCCAAAATAAAAAAATTACCCAATCGAATATACCTTGACAATATTAGTCGTGTTGAACGGTATTGTGAACATTGTCAATATCACATCAAATGTGGAAGTATAAGGAAAAACTTTTTCCCTCTTGTCTTAAACTACTAACAAACATGAGGAAAGAAGAAGATTAATTTGGCATGAACAACATTCAAAATTTTATTAACAAAAACTAGAATAAAATATTCGCATAATTACAAAACAGAAATTCGTTTCAAGTTCATTCACATAAGTAGTCTAGGTTAAGGCAAATTCTGAGGAATTTTCAATAAAAAGTCTATGACTTACATATGAGTATATTTAAAAAATAAAAAAAAAATGGAAATATTAAAATCATAACGAAATCATATTACAGACAAAAGTGTAAGAAAAACAAACAAAATATTTTAGAATACCAAAATGAATAAAATATTACCTCAATAAGTCTAGAATTCAAGTAATTAAAAAGAAAATTTTTGAAGTTAAAAATTATAGAAAGTCTATTTAAAATTTTGAACGGAAGTAAGATTAAATAAATTTTTAGTATAAGAAAAAATTTTCATATTACAAAAAAAAAATACAATAAATAACAAAATGAATATGTGTATACAAATAATAAGTCAAATCTTTCTTAAAATCACGAATTTTTTATATATATGAAGTCCGTAGTAAAAAGGGTCAAATTATAAAACAAACCTTTATTTTCAAATTCATTCATTGTACGTTTAATTTGGTATAAGTTAACCAAGGTTAGGATAAAAATAAAAACATTTTGTCATAGTAGATTAAGAATAGTAAATTCAACATAAACAAACTAAACATTGTAACTGGGAAATCAAAGACGAGAGAGAAGCAGTAACCACAACAGTCAACTAAGCGAAAAGATTTCAAATCAAGTTTACCAAGTTTCATTAAACCCATATAACATCCATCATGACGCACCACAAATTTTCTAAACTTCGAAGGACGTTGAAATCAACCCATACAGAATAACACAGTAAATCGGCCACACAAGATATACGTAATTGAGCAAATGACCATTAATTACACAAAAGTATATGTATATTTCAACCTCCCCAAATGGAGATTGTTCATTTGACAAAATAACATATCATCATCCGGCCACCAAAAGAAACAACGAGAGTTCTCACAAAAAGATGGCAAATGAAGACATCACCACCAGCCTTCAAGTATATTAAAACCACTGCTGAAGAAGCAAGATATGATGTTACGCGGGAAATACTAAGCAGATAATCAGTATCGCAACCAAATCAATGTGGCAGAAGACTAATCCGGGAAATCCAGGTGACTTCACATAATGAGGAACAGCACAAATTCTACTTGGAACAACTCTTTCACAACTTATACCGAAAACAAACCTCTGTGTTCGCGAACACGAGCACGTTGTTGCGGACACATTATCTCGCACAAACGACAACGAGGCGGCCACATTCGAAATTCACATCGACTTAACTAAAATTGCAAACACACAAAAAGTAGACCTAGAACTTCAGAATTTATTTTCTGGTTCCGAATGTCACAATAATTCATCAATGAAACTAGAGCTTTTTAAACTGTCAGACGTCGAAATTGTCTGCGAAACATGCACCGGGTACAATTGCCGATACATCGCAGAAATATATCGTCGAACCATCTTCGATACATTAGACAACATTTCGCATCCTGATGTCCGTGCTACTCGCAAATTGATTACTGCTCGCTTCTTTCGGTCCATTATAAACAGAGACGTAAACCATTGAGCTCAGTCTTGTTTATCCTGCCAGCGTGCTAAAATCCACACAAAATCACCCAATAGACAATTCGAAATTCCGCCTGGTCGATTTAAACATATCCACATAGAATCGTAGGACCACTTCCTCCATCTAATGGATAATCATATTTGTTCATCTGTATCGATCGGTTCACTCGCTGGCTCGAAGCATGCTGCTTGACCAATATATCTGCCGCAACCATTGCCACCACATTCGTCAATAATTACGTAAAAATCATATACGTAAGACCTTACCATCCGCAACGCAATGGCATGGTCGAAAGTTTCCATCGGCAACTCAAAGCTGCAATCATGGCTAGAAGCAACACAATTCATTGGAGCTCAAAAAGGTCAATCGTTTTACTTGGAATCCGAGCAGCAGTCAAAGAAGATCTGAAGTGCTATCCAACTGAAATGGTACCCGGTGAGTTCTTTATCGAAAATCATCTTTCACCTACGCTAACCAGCGACACAGTCATCGACCAACTGTGACAAGCCATACAACACCTTGTATCCAAATGAACACGTTAATCCAAACAAGGTGACTTTTTTGTTCTGAAATCGCCCGACAACTGTGATTCTGTTTTCATTAGAATCGAGAAGGTTCGCACGGGATTACCTCTTCCCTACAAAGGTCTGTATATAGTCATACATCGGCTACGAACATTTTACGTGAAAACTATAATATTTCATATATTTCGTTTAGGTGAATACTAAAACATTTCAATCGATCGACACAAATACGTCCTTATTGCCGATACCCAAAAAATTATTCTCTAGAGAAGGGAAATTACTTGCGAGAGAGTCCTGCGGTGATTTTACTCTCCACTTATATTTTTTCATATGAAACATTAGGATATTCCCGTATTAATTAGCCAGATTAAAAATTTAAATAGGAAGTTATTTATTGCATCATTAATTTATACGAGAGGAACTTATAACAAAGAAATTCGAAAGAAATTTTGTATTACTGAATGGCAAACTTAAATAAAAAAAAAACATGAATAAAAATAAAGATATTAGGATTCAAATAAAAACGCTCAAAACTTTATGAATTCGAAATTTACTGATATATCACTGCTAGCAGCCTTTCAGAAAATCATTGAGTAAAATTTGGTTTGCTGCATGCCAGGAATGAAACGGCGATAAAATTCGTCATTCCTAAATACATTTTTAGTTGTTTTTCGATTGTTGATCTTTCAAATTCTTGTATAGCTTGGACAAGCGATTACAATGGTAAGATACTTTGTCCAGTTACCGTACGACTTAAAAAATTAATTTCTGCCTTGACGAACATGCATTTATCAAAAGCCATGTTCTGAAAATTTTTGAAATATAATTTTCAGATGCTCCAAATGTTCATCGAAAGATTTTGACGCAATTAGAATATTGTTAAGATAAATAAAAATGAAATTTATATCGAACAAAACAGCATGCTTAAACGTTGAAACGATTGAGCTGCGTTCCTGAGGCCAGTCATTCTACAAAATTGAAAAAGGGGGTAGAAAGGTCTTTTAAAATCTCTAATGGATCAATTTATGCTAATCGTAATGTAAGTGCGATTTCATCAATGAATAGAAATACTACGATCTTGACAATATACAAAGACAAAAATTTGCTGAACGTGTAGTGGCCGAAAAAGAAGGAAATATCAGAATTATATAATAAGCGTATTTTGTTGAGCAAAATTTAATTCGAATTATTTTGGGTTCCAAAAAAAAAGCCAATTTGATTTAATTGACAAAAGCCAACCTTTCGAAATAAAATATAAATTTAATATGTATTATGGCTCTGGTGGCAAGTAGCATAACCAAGAATTAGAATTATGTTTAAATAAACCCAATTTTTTGGGGGGTTAATGTTATTCTTGGGGGGATTTTCCTCTGCAATTGTTGTTGTAAATTTGTCAAGGAAATACGCCAAATGAATCACTGTATAATGCACAAACAGTTTTTGTTGTCGCTACTGGTTCAGTTCTTCTAATTATATTTAATAAAAAATAATAATTTGTGAATTCATTCGTACACGGGTTTTAGACCTTAGATGATAGTTTTATGTTAAATAAATTTAGTTTACTTATAAATAGAGCGTCAAATTTAAATTTATGCGCAGAAAAATGACGGCTCTCGATAGCAGCTATCCGGAGCGAATAAAAAACACAGTATTATTATGTACGTTTATTGTATAACTTTGTTTCAAATATTACAGTCAAACTTGTTGAGTTGGACACCTTTTTATCCTGAACAACTGCCAAAGATGACTGCATAGCACCAACAATATGTCTCAATAATAATTAAATTTTTACAATATGTATATTTTTGCATTTTATTTGGTTATCAATTACTTGGATCTTATAAAATATATTGGCTTATGAAACCTTTTGAAGTAGGACACTAAAGTAGTAACATTTAGTTTATTAAACTTCACGTACTGGCAGCTAGAAAAACAAAGCTCAATTAATTATACAGGAATCTAATACACTCATTTAATATATGCTAGCACGTACTCCGCGTTGTTTATGAAAATCGGAGTCACAACTCTAGATGTCTAATATTTACTTTATTTTATATTTACTTTATTTACAACCAGACTGGGATAAAAACAAGGAGTATTAAAAATCATAACAATTTAAACTAAAAACTGTGCTGTAAAACCCTGATTAAATCACTAATAAACGAAAAATACCCCCCATTGCAAAAAAGTTCAAATCATCTAACCACGTTTTTGATTAGATAATTTTCATTCGTGTAATAAGTACAAATATGTCTTTTACTTTTACTACTTTTTAGATTATCATTATTCTCATAATCTCACCTTAAATTTAATATTCTTGTCTGTTGGAATCAAAATAGCAACAACAAAAAGTTTTGAACTTTCGTGCTTATTCATTTCCATATTTTACTCAGAGTTAAATGTAATTTTCATTAAGTATTTCTAAGTGAAAAGTTTCTGCCGAAGGTACTCCATAGTAAAACAATTTTGTTTTGAAGAGGGGGGTGGAGGGGGGAGGGGGGTGCACAAAAAGTCGTTTGAAAAAGGAAATATTTTCTTGGAATTTAAATTGAAAATATAAAAGAAAATTCTTGTGTAACACTCTGAAAACCTTTTGAGGTATTTACTTATGTTGGAGAAGATTTTCATGGATTTTCTGTTATGTGCGACGTTTACGCGGATTAGGATTATGTTTGTGGCCATTCACTCATTTTCTTGAGCTATAAAAAATTTATGTTTCGGTGAACCGTTAATGTACAAATTTATCCCAACCTTTTATTAACTGTCATTACTAATCCTTGTTGTAAGGAATTTATGTCAATCAAAAACCAAGAAAAAAAATATATAAAAAATCGGAAGAAATCATCAAAATCCATTATAGAAATTTAAATAGGAAGTTATTTATTGCATCATTAATTTATACGAGAGGAACTTATAACAAAGAAATTCGAAAGAAATTTTGTATTACTGAAAGCAAACTGTTCGATTATTAAGCTTATTAGAAATTTCAAAAATGTATGTACGTACTCGTACATTATGTAATTGTACATAGTAGTAATAAACGGAAATCTTCATGAACGATCAGTATAGAAAAAAAAATCCCACGGATAATAAAAGAAAGTTTCTTAAATGTAGATAACAATAGAATATTATTGAACGAGCGCATAATGATAGTTATTACTCATGAGGATAAAGTTACGAGCGATAGCAAGTGTCATAATTATCCGAATGAGTAATACCCATTACAATCGAGATTAATACGATAATTTTTCTACTCCTGCGAGTACTTTTTTATGTAATATTTTTCTCCATTTAATTTTTTATATTTGAAAAATATGCCCTCGCGAATATTTATTTAAGAACACGGAAATTTATCGCACATGGAATTTTTGTTAACTATCATCAAAAACAAAAATTAATAAAACCAAAGCACACTAAGAGAATATTTCAAATAATATTTTTTTTCTCTCGTTACCCGCTGTCTACACTATGCAAATCCACTGATATTTTCTATCATGATATAAATTTTATCAATGTATGTGTGTGTATATTATACGCATTTTGACACTATTAGCAAATTATCAGGGGGCTATTTCACGTAATTCTATTAGTAAATTATTATGAAATGTCATAAAATGGTTGCTTTGTTTTGCCATTTGAAATTGTTCTCTCAAGTTGAAAAAATGTCTTTTAATACCGAAAGTACAGTGCGATTAATCGATTTATACCGCAAAAATGAAATTTTATGGAAGATAACCCATAAAAATTACAGACGGGTCGACATAAAAAATTCTGTTTACAAAAAATAGCGGACGAAATGACCGTAAATGTTGAAAACGTTAGGGAAAAAAAAGAATCTTCGAAATGTACAAAATAAAAAATTAAAACCGAGTAAAAAAAAAATCTGGAAGCGCTGTTGTTGACGAAAAAAGCATGAGTTTTGTACGACGAAATGAAGCATTTGGATGAGGTGGTGGTTCTCCATATTGTACAATTTTCTGAAAAAATTATTTGGGCAAATTATTTTAACCTAACCACAACTGGCAAGTGTTAAAAAACAACTAATTTTTTCATAGCATTGAAACAATTTTGTTTGACATTTGAATATATTATTATGATAGTGAAATGCGCAGCTATGATATTTTTTGGATAGATATTTGTCAATACATTGAAAAAAAAACATATATAAACATAAAATTACTGATAGAAAACATCAGTGAATTTGCATAGTGTAGACACTGGGTAACAGCTTAAAAGAAGCATGTTTTAATATTATTGGGTATTAAATTTGGCCTTTTCGTTACGCTTATAAAAATGTGTATGTTACTAAGCTTCACTTTTAATCCTAGCCGTAAAATTTCTTTTAATATTGTTTTTATAAATAACGTTCTATATAACTCGTGAGTAAATGACTCAGCTATCGCCACGCGGCACGAACTTATCTCTGTGGATAACTATTAAGAACATTAAATTGGTGTAAGTTTACGAAAAATGCCGCTGCAATCAGTATCAAATGAACATTTTCCACATAACTTCTTAACCTCAAGTTACATTCAAAACTCCGACTTACGGTACGTATATTACTCATGTTATTTTACCCAAACTTGTCGAGTTCTAATTTTCTGAATTTTTAAATGGAATTCGGACAAAATTCTTAATTAATTTTTCAAATTCATAGCCTACGTTTCCTTCGGGAGAACATGAAAGACTTGTGGTCGTTTGGCTGCTTGTGATTATTCATGATCTTTGGTTTAATTTGGTCAGGTTTGGGGTGGTCTGATTTGGTGTAGTCGAGTTTAATGTGCTCTGGTTTGATGTGGTCGAAATTGAAATGATCCTGTATGGTGGTGTCGGGTTTGATGTTTAGTCTATGAGTTAGTTGCGCTAATTATGTGATTGCAGCGCCAATTTTTTAAGTTTAGAAATATTTTCGACTAGATTTTTTTTTTATTTAAAATAAATTTTATTTATTTATTTTATGTAATTACAATCTAGTCTCCTGCGCTAATGAGCAATTTGTTTCAGACTTAATTTACTAACATATTAATCAACGGCTTCTTCCCATTAGCCCTCCATAGTGTCTGGTAAATTGAAGTAAACCACATCTTTTTAGTGAATTTGTGTAGTTCTTCTAAGTCTGCCTACTAAATTCGTGTTGCTTATTAGCTGAGTTGCCTCATTGTTCACATGTGGCCGGACCCTTTCTTCGTGTTTCCGTGCTTTTTCCTGAATTTCATTTAAGATAAGGTTCAGTTAATACCATATTCTGAAATCTTTGGATGATATTTATGTGGTTCTCTTTGGTACAACCTCAAAGCTGAATACTGTAAGTCCAAATCGGTTTAAATATTGGCTTATGAAGTAGAAGCTTATTGTATGTTGATAAAGAAAAGTTCCTCCCCATCATCTTTCTATATTTAAGTTTTAGTTCTTCACTTTTCTTCTAGATGTGTGCTTTCTATCGCAGTTTAGCACCCAGGTCATACCGAGATACTTAGCTGTGCTCGCGTATGGTACTATTTCTCGATTTAAGGTAATCGGAATATGTTTGAATCGTCTGTTTGTATAGTTGATGTGAATTGATTTAGTTTTATTCGCCATCTTTTTGTCCATTCATTTATTTGAGTTATAGCTGATTGTAACTTCTGTGTTGACTTTTTCGAAAAGTTAAGATCGCCGTGTTATCTGCAAAGGTCGCCACAGAAAATAGCTCCATATTTTTTAAGTGTTAAATTTTTAAACTAAAAAATGTAATAATTTAAAAAGTAGCAATATTATAAACTAAATAAAAATAGTTCACTTTTGTAATGCATTACTTTTATAAGCAATGCATTATTTTGTGGCAAATAATATTGTACATAGTAGCACAAGTCGATTTTTCCCATTTTTCAGGACAGCAAATAAACCACAATTTTTGATGTTTTAAAAAATGTATATGTTTATTAAGAATCCATATTTATTTTGAGGGTTGTTTTAAAACAGATTATATTAATATTAAAATTAAATAAAAATTGAATTAGCAATATTTGAAATATTAGACAAAATTCATCTTATACCAATATATGAAATTCCTCTCAAAAATCAAATAAAACAAGTCCACTTGTTCCACTAAACTAAACGGAAATGGAAAAACAAATAGAAGTAAGTAAACTTGAGCAATTTTATCAATTAAATTAATTTAGATAGTTTATACTTATCATAAATCTGGATCATAATCCGGTTGATTTTCATCGGGCAAGGTTTTATAAAATTCGTGAAAAATGGGATCAATTATATCCTTCTTTTTTCAGCTGTGATTTTGATAGGTTCAGTATAGCACTTTTGAATATTACTTTCCCGAACTTCTTTAATTCCTCTGCGTGAAATTTTAAGACATTTAAATGCTTCGTCTTCATCCAAACTATTTTTTTAATAACTTATCCCATGCATTTTTGTGAAAGGAAGCTATCTTATTTTACATCAATTAAATCTACTATTAGATTTGAACAGGAGAGTAAAGTTTAAAAAATGTTCTTGATTCATTGCAATTGAATGAAATTCATTTCTAGACCTAATAGTTCTGACGAAATTGTATCAATCATGCGGATGGTGTATAAGCGATGCTGTTGTTTTCTTTTCTCTTTCAATAAGAACATGCTCAACATCGCATTCCATATGCGTAGGTTCGGCTACTAAACATTTTTGATCAAGTAATTCTAAATTAGAATTCATTTGTAAAGCAAATAACAAAATTGTGGCGACGAGAAAATAGCGATTTTGACTAGTGAAATGGTGAGGTTAGGGGCAAGACCTCACCGCTAGACGTTTCATAGAATTGGTCTTGTCACCTTAGCCATCTACTCCTGCTAGCTCAGCAGGACGGCGTAGGGGACATTTTTGTTGGTTTTGTTATAGTCATCACAAATATTTTCCTGTATCTTGATATATGGAACAGGATTGTTTGTATGTTTGCTGTAGGTGTTTTGTTTGTGTGTGGACATCATAGTTTATTATATTATAATGAAAGATGATATGTCTCCTGCTAGGCACTTGATAGATGGTAAATTTTTTACCTTTAATATGTTTTGGTGGTTTAGTATATAAGAGTATGCTATTTTATTTTTACGTGGTTTTCTCTTTTGGTGTTTTTGTATTCATGAGACATTTATAGTGTTCTTGATAAACATGATCTATGCAAACGCAACAAAATTTTGGGTGGATTCGACTCAAATAGGATTCTTATACTTTGTATAAAAGAGTAAATTTGAGTCATATCGGAAGCCATCATAGTGTATTTAGATATGATTTATTTTCGTATAGGGTATTATAAACTACATTAAATTATATTTAATTAATTTTTTTAATATTATAAGTTTAAAAATTAACTAAATTATATAAATGAATACTAATTTGGAAATATTGATTGTGAGTTGAGTTGAGATTTGGTTTGCAACACATAATGACGTATTTATTTATGCATGCCAAATTTTGATTAAAAGAATGTGAACTACGTGGAATTATGTAAAGGCAAATCGTGATGCTAAATGTATTGAACTTAATTAATTAACTTAATGGATTTTTCGAAATCTAGGTTGCAGTTTTTACATAAAAAAGTCAATTTTACTGATATGGTACACAGATAAAATTTTTAAGAAATTATTGTTTCAGTTTTCTCTCATTGTTTTATTACTTTACTTAATTTGCATGCTTGATTTTGCAGGGTAATATGTCGAGAAAAGGAGTTGAAGTTTTATGAAGTATACATATAAGTAATAAATTTCGTAGATGTTGATTTGTGTTTGTCTTAATTGTGTCAGCGAGATTGGTGAAATTGAATCATTAATAATAATAATAATTGTTGATGTCCTGAGGAACGAGCATCTAATCATGAGACTGTAAACGGGTTGAATCTGTCCCAACTAATAATCATATCTTATCCATAGGTTTTAGGATGTGTAAATGGTTGTTCGATGTGTACCCGGGAATACTGAAGATCCTGTTATATTAATTATTCATTTAAATAATAAAATTTGGTATTATGGTGTTGTATTAATTAAGTTTAGTTTTCAAAGTTGCCTGGGAATTTGTATATTAATTTTATTTGTTGATTTTTGATAAACTTATACCTAATTGAATTATTGATTGGGTTTAAGTTAAATTTTATGTTTAAATAGTTTAATGGTTACGTTAGTTCTTGTTACAGTAAGTAATAATTATTTAGTTGGGTATAAAAGGACATGAATAAGGAAATAGAGGTTGTTATTTTAAATTTTTCTTAATTATTTTATTAGGTTAACTAATGGAATGCGGTCAGGAGTGAAATTACTACATTAATAATAATAATTTTTTTTTTCTAAATCCTGTTGTAAATTTAGGGAGTCCTGAGTATCCGGCCCTGGATTCCAGAGAAATGATCATCTAATAATGTAGTTAGATTGTGATGTCTTCTCACCTATTTATCTTATATTGTACTAATAATTTACTAACTATCGATCGATCGCATTGGTTTCTGTAACCGGGTCGAGTCTGTCCCAACTAATAATCCTATCCTATCCTTCGGTTTTGTTATATGTGTACGGGTGTACGGTGTGGGCCCGGGAGTCCGGGATATCCTGCTATAATGCTTGGCCGTACACTCATTATCAATCACTTAATCAAACGACAAATTATTACTCTGCCGAGTTATGTTTTATTTATTTATTGACATAAATTTAAAATCGTTTAACTAACACACTATTTTTTCAGCAAGAGCTCATTCATAAAACAATGCTTAGCAAATTTTAATTAACTATAAAAATATAACAAAGTTGGAACCAGCCAAAAAATATTCTAAATAATATAATTTAATACATAATTCCACTCGGCATTGATATTCTTTTGCTTCTTTGCTAAATTCCTCTCAGTCTAATCTCTAAATGATAATCCTCCAATGCTTGGATATCGATTCTGTGGTTTGAAATGGTTTGTAAATGGTTTGAAATGGTTTGTAAAGAACCAAAGTTTTCTCCGGTAGTCAAATTTCAGCATTACATAGCTCGTACGTATATTAAAAATTTAAATTTTGAAGAACTTTTATTCTTTTATGGGCCAATAAAATCAAGATATGTAGCTTTACGTCAACAAATTTGGCACTGTAAACTTACAGAGCATAATTTACGTTTATAGAGTCTACTTACATTTCATGAATACACTTTAGTACTAATCGGAAATTTTATGGTTAAAGAGCGAATTTACATTTTGTGAATATGGGTATAAAGATACTTTAACGCACGATGTTATGTGGATATTCCGTTATTGCAAGAGGATATCCGTGCGAATAACACAGCAATTTTTGAAAAAGGAAAGACAAAGATTTTCAGATGGCGGCCACACAATTTACAATTAATATATGTTGCCGTGATATAGTAAGTGTACCAAAATAATGTTATACGGAGTGTGGGGATAAAATCCACCACCACGATACACTCGATAAACTGAATTTGTTTTAAAAACTTAGATTATTATTATTATTATTATTAGCGAAATAGAAAATTATCGCGCGCCACGGATTTAAGAAAATATATTTTGCTTTTATCGCTTTCGAATATTTGATTTTCTAAGTCACATCGCCAATAATTTTGTAAATTTTCATGATAGCACACGGAAAATGAAATCAAAAAATTAGTTCGAAATTCAAGTCCCACGCAGAGTACCTGCGGACCAAAAAAAAGCCTACACCAACAGAAAAATGTTCACACCTGTAACTTTACAAGCAATTTGTGGCCATAAAATGAAATATATTGATTGTTTTGTGGGTTATCCAAGTTCTGTTCACGACAATCGCATTTTTCGAAATTCCGACATTTATAAAAATGTAAAGCAAAACATGAATTTATATTTTGACCTGGATGAAAGATTTTGGGAGATAAGGGTTACCCAATAGAATCTTTGTGTGTTCCACCATTTATTGACAGAGGAAACCTGATGGACTGTCAAAAAAGATTTAATATTTGAAATTTGAACATTTTATTTATTTCAGACAAGTTATCGAGCGAAATTTTTCCCTACTTTTTGGTCGCTTTCGAAGATTACGTTACCTCGATATAAAAGAAATTGAATACATCCCATTGACAATTATCGCAGCATGTGTTTTACACAATACTTGCATAGAATTTCCCGAAATAAATGTGGCAGATTATATCAACGAAGAGATAGAACATGCAGAACTAAATAATCCTGTGGATATCCCAGTACCTCCAGCACCTGCAAGATGAGGCGTTTCCGTAAGAAACACAATGATTGAAAATATTAGGCGTAATTAAGAACTCAATATATATATATATATATATATATATATATATATATATATATATATACATAAATATATATATATATATATATATATATATATATATATATATATATATATATTTCATTATTTATAAAATTAATATTTAACAAAAAATAAAAAATAAATGACTATAATTTATCTATTAGTTTTAGCATCAATTCTTTATGTTCTAAAAGTGCCCACTCGGTTAATATATTCGCCGGTTCGAGTTTCACCATTTTTTCTATGTGCCATTTGGCACATTCCTCACGGAAATCTATAATAGTTTCCGCCGCGGTTATTCGGCGGCGTTTTATATCTGTAGGAACTGTATCATCATCTTCAATTGCTGTTTCTACATACTGTAGCGGTACCGGAACATACCTTGATGTTGAGGCTAGCACCATTGGTAGTCCATTGCTGTGGCTTTTGGCCACAAAAATTTCGTCAAACTCCACGCTATATTTAAAATAAACTGGAACTCCACTACAATTTTCAAATTTCTTGGCATCCTTATACTTCTGGTATTTTTGGTTCAACGATGCAAACTTCCACTTGGATTGCTGCTAATTAAAACAAAACAAAAATTCTGTAAGAACTGGAAATATATTTGAGAGCTTCTAAGACCTTTATTTTTAGTCCCCTCGTGGATTTTTTCATACGCGTCTATCAACGCTAAAATGGTGTTGTGATACCAAATTGTCTTCTCTATAAAAACAAATTTAATGGGAAGGTGTGGGAAGCAGATATTCCTTTATCTCACATCCTGCTTCCCTCATGTGTAATAACAGCAAAATATTATTTAACACATTTTAAATAAACATATAATAAATAAAACTAAATAAATAAAATAATATTGTTAGCCACACAAACTCCAACTTTCTCCTGAATAAAACTATTCCCATCAACCATAAATTGGCATAATTTTTCCGTTTTATCGATGTTATATTTTCATTTTTTTTGTTTATCTATTTTTGACAAATTAACTTACAGCAATCGCTTTTGAACATTAACTAACAACACTCGCTACTACAATCAAAAAATGTCGATTTGTGTCGACGACAACATATGCAGTGAACACTAATGTGGAGTTCGAGTGTGATTGTCAAAAAATCAAGTTTTTGATACCCAATCGTACGCACAAGTAGCATTTATGTGATTTCTTTATGAGGTTATGTTAACCGTTAGTAAATATTTAGTTTGATTATGCATAAAATTACACAGATTTTGCGACAAAAATTATTGTAATAACACACTTTGATAACACACATTATCTTATTTATTAAAAAATAACGAACTCGTAACGAAATACTTATTGGGTGATTAAAAACGATGAATTTTTTGACGTCTTGAATTGTCACAATTGTGATTGACATTTCTTGCAAAAAATCTCGAATTGTTAAAATTGATTTAAATCACAAAATAAATGATTTATTCTGCCCAATCCTACGCACGTAATGATTTAAAACATTTGTTTAGACAGTAAATTGATTTATTTTGCCCAATCGAACTCCACATATGTAGTCATAATATACTGTCACACCTTGGTGCTCAGCGAACAACAAATTGTCAAAAAATGTAACATTTTGTTGCGCATTTTGTATCAAATATTTCAACAAGAAGTAGCTGCAAAATACACAATTAAAGTACATAGTTTGAAAAATGAAAATAAATAAAAATAACAGCTTCTAGTCCTCACCTAGGTCTTTATCTAATTTCATTTATTTTAATTTACCCTTTTCGGTTTTTTTATTTAGCAAGGTTTAGAAGCGCAATAAACCTCCTTATGCTTTTTATGGAGATTTGAGTTCTTGCCTTATACAAAGCACCATCATAAACAGCTTTGTCTATAGCTGTGATATTGGTAGAAACTGCTTAGCTACAAGTATGTCTAAAATTTTGAGTTTTTAATTCATCAGAAACTTTGTTTTGCCTGTTTTTGAATATTTGAAAGTATATGCAAGCAACATCATAAAATACAATAGAGAATCATAATTTTATGAAAAGCATTACATCTTATTGTTTACTATTCATTAATTTGGACATGGTTGCTTTTCTTATTAAAATCCCTGCAGCGTGCCAAAATAACAAAACAATCGAAACAACGAAATGATTTCAGCAACACATTTCCTTGGCGAATAAACGACTGTCCCGAATTTTGAAATTTTAAAGTTTTAAGAATTTTTATCCAAATTAATAAAACCAGCATGTCTAGTTCAAAACAGTTTTTATGTTACACTATAAATAAAACAAAAAAAATTTAATAAAACCACATAAATTCACATTTCAAAAAATATGTGATAACTTCATTATTATTTACGAGCTTTGTTGACGATTTGCTTGTGTATGTACGTAGCTACGTCTACGTATTCCCAATTATAATTCACCCCAAATTTCTTATTTTGACAACATTTTGTCTTACTTGACTGTTGAGAGAAATGAAATAAAATGAAAATAAAACATTCACCTTTCCTGGGAAAGTCAGAACAATAAAAACATAATAAAAAAACAATCGACCAACAAAAAGAACTTTATTCTATTTTCTTTCTGTACCATTATAAAACTGAACACCCGCAGTACTTACTATATCTCTCCGCTATTTTCAAAAGCATGAGTTAATTTTATTTTTTCATTTAAAGTTTATTAAAAGAAGATAAGCACTTGAAGACAAAAAGTACAAAAGTTTGTCTATTTTCTAAAAATAATACAAAAAACGATTGCTTGCATGCTAAGCAGCAATGAAAATACTATTGGAAGAGAAAAGGACCGTAGAGATTGCTAAGATGGGATATTTGGTCATGTTTCTCCCAACCTTAAGTCGCGACTTTAATTGCGAGTTCATAAGAACAATGAAATAAATTTGTACTTTGACATGATCTGATAAGATACAACCTTCCAATCGTCTTATTTTTAGAGAAAATATATTTAAAAGATTTCAAGTTCAATATTCTTACTTCTTACGGTGCTCATTGAAATATTTTTTTGGAAAACTTAATTAACACAATTAATTATACTTATATCGGTAGAATAGACGATTATTTTATACATTTTTCATGAAAACATCAGACAACAAATCTTAACTTTTTGATTCTTGGAAATAAATGACATTCAGGCAAATTAATCGTAAATTTGTCTCTATTTTTAATTTTCGCATAAAAATACTTATTGTATTTCGTACAAAGACAAACTCATGAAGTATTAGTTGTGAATTTTATTAACACTTAACAACCGGATGTGACGCATTAAAGCATGTTTTTATGTTTTTGTGCATTTTTATTTGTGTTTTACTTTCTTTTACTCTAGTAAAATAAAGTATAGTAATCATGAAAATTTTGTAAGTTGAGCTTTTTAGAGATTTATCTGTTTTGAGGTCCCCTGAGTCCGAAAAAGTAGGTTTCGAAATGGTGTCTGTCTGTCAGTCTGTGTCATATCTACAGCCCAGATGGTTTAACCAATTGAACTGGTCCCAGTGAATTTTATTCCAAATCGGATAACCGGAAATCGCCACTCCCTTGATCCAAAAAATTTATTTTGCAAATATCTTAAAAAGTATAAGGTTTACAAAAAACTACTTAATACAAAATATTTCCAAAAATTAAAAAATTAAAAAAAAAAAATTAAAAAAAAAAAAAATTAAATTTCTCAAAGTTCTCTGTTCGTAAAAGAAAGTCGTCTGTTGGCCACACCTCCATTTTTCTTGTGAATATACATATGTATAAAGGATGGCTTATCTGATATGATACAAATCATATCTCTCTTTTCAGCGAATAATAAAAGTATTAATTTTCACTAAAAGCTTTCAAAATTTTTTTAAAATGTGCGGTGTTTTGCAAATTATAGACCTCCGAATTGCCTCGAATTATGCCAAAAAACCGTTGTAAGCTCAAAAACTAGAAAAAAAAACATATTCTTACATACCTTAATTGTAAGTAAAATGACAACAAATTTATAAATACCCTTAAATTTGAATACAGAAAAAATTTGTATATAGAGTAAATTTGAATACAATCATCTGGAAATATGCCATCCAAGGGTATGGCGCAGTGAGTCGGCAAATTAAAATAGCTTACAATCTATAATACATATACCTTTTTCTAGTCAAGTTAAACATTTTTAAAAACAAATTATGAAATTTCCACATCAAATTAACAAATGTTCAAATCAAATTAACAAATATATCGCACATGACATAGAAAAGTGACACAACTCAAAAAATTGAGTTTTTGAGATAATTCGCCAAAAAAGTGCGCAATGATCGATTTTATTTTTTTTAACCTGACATAGTGGCGTTTTCACATTTATTTTACAAAGCGAGAGACAGCTTACATTTTTTTTTTGACGCCCATAGAGAATGGTGTAGTAAAATCGAAATTAGCATTTTTTGTTTTGCTCTCCTGGCAAATTTGAAATTTTGAGTGGTGTCACTATTCTTTGTCACGTGCGATATATATATACATATCAGGGTTGCCACCCGTCCTCGTTTAGCGAGGATTGTCCTCGTTTGACCATTTTGTCCTCGTGTCCTCGTCGGTACTGAAAAATCCTCGTGGTTTAAGAATTTTTTACGATTTTTAAATGCAAATTTCTTATTTTTAATTGTAATACAATTACAATTACCCCGTGTATTTGTCTATAAACTACTCATAACTATTTTTGTTTGCCTATTTGTGCAAAAAAAAAAAAAAAAATGTTGAAATAAAATTTGCCGATTAATTATCCTCGTTTACTGATAACATAAAATTTGACATGAATTTTTCTAATAGGAGCGATTGGAACTTACTTCACGTATTATATAGAATTCATATTGGTGTGGAATAAGCAACAATATTCTTATTTAAATGAGAAAGTAACTTCGTTTTTTATATACAAAGAGGAATTTTTTTATTGTGTTGTGTTTTAAAGTTGTTAATTGAGGAATTCTTTTTGTTTATTGAAGTTTAGAGCTATCCGTAAGTAATGTTAAAATATTTGATTTTTAGGAAATTTTTATAAATTCCTTATTGTTTTAGGAAGTATGTCATCAAAATCAAATGAAACTGAAAAAAAAATGAAACTAGCAACGAACTTTAATGATTCATGGTTGCAATTGAAAAGTTGCTTAAATTAAATTTCAAGTGATAAGGGGTACTGTAATTTATGTGGTGTGGAAATATTAGTTTCTAATAAAGGTTTTCGGGCCCTAAAGAAGAATAATTAACGGTTGCCAGTTACAGTGCTGTAATCACAAGATTTTTTAATACAAAAGATACAATTGATGAAGATCTAACTGCAGCAACAGAACTTGTCCATATTTTTCATTGTATCAAACACAACCAATCATACTTTTCAATGGCATGCTACTTAAAATTAATAAAAGCTACACATTTCGACTTCAAAATTGGAAATAAAGTGAACTGCGGCCGAACCAAAGCCGAGGCGATTGTGACAGAAGTATTGGCTCCTAAAGAAATGGTTGAAGTTATAAATAAAATAATCTCTAACAAAATTTGTTATTCTTTACAAGTAGATGCTTCGAATCACAAAAATAGAAGTTTTTTTCCTGTAGTAATATAATAATACACGATCGAGAATAGGATGGTAAATAAACTGGTAGATTTTTTTCAAATCGCTAATGAAACCGCAGCTGTTCTGTTTAGTTCAATACAAAAACCGGTCTATTCCTTAGATTTATCTCAAGAGAAATTTCAACTTTCAGTGCAGCCAATACAAATTCTAATTTCGGAAACCAAAATTCTCTGTATAAAAAATTGAAATCGTTGAATCCGTATGTCTTAGAAGCGAATTGTTATTGCCATGTCGTCCATAATTATTTAAAACGTTGTTTAAATATGCTGTCCTTTGGTTTCGATAATTTTTTTACTAAATCAGCAAAGACGGGAAAATCTAATTAGTTTTCATAATTATTGTAATCTCGAGCTTAGGGAGCTAATCAAACACTGCCCGACTATATGGTTTTCTTTACTTTGAGCAGTTTATCGATTTGCTAAAAAAGTTGGCCGTTTTTATTTTAAATGAACAATTCCCTTCTTTTGATTGTGCTGTTGAATTAATTGAAACATTTCATATAAATGAAACAGTTAATGTAAATATTAATTTATTTTTTGACGAAATTGCTTCAGCAACACAAATTTTTGATACCATAAAATTATCAGATGATTTTAAAAAATTTTGTTGCGTTGAGAAATGGTCTAATGTGCTCAAATCTAAATCTTTCCAAAATTTGTTTAATTTTGTTTATTTCTTTTTGAGTATACCTAGTAGTTCCGCTTATGTTGAAGGGGTATTTAGCGTCATGAATATAAAATGGCATGTAGATGAATAGGGCTCTTCCAAATCTGATCAAATCAAATTTAATAATATATTTTAATAATAGACTAACTTGCCATGAATTTTATAATAAATTTAAAACAGACAATATGCTATTTTAAAACGTGCCAAATCAAATGAATAATATATATTGAAAACCCAAAATGATATTGAATAAGTTATTTTTAACTAGATGTAGTAAATTTAATTTACAATTGAAACTATTTTATTTTTGTTAAAGTTTTATAATTTTTTTTGATGTTTGAAATAAAAGTATGTTAGATTATTAAAAATTATGTTCTATTTCGATTTCTAATTTTTTTATTTGTAGTGTCCTCGTAAGGCATTTTGAAAAGGAGGCAACCCTGATATATATGTATATAAAAAGAGGATTTCGGAGTCGACTGTGAATGGCATTTTCATGCTAGAGCTACAGCACATGGAAAGGTACCATGCATTGGAGTAGGTGGTACTATCAAGGGAATGACGTCGAGCCAGTCTCACTGATGTCGCAGAATTATTCAAATGGGCTTAAACTTTAAAGACTGATATGGTTTTTGAGTTTTGTTCTGACATTGAATATAAATTCAAAAAAATCCGACTTGATAGTAGGTTGGAAAAATTGAAAACCATGCAGTTATTCCGTCAGGAGAAGGTTACTTAAATTTTAAAAAATATTCTAATAGTGAAGATTATGTTAGATTTAAAATGTAATTATGTATTTAAATTAGTGACTTAAGTTTTAATAAAAAAATTGTTACCAATAAATTTTGTTTTAAATTTAATTTTATCTATATATGAAGAGTTGTTTAGTCTTATTTAGTCGTATTTAATATTTATATTATGTAACATTTATTATTTATTTTATAATATTATATAATAATTTTTTTATATAAAATTTTGCAAGAAAATGGTATATTGAATAGAGTACGGCATGATATTAAAATTTGTTTTGCAAGAAAACGAAAAATAATGCACCAATTATTTTTTTGTATGTATTATAGAATTAAATGGCAAAAAAAAAAAAAGCTGTTTTCCGGAAAATTGAGAAAAACCGGTTTGGTGGCCATTTTGAAAATGAAAAACTTAAAGATGGTACTGTTTTTTAAAATATTTTCTTAATCCTTATTCTTTTACCTTTAAATTGAGCCCTATTTTATATTTTTCGGATAAATACTTTTGTCTATACTATTTTCAACAAATTTAATATTTTTTGACCAACTGTATCTTTTGCAACAACAACAACAACAAAAGATTGAGTACCACAACATTTTTTTTACACAGTACTACACATTCAAAACATAAAAATCACAAAATTAAAACATGGCTTCCGGTCCCATATATTGAATTTTTGATTTCAGCATATACATATATACCATATATACATATGTATATAGGTTCTCCTAAATGTGCTTGCCTGTTTCATCGTGTTTAACCTATTGCATGCCTATTCAGTGAATATTATGTATTAATAGTCAAGCAAGGACATTGACGGTACCGTTACGGTGTGACCGGATTATGTGGGATATCAATGATCAACTCATTGCTCCTCTGTATATCTGCCGTAACTGAACATCATATCTATTTGCACATAGACAAATGTCGCAAATATTGTCGAACCGTATAAAAGCAGAAAGAAATGAAGGGTGGGTGTGGACCGGAAGAATAAGGAAAAAAAATTATAGTCAAACCAAGCAAAGTTAAAGCGTTAAAGCAGGAGGATAATACTAATCCAGTAGAAGTGAACAGCTATACCAACCTCACACTATCATGACACAGCGTCGTAATTTCATCATTTTCAGATGATATCGCAAAGCAGAAAAAAAGAAAAATTCCATAAATTTCAAATTATTTCCAGCATTCAATCAAGTTATATTTCCGTATAGAATAAAGGTAAAAAAATAGCAAAAATAAACGTCTGTGGCGGTTCAATCATTTGCTCACACATTCATTTGTTTTTCATTTACTCTTCACCATACAATTAGTTAGCACGAGAACAAATTAGAAACAAACAAACGTACCGTTTATTTCTCAGGAATACCAATAGAGCGACAACACAAAAATAACACGCAAACACAAACAAAATAAATAAAATCAAAATTGGTAATCAGGCTGCTCTCGATCGTCAATGCAGTGACATGGCGCACACCTTGGGTGGGGCTTAAAATAGCAGAAATGGTGGTGAAAGATAATCAATTAAAAATGTGTTAAATAAATTAATTAAAATAAATTTTTATAAACAAATTAAAGATAATGAAATTTACAATGGTAACCACCGACGTCCGTTTTTACGGACGGGAAAAACAAGAACATGCCACGCCTTTAAAAAAAATCGCTGCAAAAATATTATTTATGCAAAAATTGTGGACACTTGGTACGATTCCGTACCAGTTAAATGGTACGTAACTTGTTTTATTTTTTAAAGTGTTTTTTTTTTTAAAATCTCGTGCCTCATAAATTTAATGTTTCGTTTGTTTTGTGCATTTCCCGGCAACGAGCTGTACATTGGAACACGCCTACTTACAAACGTGGTGTCACACAAAATGCTAACGTGGAGCCACACAAAATACAGACGGAGAGGCGCACGCAACACGTTCACAGTGCTCAACATCGCTGTTATCATCGTTTTGCACAGAGGTGTTTATACACGCTAGAGGTGCACATAAAAATAAAAGCATATTGCACACACAGTCAGACATATATACGCATACATACTACATATAAATCGGTTCAACTAGAGTCACACCTTACTCCACCAACATTTTCATCACACAGGTCGGCGTAGTAGTAAAGCCACTGTCGCCGCCATCACCTGTCGTCATCATCAGGACCAGCATCATCAGGAGCGCCTAACATCAGCAGCAACACCATCATCATTGCCATCGCCATTGCCGTAATCTCATTAGCTTACAGTGGTAACATCAACATCATCACCGCTGTTATTATCATTTCAACAACAGCATCATCATCATCATCATCATCATCATCAACTCATTTATTTTTTGTATATACACACATGTATAGATTGTAAATTTTTCACCATTTTCATTTTCCGGGTTCATTTTTCTTATTTTAGCTTCTTTTTAATAAAATCATTTTTTTTGTATTCCATTTTAAATGGTTCGCTTCTACGTCGTGTGGAAAAACGACGCCCAGCCATACTCCGCCACACCCTGGCCACATATTATACGGGCACAGTCGAATGGATTATTTCCATTATAAAATTGACCATAATATAACTTTTATTTTGGTTTTCGGTTGAACGTTTTCGTCATATGTTCACAACACTACCATTTCATTTATTATTTTTGTTCGTTACACATTTCACTGTCCAACATTCGCAATGTATTATACATATTATGATTAGGTTAATGATTATTGTGAGTTTTATAATTATCTTTTCATTTTTTTTAGCTACACAATAATTAGACGAAATTTTATTTATCTTACAAGTTAAATTTTTACTACATTATAGTTTATAATTTTATATTTTTTTCAATTTTTAATCCCGTTACTCAAGGATGTATATTTTCACTGACTTACAAAAGAAAATTTTAACGTGTTTTTTTTATGACCAAATTCAGGCCAACAATCTATTTTTAAATCACATGGGTTTTAGGTTTTATTAATCAATTGTTGAATTATTTTCTTGTTCTCTTCATCACCAGAACAACAAAACCCACAAACGCAAAAAAAAAAACTTTCCGACTTAAAATAGCGGATCACTTGACTTAACGATAACATGACTTATAATCCGACCGACTTAATATTGCGAATTAAACTTACGACTCACTTAACTTGTATTAACATTTGTATTCAAGTCAAAAAAAAAAATACTGACAGGCTTAACACTAAGTGGTATGTAAATTCCAATATAAAATTTAAAAAAATAATGACTCCGAGCAGCCGAAATGTTTCCGTTTTATACCATCGCGTTTCTCCCCCTCCATTAACCGAAACAACTTGTTTACTCAGTAAAACTGAGTAACTGTATTGCCACCTTCCAAATTCCTACACTGGTGCGTTAAACGCACAGGCCGCACCAATGTCCAATATAATGGTGCATTGATGCAAACGCGTTGGAGCATTTAACGTAACAGTATGTTGGTGTTTTTACCGCCGTTATATGTTGAACCCAATAGAAATTGTATGGTCGAAATTAAAATACTTTGTTGATGTAACCAACAGCTGAATACTTGTTGATAAAACGAAAGGTTATCTACTTATATACTATTACATATTATTATTACAAATATAAAATAAATATCTTATGCAGAAGTCGTGAGCCACGTGTTAAATATGTTAGAATCAGCAATGAAAATAAATCAACTATAATTAGAGGGTATGGGGAGGGGAGAATACAAACGTCCTAGCTTATTTAACTGGAATAAATAGAAATACGGTTCATACTATCATCAGAAAATATATTAAAGAGATACACATGGTGGAAGAAAACTGTTTAAATTTTCACACAGTATCATTGCTAAAGTGAGGAATGTGTAGAATCGAATCCAGGCATAACCCTAAAAAATATAAAATTAAAACTGTGCGATTAACAGTCAAGGTATTGTACATCATAAAATTTCTAGCAACATCACCGTAAATTCCGTTTGATTTTGTGAATTTAGTTTTCTTCTAGAAATATTAACGACACTTGGTTGTTATTACCACCAATGTAGAACCCTATAGAAAAGACAGTACTTGGGTGATCCAGTAAACCACCGAACACTAGTTGAGGTAATAGAATTATCCTTAAACTCAGTGACTGCAGCTGACTGTTGAAATTTTATAATGAATATGATATTCAAAATGAGTAATGCAACGGTGGGCGTTGCATTAGAATAATTTGTTATGTAAATAATGGCGTAAAAATTTGAATTTTGCTTAATTTTATTGTATGAAATATATTTGACGAAATAAAATTAATTTAATTTGATTTGAAAATTGTTGTTAAATTTATTTGAAAAAAGGATAATTTGTTTTGAAAAATGATTAATTTGATTTGAAAATTTGTTAATTTGATTTGAACATTTGTTAATTTGGTTTGAAAAATGTTTAACTTGACTTGGAAATGGTATAACAGTGAGGTAAAATATTGTAACTTGTCAAGTTCGCGCTGAATAAGATAGTGATTCGTATTAGGTTGCGCTAATGTGCTATCTTCTTCTGTTTGGCTGGATTTTTTAAATATAATTTAGTATTATGCCTACTAGAAATGTTTGGTCTTGCTATACCGCGACTATCATCTTCCGCTTTCATTTAAACTATCTCAAGTTTAAATCGGAACTCTGCTCTTATCGTAGCAACTAATTATGTTCAATAATTTTGTATAATTTCGTGGTAATGATTCTTCTTGTGTAAGGGAACATATTATTGCGATGAAGAGTTGAATCATTTAATGGTTGGAGAGAAAATAGCATATGTTATTTAGATTAAAAGTGACTTTGTTTGACGTTTTGTCAAACAAAGTGTCACTTTTAATCCTAATGACACAATGTACTATTGTAGTTTCGTTTTCAAGAAAAAATTGATTTTTTTTATGTAGTGCAATTTGAAAATTTCTTTCAAATAATTTTATATTATTAGTTGGATAAAGCTACGAGGGTTTTCTTCATTTTGTCGGTGTTTAGAGAGTGATTGCTGCATTTAATTTAGTGGAATGGATAGACAGTTTTGACTATGATAGTATAATGGCGTCAGAAATTTTAATTTTGCTGGATTTTATTGTATGAAATTGATTTGACGAAATAAAATTAATTTAATTTGATTTGAAAATTGTTGTTAAATTTATTAGAAAACAGGGGTCTATTATGAAATTTTCGACATCGCAAATTTTCGACGTTGTCGACCAACTCGACAAGGTCGAAAATAGCTATTATGAATTATTCGACAATATCGAAAAAAAAATAAATTAATATTAATTTATTAATTAGGCGGAAAATAAAAATTAAAATATATGTTACGAACTGAATAACTGAAATTTTTTTATCTCACGATTTATTATTGAACACGCGTATGCATTCGTCACCTCAAGAGCAGTCGCATATTGTTCGACGTTGTCGAAAACAAAGTTTCATAATAGGAAAATTTTCGATATGATCGCAAAAAAAGCGTGTCGAATAATTTCATAATAGCTAATTTTCGACGTTGTCGAAAAAAAGCGCGCGTCGAAAATTTCATAATAGCCCCCTAGTTTAATTTGTTTTGAAAATTGGCTAACTTCGTTTCAAAAAGTGTTATTTTGTTTTGAAAAATTGTTAATTCCATTTGAATATTTGTTAAGGGCTAACACTTCGAATCCCTGATATACAATACTTTTACAAATGGCATTTTACGAAAATTTGTCAGCACCTGGTACATAAATATTATTACAATATGTACTTTCATTTAGGTTCAGCGGAATCAAGTTAAGTTATTTGTAGAGGAAGGACTTTGATTATCTCCATCAACATTGGTTTTCGGAGGTGTGTTCAGGAGAATGAAGCCGCAGGTGAATTTGGAGTGGTGGATGTTGGTTTCGTTCTGTTCACTGAAATGTTAATTTCAATTAAAAAAATTTATAGCTTGTGTCAGAGTTTTACTTGCAATTCATACATATGGGTAGTATTTTATTTATCATAACATTTTTAATTAGCTATCAGATACATACGTAAGTATATTAATACTAAATAGGCTAAAAAGCTTCCTGGACCTCTATGATGATTTCCGCTGCGAGACAATCCATTACACGTTATCGTGAATTTGGTATCACCAAATATAACCGTTCACCATCTATTTGATAGCGAGAAAAGTACCGTCAACAAAATATAGACGACAATTTTTTCGATTAACTGTTTGTTGTGACTAATGTTCACGTGAAGTAACATTTCTTGTCGTATAAAAAAGCAATCATAAAAAAAATATAAACAAATAATTTTTTAAATAATTGTTATTTATTTATTAATTTCTTTCATAAATTATTTTTCAATCTTTTGTAGGGCAGCAAGAGGTTCAAAATCTAACCCAAAACAGTTTGAGACGTTATCATGGAAAAACACCCCGATTGGGCTACAAATAAATTGGTTAGTTCTTAATATAAGGAAAAATCGATTTGTTTATAAAAGATGCTATCTCATCTGATGCATGGTCCTTTTCTTTAAAACGTAACGTAGATAAGTGTTAATTTTTACTCCAAGTAATTATCTGAGAAAACATAGTGTAATACAGTAGAAATCGGATAGCACAAAATCGAGGGGAACAACGAAATATTTTGTGTTTTCAGAATTTCGTGTTAAGGGAAAATAATATGAAGAAACAGTGGAACTAGGAACAAAAAAATGTTCTTGTTATCCGATATTTCGTATTATCCGTTTTCGTGTTAACTGAATTCCATTGTAGTTCTAATAATCAGTTTAAGTTTAATAATAATTTTTTAAGTGTAATAAAATACTCGTATGTGGTGTAAAATACGTCAAATCACAAATGTTTGGAAGTCATGTTTTAATTTTATGATTTTTATGTTTTGAATTTGTAGTCTAGATTAAAAAAACAAATTTTGTAGAACGTGATTTTTTGTTGTTGTTTAAAATACAGGGTGTCAAATTTTGAGAAAAATGATAAACATGATGTTGTGTTTATGGCTATAAAAGGAAAAATAAATATCAGATATTTATGATATAGGGCTCATCCAATTTTTTTTTTTTTTTTTTTTTTTTTTTTTAAATTTTACGTCCTTTAATTCTATTGAACATACTAAAAACTTGCGCTAGCAAAATTTTTCGTTTTCGTGCAAAATACGTTTAAGTATGACTCTACCGATTTTGAAAATTTCAAAAATCGAATGGTAGATTTTTGGTCCTCTTACAAAAACTCGATTTTATTTAATTTTCCAGGTTAATTTTTTCACTCGTTTTTGTGATTCAAAATTAAATTTAAAACAAAAAATATTGACAGTAAAAAAATTTAATACAAAACAAGGATAGAAATTTAAAGATATTTATACGATTAAAATTTACATGTTATTTAATCTTCACTATTTGAATATTTTGTATAAACGAACGAGAGCACTTTTTATTTGGCATTCCTCAATTTCACTCATACTCGAAATATTCTCGTCATTGACTGTTGATGATGTCTCCGGAGTAACAGGTGTATTTAATGAATTATTAACCGGTGTTATCTCGTTTTTAACTTTTTGACGTTTATTAGTCACCCGGTAATAACATGATATACAAATCGATGTATTTTCAGTTACATGAATCGAGCGCGGCAAACGAATTTTAATATAATCATTAACATTTCTTAAACTTTTAGAACATTGCAACTCAGGAAACGGCTTACAACACTTTTTGTACCCAACCATTATTACACTTATTATTTGAAATACTTTTGATGTTATTTAAATAAGCAAATGATTTAAATAGAACTTAACAAGTTAAACTAACTGAACTATTAATTTAAACACTAATTTATACCAAAAAATGTTAACAAAAACCACTGCTTATATTTTATGTTGTTTTACAGGCCCTTCTTTTATAATTAAATTTTTGAATATGCGTCATTTTGTTCCAAAAGATTACGTTACGGTTTATGTAGTTGAACGTAATATTTTGGGATGCATTTTTTAGGGTTGGAACTAACAAAATAAATGACTCATACCAAAATTTATTTTTTTACTAATAGCTTTATGGGCTATCCCTAAACTACGTTACGCCTTTTGTTTGGAGAACGAGTATTGATTGTCGTCACTTTTAGGCTGGGGCAGGGAGAATTTCATAAAAGACGTCATGTAATTATAAGAAATTACTGTTATGGGATATTACATATGACATAATACAATAATTTTCAGGTATTTCATTAGAGGCTCACATATTCAGTTTTGTGACGACTTGTGATGAAGGAGTGAGAGAGATGGAGTTAAGAATGGCCCAAAATAACTTGACGTAGTTTATGAACGGACTGTTATAAACTGTTTCCTCTTTGTTTTTTAATTTTCTATTAGAAGTAAGAATATACTAAAGATCGACGAAATAATTTTAAACAATTACATTATGAGGTCGAGCGTAAATTAGTTAAAAATTGAAAATAACATATAACAATTTGATTTTGTATTCCAAAAACGGGTAAATCGTCATACTTAAACGTATTTTGCACGAAAACGAAAAATTTTGCTAGCGCAAGTTTTTAGTATGTTCAATAGAATTAAAGAACGTAAAATTTGAAAAAAAAAAAAAAAATTGGATGATCATTGAGAAAATTCAAAAATAAAATTTTGGCGGGAATTTGAAAATGAAGAAATTAAAGAACTTACCATTTTTATATTTTTTATTAATCCGCATTAATTTACCTTTAAAACGAGCTCTATATCAAAAGTATCTGATATTTATTTTTCCTTTTATAGCCATAAACACAACATCATGTTTATCATTTCAAAATTCTGATTCTCAAAATTTGACACCCTGTATTTTAAACAACAACAACAACAACAAAAAAATCACGTTCTACAAAAGGTTTTTTTTAACTAGTACTACCAATTGAAATCATAAAAAATAAAAAATTTAAACACGACTTCCGGTCCCATATAGCATATTTGTGATTTGACGTATTTTTCACCATATATTTTTTAAGTTTGTGTATAAATATATTATATTTAAGTGCCCTAGTTTACCAAATAAACATACTTAATTATTTTAAATATTCAATATATTAATGGTAGTGGTTCGTTTTGTTTCCTTTTCCTCGTTAGTTAATCTTTTCAAATTGAGTTGGATGTCAGTTCGGAACGTCAAGAAGTAATAAATAAATTAAAGTTATATATTTAAAAAAAAAAAAAATCAAAGTGTAGTTTAATTTAAACAAACCTTGGATCTTCATCGTGAAGTTAACAAAACCAAAGCATTCCTAGATATACAAGCCGTCAGCATAAAATTCGAACTTAATATAAGTGGGATAGAACATAGAATGGCAAAAAAAACAAAGAAATTTCATACAAATCAAATGAAAATTTATTTGATTTGTATGAAATTTTCTTTTTTTTTAATATCGTTTTTCTTAAATGAAAGAAGAAGTTATCAAGAAGAAGAATTGATAAATATATGATTTGAGAATCAATTAAGTAAATCTTGTTTATAGATATTTAATTAATGTTTTACTAAAACCTCTTTATTTACTAACACATCTTTACACCTCATGACGTCACACCTTTCGTTCATGTTTTTTTTTATAATAGAAAAATGTCGATAAATAGCAAAGAGGTTAAACTAAAGAGGAGAAACAAAATTTTTTTTCTTTCATGAAAACAAACCATTTAGTTTATATTGTTGTTGTTTGTGTGGTGGTTTGGCGTCTATTGGAGGGGGGGACCAAAGTTGAGTAGATTAATCTACCAGATCCGTAACCTTCCAGTAGGGTGCGCATCACGTGAGCTATTCTGGTCTTGTCATTAGGCAGCTGCGTGATGGGTACAATTGTGTAAGGGGTAACCTGTTCTCAATTCGCAAGTGTACGTACTGCTTCCTCGTGGCAACCACTGGTAACTAAGGCCACTTGGCACATTTTTGTCCATTTGGCACAGGCTAAAGTACGGCGCTAAAGGAGAAAACCTTGACAAAAAACCCTAATCTAAGGTGGAACAGCATATGCCGAAAGATGAATGGCTGATAGGTTAATCAGCCCAAAATATGCGGACTCTGGATACCAGGCACCCTCCAGTTTTATTTAGCCTTTCTGTAGTAAAGCTGACCTACAGGTGATTTGCAATTCCCAGCAACTCGTAAGAGTAAAATCAAACGGAATACGGGGCAGGAGTAGGAATATACGGGATTGGGACAACCCTCTCGAGGTCCTTGAGCTCCAATGCTACCGTCTTTCTAGCGGAACTACATGCTGTAGTAAACATCTAGGAGGGAGAGCAATAAGCCCAGATAGTATGTATCACGTACCTGGAGGCAGTATCGTCAGGTCATTAAGAACCTGAATATTGACTGGACGGATATTTAAGCAGGGGCCAGCACAATAGATCTTTTAGGTCGCAGTGCGAAGTGGCTGATCGCCCGCATGCCCCCCCCCAATAATAATAATAATAATATTGTTGTTAAAAAGTGGTTGTGCGTAGCTTGTTTATTTCTAGTTTATTGTATTTTATGTAGATTTCGACGGGATTAACATATTCTTATGTTAAATACATAACAATATAATAAAAAGTTAATTCTTTAATATGAAATATTTATATAAAAATATACAGAAACACAAAAAAAAACACAAAACACAAATGACGCTTTCAAAATGACAGTTCTATTTATGTTTGTGTTAGTAAATCTGCCAAAAAATCGAGATTCGTAAAACAACAACAATTTTGCTCGACTGAGCGACTTTTCGTAACAAATCGAACAGTTTGACAGCAGAAAGAGCAAGCCGGTTTGCTCTTTTTTGGTGAATCGAAAATCACAATTAAGTCTTTGATAAATAGTAAGTAAGGTCGTACGTCATTGATTTCGTTTTTATATTTTTATACTGTATTTTTCACATAGCCATACAAATAAAAAGTAAATTTGTACAATTTTATTTTAATTATATTAATCAAATTACTAAATTTAAGTTACAGATAACCCACGAAGAACACGAGTAATTCGTTCCGTGTTGTTTAAAACCGTGTTGTTCGAGACTACAAAAAACGGGATTCCGTTTCAAGTGTGAAAACATGAAAACAATAAATTTTTTTTTTTGTGAAGCGTGAGCAAGAAATACATATGTTTCTTATTCTTTTTCAAAAGAATTACTCGAAAATCGTGTAGTTTGAAACCGTGTAATTCGGGGGAAGGTATCCGTGTTCTTCGAAACTAGTGTTCTTCAAGTATCGTGTTCTTCGGGGGTTACATGTATTGGTTTTAAAATATGTCATACTCAAAGGTTTGATTTAAATATAAACCTAAAAATATTTTCTGTTACGAGTGTGTTTCATTCATAAAATTTTAATCAAAAATGTTCAATTTTACATGGGTTCTTATGCGAAATCGTAAAATGTATCGCCCTTAAATTAAGCGTCTTTTAAAATTGGTCTGAACCTCACCTCACGCCTTGCATATTTAGGTAAGCTTTGATAAAATCATCAAAAAAAAAGTTTTAAAAATTGAACCCAATAAAAAATTATTATAAAAAAATGTAAAGTAATTAATGTTTCATAAATATGAAAAATTATAATTGAAAGAATGTTGGTCACACCTAAAATTAAACTACATATAATGAAAAATTATTCATACAGGTATCCCCCGAAGAACACGCTACTTGAAGAACACGAATTTCGAAGAACACGGATACCTTCCCCCGAATTACACGGTTTCAAACTACACGATATTCGAGTTATTCTTTTGAAAAATAATAAAATACATATGTATTCTCTTGCCCACGCTTCACAAAAAAAAAATAAAAAATCGTTTCATGTTTTAATTCGTTGTGTTCCTTGTTTTTTGTATCCTCGAACAACACGGTTTCAAACAACACGGAACGAATTAATCGTGTTCTTCGGGGGTTACCTGTATTTACAAAAAATATTTTAACATAATAATTTGTGAGCTGCATAGAGAAGAAGATTTTTTTATATTAAAAGCCGGATCCATAAATAACATACATATATTTTTTTCGTATTTTTCGCGAGACTAACATAATCCTGATCTAATGAATAAAGAATAATTGATCCAAAATCAATTGATATTAGATCACAATAATTGTTTTCTTTTTCTCTAAATTCTATTTGGAGTAATACCTCAATCATTGTATTTCCTACCCATGTATTATAATTTAAGCTACTAAAGCTTTCGTGCTTTATTTTCTTATTACCAATGATTGCAACACCATAATTTTTTGGAACGTTATTAATTAAAAATCCTTTTTGGTAATATTTTGGATTTTTTAACAAATTGTTACTAAATTTACTATTTTGGATATCATTATCATCACCAATTTCAGTATCATCCGACCTGACGATCGATTTTTTCAAAATTGCCTGTGCAGATGTGTTATGGCCGCAGGTATCCATAAATCAGGGGCCCACATTGGTTATAAGAGGTCCGTCCATATGATACAGTGAAGAAACTGAAAAATTCAGTTTGGCCAAATTTTTTTGAAAAATTCTGTAGCTCTTTAGACTCGATCGATTTTCTTAATATTGCTATCTTTTAAATTTGACCGAAAAATAAATTTTGGATTTTTGAATCTAAATTGATAAATGTAGTCTATAAAAAGTGACAAAAAATACAGAAAATTATAAAAAAAAACATAACAACTTAAAATAAAAATTATAAATATAATTTAATCATTTACGTTTGTTTAAACTCCGAGAAGTATGAAATGTACTGTCTGTACTACTATAACAATTTATAATTAGCCGATCAAAAAAGGAAAATCGTTCAAGAGATTTGATTATCCTATTTGAATTTTTAGTTGCTAAAAATCGTATGTATTCAAAGTGCGCTTGAAGAGCGTTTCGCTGTAAATAAGTTAGACGATCTTTCCGAACGAGAAATACGAATAACAACAATATTAAAAACAAAAATAAACTATTAAAAAAACAACAACAAAAAATGAACAATATTCATAATTTTTCTGCTGGCTAATAAATATTTCAGCAGAAAAAGTTTTCTTTTGTTTTAATGCTGCTCCTGGTGGTAAGTAGAAAAACTCATTTTTTCTGCTATCTTATACAGCATCTTGCTTAGCATAATTTCCTATTCTTCCCATATTTTCTAGTTATGGTCTTTCCAATAAACTAAAATCATATTTTTAATACCTTAATTTTTCCACATGACTAATTTACGGAATAAATTGCAAGTAGAATAATATAACGGTAATGATATAAAGTTCGTGTTCAATCCAAAAGACACAAAAAATATGTAAGACAAAATAAAATTTCCAACATAAAATTTTATTACCTGGAAAATTTTGTCGGGTATTACGGTTTGATCTATACGCAAATTTCGATTGAGGATAAAAAAAGTGTTCAGGTTGATTAAATTTCTTACTTTCGAAAAGGGTATTCACACGTAAATCAAAATCGACATTTTGATTGTTCTTGCCATATCTTTCCTTCTTCTATCACACATTTTTAATTTATCTTCAAACAAAAAATGAAAATTTGGGAACACTAACAAAGAACAACATTTTTCCTATTATACACCTTACATCGTATAATAATTTATTTCAATTATGAACGAAAAAAAAAAAAAAAAACAGTTTTTTTGGTCGGTAAGAGTTTAGTTTTTAAACTGGGAGTCCCAACAGAGCACTCACAACATAAATTTCTACAGAAAATAATAATTTTCCAGATTATTATATGTATGTATACAGAGTTCATACATACTTATATATGTGTTTATGTATGTAGGAACAGAGTAATACTATTTAACACAGCTATTGAAAAACTTTTATGAAAAGTGAATACTTTTATGAAATGGGAAAAAGATCATTTACAGTAATTTGTAAATCTGTTGAGATTAATTTATCTAGATACTATATGTATTTTGAAACTTTATTGTTATACCTATACTCCCCTATTTAATGGACAGTAATTTGAGGGTTTTAAAAAGATTATCCATTCAAATATGAGACTGAGATTGTTATATTCTTAATGTTTTTTATGCTAGATTACAATATTAAGTGTTATATATAGGTATTGGTACTGGATTAAGTTTAATAGCCTTGATTTAAAATATTATCGTAAATTATTAAAACCCAACAACAGGTATTACCACATTCGATTTTTCATTAAAAACAAAGTAGAATTTATTAATTTAACTCTCCTTTATGTATTGTATATATGGTTCTACCCGTTTATTACATTGCAACGAAACTGATCCATTCGATTGAATTTTATTTCCGTTAGCAGAATATCTCTGCGGCTATCACATTAGTGACCGCAGCATGTTCATCAGGTAGGTAAGCTTAGTTGGCGGAGTAATTATCACTAACCATAGAGATTTAGATGTGCTGTAGTAATGAACCCACACTGCCGATCTGGTAATAAATAAACATGGAACGACATAATCGGCTTTTTCTATAATGATTTATTTCGTCTTTTATATTTTAATATATTTGTGTCTAAAAAAAGCCTAAAAAAATCATAGGTTTAAATATATATATAATAATATAATAAAGTATAATATATAATTTAATTAAGTCAATAAATAAACGTAAATAAATATTTAGTAAACATCTTAGTGCGGATTGCATGTTGTCGCGGGATGCCTAGCCCGGTAACAAAGTCTGTTTTTTAATTTATATGATTTTAATACGTTCCGAAGATTGTAAGAGAATTCAATCCAGTTTCGAACTGATGAGCTTATGATTATGAAAAATCAATCTTCTCATCAGGCCGCGGCGACTGGACTGATTATACCACAATTTACATTCTATATATACAGAATGTGCTGTGCGTTATGTACTAGCGAATCATACTAATACAGATACATTTTCTTACAATTTTTTCTTCTTCACGACATTCACACAGTTCTATTTCTGTGTACGCTAATTTTACTTTATTAATTATTTTTTTTAAATTAGCTTACACAGAAATAGAGCACAGAAACAAAACAAGACAACTGCCACAATCTCTGAAATTAACTACAATAATTATACCAATAAACCAGTAATGACCATACGTTATACGGTAGATTGTCACAAACGGGCATCGAACCGATTTCATATATTCGCTTACTTAAAAAAATGAAAATTCAATATCCAATGCAAATGGAATTAGTAGAGGTCATTGAAGTGGCTTTAAACCATTTGGAACCTGACAAGAAATGAACGAATAAAGTTACCCTTAGAAACCAAATTAAAATTGATTTAGTAGGGTGGGACAATGAACAACAACACAAAAGATACGTGTGTGCAATAAAGTCTTTAATAAAAAAGGATTGCTACTACATGAAGGCGGATAAAAGCAAAACACTGGTAGTGCTTGATAAAGCTGATTACAGAAATAAGTATATAAAATGATTAAAGAAGGACCGTACGAGAAACTTATGGGAAACAGGTTAGACGTACTAAAATCAAAAATGATTGAAGAATTAAAAATCATCGAAAAGGTATTTCGTCGATGTGTAAAGTGAGGCTACAACCGACTTATTCAATCACTACTACGATTATATGCAATACCCAAAATACATAAATCTGGTTAACAAATGAAACCAAATTATTCTGACAACAGATAAAATAGCGAAATGATTATTGAAGGAATTCAAAGAACTAATACCACCAAAGATGTTATATGTGGAAAATAATTTAGATTTGGTGCACAACATAAAGGACATAAAAGTGGAACCAAACCAGATACTGGTTTCATTTGATGTTACAGTGATGTCTTTGTTGCCAAATGTGCCAATAGCTGACCGAGGCAATTAACATTTTGGAGAAGTGTTCAAAATTTAACAATGTCGAAGTGAATAAAATAGAAGTGTAGGTGTAGGTGTGATGGTGATTTTTACGAACAAGTTTATAAAACTTCAATCTGAAATCCTTAATTATCATCGTTCATCGCCATTCTGTTCATGACACATTTAGAGCGATCGAAACATTCAGGTTCTCCTAAAACATGGTTGCGTTAATGTTGGTGATTTTTTTTCTATTATTAACACAAGTCAGTTTACAATTACTAAGACTTCTAAATTCGACGCAGTACCCGAATATGAAGTACATACACGAAATACAGGAGCAGGAGAAGTTACCATTTTCGGATTTACTTATCCCAAGGAAGAGTAACAATATCGAATTCGAAATATGTCGTAAAAATTCCAGTAAGCAACGATTCCTAACCTATGATTCACGTCATAGTACGCGACAAATAAAAGCACCTGGATAGAGAAAAACAACTAATCATTTCCATCACGAAAGTGAACAGCTTATAAAAACGGTGGTAATCCAAATGATAAATAGAACCATCAAAAAGAAACAATTCCGGGAGATTAGAACTCTACTGCCAATGGTAAATCAAATAGGGAATTTTCTACTGAAAATTGTCGAAGAAATTAAAATGTTGCAGGAGGAAGAATGCAACATAAGCCTACTGGAAGTAAGTATAAACAAGCTGAAACAACTAGCAGGCTACACTAAATATCAAATATGGCAGTTGTTAGAAAACTTACATAGGTTAGAGCAGAAGGAAAATTGGAGAAAGACTTATGAATACAAGCGTCATAGAAAAAATGGAGATTTAGAAAAGTCGATAGTTGTACTACTAAAGGAGGAAAAGTCGGTAGTTGTACTACTATTCGGTACTACTAAGGCAAGTAATTGATGGCGCAGAAGATTCAACGTTTATGAATCTATGTTCATAATGAAAAATTGTGACCACCTTATGAATAATGAAAACGGACCAACAAAACCACCTTTGTGCTATTATTTAATTGACACTCGTTTTAACAGGAAATAGCGATTTATTGGTCTTTAAGAGACTTGGAGTACGTTTTATGTTTTTATTACGTGGCTAATCGGTTTTTTATTGCAGTTTTTATTGTATTTAATTGCATAAGTGAAATAATTTGTAAAATTTAATCCTAATTTCATTCTGACAAACCATTAACGGAAGTATTATATTGTAGTTTTGAACAGATATTAAAATGAACGTTATTACCAGGATAATATCAGAAAGGCTATAATATATTTAATTTTCCATTTTATGTTAAGGTAGCTTATAGCTCCAAAAGAACCTTCCCACATTGGCATATTAAAAATTAATACTGATCTCTTAATATTTATGTATGACTTTGTAAACTGTCACCTCCAATTAATTTATGTTAAAAGCACTCCATATCTGAGAATCAGCCACATTAAAATGTGTGATAAATCATCGTACATTGTAAAATTAACACCCATATATTAAATTTACACCCGTAATAATTTCCATTAAATCAAATTTTCACTTGTCACCTCGTTATCATTGTCGCTCTTTTAATATGATACATGCGAGTGAAAAAGTAAATGAGAAGAAAACCACAACACCATCTAATACCTATGTATATTCATTTAAAACGGCTGTGTTTTATGCTATTAACGATCTGAATTTTCTATTTAATCATACACATACAAACACACAAAAATTACTGACACTCAAAATACATTAAAAATGCTGTTTTCATTCATGCTCCCATTCTACGGCTTTTTTTGCCATCAATGATGAATTGTTGTTTTAATGTTCTGTACATTTTTAAATAGAATTACATTTCGTAAAATAATAAAGGAAAATTTGTTAAGTGAATTTTCATTAAAAACAAATGAAAGGAAGGTAGGTATTTCTTTGTTTGAGCTTTTGTTGTCTCTGGCTTTCATTATTTTTCCGACAGTTCGGAGAAAACAAAATTAAATCTTTGTTTGATGAACTGTTGCCTTAATAAATTAGAAATGGTACCGTAGTAACGATTTGATGGGATTTTGGGTAAATGTTCACGTAGTACTCATTTAGCCTTAAATCGGATTTAAACCAAATTTTGCCTTACGTGAAATTGGTTTATTTCGTTTCTGTTTAACTATTCTGTCGGAGAAAATTGTTCTTATTTATACATATTTGTAACAGCCAGACGTTACGTGAAGCTAGACTCAACCCTAAAAAGAACTATAAAAAAACAAAAGTGAGGCCAATTAGTACCCTCAAGATGATGTATGAACATCACAAGATTATATATTTTATAAACTACAATACATTTTTTTAAATAATCTTAAGATATTAATTATATCGCCGGTGACGATACAAAAGTGTTTATCTACAAAATTCCTCAAAATCTTTTTATTGATTAATTGGTAAGGAAATTAGTGTCTGCTGCCTTTTAATTAAATTTGTGACAGCAACACGTACAAACCTGAGTTGTTGTTCATTTCATTATCTACAAGGGTAAATTCGCTTGTTTTTCTCGCTTCCTGAAAAATATCTAAAACGTAGATACATATTTTTGCATCGTCACCAGCGATATACGTTGCTCTTTCGGTACAATCGAGGTAATTAGATTAAAAACTAAAATAAGATACGTATATCCTAGACGGGACCCATTTGAAATGCGATATTTTAAAACACGATTGGTACAAAACGCGATATGGTACAAAACGCGATATTTCAAAACGCGATACGGTACAAAACGCGATATTTCACAACCCGATGTGGTTCAAAACGCGAAATGGTACAAAACGCGATGTAGTACCAAACGCGATAATTCAAAACGCGATATTTATTTCACAACGCGATCTGATACAAAACGCGATATTTTAAAACACATATAGTACTATCGTACATGTTCAATTTGATCATAAAGGTGAAGAAAAAGTTTATTAAATGAAAATATCGTGAATTATCGCGTTTTGTACCATATCACGTTTTGAAATATCGCGTTTTGAAATATCGCATTTTGTACCATATCGCGATGCGGACCATATTGCATTTTGAAATATTGCGTTTTGTACCATATCGCGTTATGTACCATATCGCGTTTTGAAATATCGCATTTGAACTTTATCTCGTTTCGTCATATCGCGTTGTTAAATATCGCATTTCAAGCCCATCCTAGACTCTATCTTTTCTAATTTCATTTGGAAGACCGCACCGCAACGGGACAACCATCGCCGTTTCTCATAGTAGGTATCTTTCGATCTCAGCTCAGGTATATAAGTACTTCGGTATTGTACCGATGATAATAACCCCCGTTGTCTGAAATCAATTTATGTAGGTATAACCAGAATATAACGAATATAGTCTAGTCGCGTACCTCAGACTCTGAAGCTGCTAAATTAATATCGGTTTGTGTTTACCGTGAATCAAATCCGCCTCAAATATGTACCAACAAAAAATCCACCAAAAAAGCCGAACAAAAATTATAAAATATAAACATTTTTTTTTTTGGGTTGTCAGAATCGTAATCATGGTAATATAATATGTAATTTGTTTACAATTGGAATTTTCAATAATTAAAAGTAAATAAAATTTTATATAAATCGTGAAATTCCAGAATAGTTCCAAAGCTCATAAACCATAAAACCTATAGCAGATAAACTAAAATAACTTGGTCACGATTTTTGTTCGTTGCTCGAGTAAATTCAAAGTTTCAGACAAGTACTGTCAACATGTTTTTTTGGGTCTATAACGGTCTTGAGCAAATCCAAATTGGTTTCTTTTTGTATAGTTTTAGTGTGATTTCGAGGTAGATCTTGAGACTCGAAGGGGTCTAGTTATGTTTTTTGTATTAGTTGGTGTTTAGCAACAACTTAACAACAACAAAAAACGCAAAAACTAGACAGAAAAAATGTGTAAACAAAACCAACACAATTTTTTAGGTGTATTAATTTTTTTTTTATTTTAATAAAATAAATAATGATAAACCTATTAAAATATTGAGCAAAGAACACTTCAATTTGGATAAATTACTGTGCTGCTGCAAGAATACCGGCAATTTTGACATTTCTGCGGAATAGCTGATCACCAGTAAATAAAGGTAAAAAGAAAAGGTATGAACGAAAGAAATTCGTCCCTTAACCAAATGTGACCTGGGCGAGGTAAACAGGTGTAGATTAGTTTCCTATCGGGATGTCGGTCCATATCCTTGTCTTTCATTTTGTTTGTCTGTTCTTGTGTGGATCATTACTCCATTATCTTTCGCCGATGCAGCTAAATCGAGAGCCTAGATCTGGACCTCACCATTTTAAGTAAGTAACCTATGACGAATCCTACCTCCCACTGAGTTCTAATTAGTGAGGGGTGAGTTTTCCTCTCCAACCTTCCTTTTTTATCAATATATTTTGTTCATTTTTGTATGTTTCTTAATTGTGTGGCTATCAAGTTGGTAGGTGCTTGCGCATGGACAATTTCTGTGTAATTTTGTGAAAGATCAATTTTTCCCTAGTTTCGCCTTGTTACAAGCTATTCGTGAAAATCAAATTGGAAAATAACAAAGTATATCGATGCGGGCTGCCCTTCTTAAGTGTTTGTTATTCATTTTAAATTTTAAAATTATTATTTATTAATTTTTCAACAGAACAAAAAAAAAACAAATAAATTATTATCGACCAAACGGTGTAGTGGTTAAAGCTGCGGCGGTTGGATTGGGAGGTACCGGGGTTGAATCCCTATAAGGGCAGAATGCAAAAGGGATTTTTCATCATCTGATTATGATCAGTGATAAAGATCAACACATCTATGACCCACTGTTGAGAGTGCGGAATCCATTGCCGACCCATTTTTCGTGTCAGTACTATAGGCTGGCTTGAAGCAATGCAATGTGCAGGTGGTTTAAACAAAAACAGGTCTATAGCCGTACGTCCTCGATTTGGCTACAGCGTTAAGGTAGGACGTAAAAAGCGAAATGCGAAAGAATTGGGAGTCCCTGTGCCTGCTCTATTTACATCAAGATGGTTCTGCTATAACCAAGCTGACTACAAAGATTGAGGAAATGCGAAATGCTTATTTAAAAAAAACGTGAAAATGAAAAGTTGAATAATTTACCCAAGAATTGGTCTAAGGGCTAAACATGAAAATGTTACTGGCCGACTAAATTTTCATCTTTTTTTGTTTTTTTTTTTAACGAAGAGGCTCACGCTTGTAACTGGTTTTATCAGTTAGATTGATGGGAAACAAATAGTATTAGATAAAAATTTAAAAATCTGATCGAATACTGCCACCATCAAATATTCAATTTTCCTTGAAACACACTTTTCAAACACATTTTATTTAACTTTATTGTTTACAGTAATTTAGCAGCTTACTACAGTTTTCACAGAAATAATTTTTTTTTAATTTTTTTAATTTTTTCGGGTTTAATATACAAATAGGAGCAATTTTGAATACTTTAATTAATAAAACAAAATTTAATCGTGTACCTCCTTTGTTTTAAACGATAGTTTTGTCTAATCTTAAATGATAAAGGATGTTGTCGGCCAGTAACAATTTTTTAATATCGATATCCCGAATCAGATTGAAACGTTGATTTTGAAAATCTCTAATTTAGTCGTGTATCTCTTCGTTAGATTTTCTTTTACCATGGCCAGTGGTCAATTACATCTTATTTGAAGGAATATCTACTCAAGGATACAGAAAACTGATTTAAACGTATCTTCTTCGGAACAGGTATCGTAATGTATAAATTAGAGTTATATTTGAGCCATTTATTTTGAAAATGGGTAAGTCCATATTTTGTTGAAACGAGGTAATGAAAGAATCAATAAATGAAAAAATCAATAACTGCAAAAATATACGGGATTTTGAACTATCTTATTTATTGCGCAGGTATTGGGCGATTTAACTTTTTATATATTGACTATAATTCGTTTTTTTCGGTAAAGGGATGAATACCTATCTACTTGGCAAATTATTTCTTTTGAAATTCAATATTTCATCTTTCTCTGTGGCAACGGAGACTAAACAATATTTAAATACTGACTGGGAAATTCTTTATTAACATAAAATTTGAGATAGTATGCAAAACAAGGCTTGTAATCTAACTGATTGTTGTCAAATTTCCAATTGATGTTTTCCGTATAAAAACCATTCCAATTAAATTAATACAAACATACATTTTGTACGACTCAATTACTTTCATTATCTCAATATACCGTACCATTATTATTATTATGTCGAAGATGAAAATATCTCAGGTGAAAAAACTTTGATTGCTGTGGAAAAAAAATACACAGCAACCTAATTATATGTAATAAACGAACATACCCAAAAAATAAAATAATAAACTGTCGAATTTTATAGAGAGATATTCGATCGGCAATTTCATTTTCATTTCGTCGACGCAACGATTTTATATATGTATAGACACCAAAGTTTCATTCCATTTCAATTCAACCCAAAATACAGCACAAAATCATATCATCATTATTCTTGTGTTAAATGGAATCGCGCGCGCAATGGAAGGGGATGATGAAATTCGATAGATGAGTATATTACTTATTTGTTTTGATGCTGGCAGTGGGTATATGTGGAAGATTTTTTATGATAATGATAATGGTGGTTTTTTCATCGCATGGAAATAAAAAAAAAAAAATGTGCTCGGTTATATGATAAAATATTTTTCTAAATGTAAATTGATATGATACATTATGATCACGATTAAATGGGAATATTATTTCGAAACTGAGATTTTTATGTTTATGAATCGGAAATGAAATTTTATTGATTTTTGTGAGTGGTGTGTGGTAATTGAAATTTAAGTAACTTTTAATATAAGTATGTAACACATCACATATGTATGTGCGGTTATAATGTATCAACTACATAAGATACTTTAGAAGTTAAAGTCAATTCTCCGTAGAATCAAACAGCTCTTGATACACGTAACTAACAAAAACATTATTATGCTAGTAAATTTCTATAAAGCAAAGAAGTTGTTTATATCGTAAATTTAATTAATTTATGTATGTTACCAAAAACAAGTGCTGCAATATATATTGTGTTAAGCAAGAGTACGTAATATATGAGTACTATATGTAAACACGATGTTAAAGTAAGTTGTATTATTTTCTACTGTAATTTGCATTCAACAATTTTTCAATTAGAAAGCTTTATTTATTCGTTCTCTCGACTTAAAATTTTTATTATAAAAAATGGCAAGTTGTTTGTTAAGAACATTGTTTATGCTGTACCAAAATGAAACAAAACGTTAACATTTAAATTTTCAATATAATTTATTGTTTTATATTTGCCAGGTTCTTATATATAATTTCTGAAATTTATTTTAATTGTTTAATGAAAACCTCATTGGAAAAGAATTTAAGGTTGAAATTGCCGCTTAAGCTGGCTTCAATAAAGCTCAACTGTAAATCAATACCTATTTAATACTGTTCTCTCTACATCTAATACGTGCGAGTATGTGCATAATAAGTGTATTTAAAAAAACGATATGGCATGTACTATTTTAAGGAGGGAAAATGTTAGGTCGTTTTTTCAAATGGTTATAGATAGATAACAAGAAATAATATAAAGCATCACAATTTCTAAATTTTTAAAAACTTTCGTAGCCATCCTCCTCAGCTTAGGATACTAAGGCGGTGCCCGAATAATGTAATAATACCGTGATAAATAATAATTTTGGACGGGGTACAGTCCAAAATTATTATTTTTATTTCATTTTTAAAACAAATACCCTAATTCATTTTGAAATTAAATTAAAAAAAGGCTTATTTTATTTCATTTTATAAAAACAAATCTTAATTCGTTTAAGTATTTTTTCATTAATGAAAACGAGATAATTTAATACGTTTTTAATAATTAATAATTACTAACGATAAACTTATGGTAATATCCTTTTTTTTTTTTTTTTTTTTTTATTAGGCTTGGCTGAAAAGGTAAGATCCAATCACCACTTAAAATTAAGAACATAATTTATGAATTCAAATTTTCCACCAAAAGTTCAACAAACCAAATTGTTCACCAAAAACAAAAAAAAATCTCTATTTAATTTTAGGTATATGTAAGATATCACAATTTACATAATTTTTAGATACACCTATGTAATTTCAATTCAAAATCATTCGATCATTTTTAGATCATCACATCTCATAAAGGGGTGGGAAAGGGGGCTTAAGTAATTGGTCTACAAATAGTCCAAATGTCATCCTCACCTGCACGTGGTGCACCCTGCTAGATAACTAACGAGGCTCTGGCGACCGAGACACGGCGGTATAACTGACTACCGAGAGTTTAGTAAATGATCTTCTCAAACCAGACCCACTACCAACTCGTACTGGTCAGAGTGGTAGATGCTTTAGGACCAGTAAAATAAACAATGAGTACAACGGATTCAGGAAATTGTACCCCAGGTGGTAACCCAGCTAATCAGCTGGCAAATCCACCCTCTAACGGGGCTGGCTCAAAGGATTCTGGGGTGAGCCAATCATTGTTTAACAGCCCTTTTGGGCAACCCAACCCATTTAAACAACAATCCAGCCAATAGGAACACCTTAGAAAGGGATACCGCAGAACTGCGCAATAAGATTTACAAAATAGAAAAGTTAACGTTAAATCTAAACAAGGACTTCAAAAACTTACAGCGAGAAAACAAGGAGTTAAAAGATGCTCTAAATGCAGTAATGTCTGAGAAAGAAACCACTAAGATAAACAACACCAATGATCATATAGAGGTTATGTATGAAACAGACGAGGAAGAACTCAATAGAGAAACGGGATGTATTCTGAACCGTAACAAAAAAAATAAGAAACGTAAGATGAGTAAATCACCACAGATTTCACCCGATTCGAAACAATCAGTTGAGCAGCTTCCAACCGGAAGTAGGCACATGCAACAGGAGGATAAAGCTCAGGTTCCGTCGGAACAGAAACGATCAAGTAATGAACTCCCAACCGGAAGTAAGAATGTGCAACTAAAGAAAAATGTGCCTCGGCCACCTTTAGTAATAATATCTAATTGTAATAATTATCAGAGTATTAGAAACATCATGGACAACAATCATATAAAGTTTCAAGCTACAGCGTTCAATAGTGGTGATATCAAAATAAATTTCACAGACGGTGATAGCTATAGAAAGTTAACAGGAGCTCTTAACGAAGAAAAGACAGCGTGGTATTCCTACGAAGATAAGCAGACAATGCAAACTAAAGTCATTGCTAGGAAGCTACACGCTTCATGCAAACCAGAAGAGATAAAAGAGTATCTTTTGGAGAAAAAATACAAAATTAAAGAAGTAACACAGCTGCTAAAAAGAGGTGACAAAACACCTCTTCCATTATATATGTTGTCTTTTGAAAGAACAGAAGACATTAAAAATATTTATGCAATCAGCGAAATACTCGATATGAAAGTGCAAATAGAAGCAGTTAAAAAATCTAAACTGATCCCCCAGTGCAAAAAGTGCCAAGTCTAAGGACACACGCAAAACTTTTGTAATAAGGAGCCCAGATGCGTGAAATGTGTAGGAAAACACCGTACGGCTGAATGTACGAAACCAAAAGACACCCCGCTAAAATGTGTCAACTGTGGAGAGACACACCCAGCCAACTACAGAGGTTGCATTGTTATAAAAGAGCTGCAAAAAATTCGCAACAAAACAAGGGAAACTTCAATAATTACCAGGCCAGAAATTAACTCAGCCTCAACAAGAATACCTACAAATTTAAGGCCACACCAAACATTAAACCAGCCATCAAGAACTAATCCAAATGTAACATTTGCTGATGTACTATGTACTGGAAGTTCGAGAAGACAACTTAGTTCTCTTTTATTTAATGATTCAAATAATAACCAAACTAATAAAATACTACAAGATATTCTTGATAGACTTAGTTCACAAGAAGAAAAGCAAGAAAAAGCCCTTATATCAATCCTACAAAGGCTCACTCTACTCGAAAAACATGGCAAATAATTTAAAAATTCTTGCATGGAACTGCAATGGTATATTGCAACGACAAAATGAAATACAACTATTTCTTAATTTAGAAAAAATAGATATATGTTTATAATCTGAAACACACCTTACTACTCAAAGTCATATAAAAATCCGCGGCTACGAAGTTCACTCAGCAGTTCATCCTAATAATAATGCACGAGGGGGCAGTGCCGTGATTATAAAAAAAGATATTAAATACCATCTGCAACAAAAACTTGAAAGTGATGAAATACAAGCAATTAGCGTTAGCGTTAATACCCGCAACCACAAGTTAGTGGTATCCGCAATATATTGCCCACCTAGATATAACATCAAAGAGAATGCTTATACTCAGTTCTTCAAGCAGCACGGTGAAAAATTTGTAATCGGGGGTGACTTCAACGCTAAACATACTGACTGGGGATCAAGATTAACCACAACTAAAGGGAAAGAACTTCATCAATCAATAATTAAATACAACTGCAACTCGCATTCTACTGGAAAACCAACTTATTGGCCCAGTGATCAAAATAAAACACCAGACCTAATTGACTTCTTTATAACAAGAAAAATCCCGGTTGATTATATACAAGTGCAGGAAGGATTGGACTCCACATCTGACCACTCCTCTATTTTAATGATAATAAGTGATACAATAATTACTAATGATAAACAGCCACTGTTAACAAATAAATATACTGATTGGAAAAAGTTCAGGAATGAACTAAACAATAGCATCATTTTAAACACACAACTTTCATCAGAAGAAACATTAGAACAGGAGGTGGAGAAGCTCGTCAAGGACATACAGGTAGCGGCGTGGAAAAGTACTAACACAACAAACAAAAAAATAGCTGGCAAATGCTATCCAATGGAAATTAAATCACTAGTTATAGAGAAGAGAAGTACCCGTAGGGAGTGGCAACGTACACGAGACGAGACCCAACCGTCAAAAATAGATTAAATAATTTAACACAACGAATACGTAGAGAAATACGGGAATTTAAAAATAAATCAATAAATTCATACCTACAATCTCTCACCTATGATAAAGGTAGTGATTATTCATTGTGGAAAGCAACCAAATATTTGAAAAGGCCAGTTATGCATATACCACCAATAAGAACAAATAATGGTCACATGGCTACAAGCAAAGAAGAAAAAGCAGAAAAATTCGCGGATCATCTCGAGCGTACCTTTCAGCCAAATTTAACAACACTTAACCAACAGGATATATTGTTCGAAAACCAAACAACTATCCTGAGACAGAACATTCCATTAACTAATGCTAAAGAAGTAAAACAAGTAATAAAGAACCATGTAGTACTTAAAAAATCACCAGGATATGATCTGATAACTGGAGAGATTCTAAAACAACTACCTAATAAAGCTATTAAAAAAATATCGGACATAATTAATGCTTCCTTCAGACTCCGTTATGTCCCTCTATCTTGGAAATTTGTGGAAGTGATAATGATACCTAAGCCAGGTAAGCCACCAAGTGAACTGGCCTCGTACAGGCCAATGTCACTTCTTCCAACTATGTCAAAACTATTTGAGAGATTGTTATTAAAACGAATTAAACCAGAAGTTGTAAAATCAGGAGCTGCTCCGTCCCATCAGTTTGGATTTAGAGAGGAACACTCCACAATCTACCAAGTCCATAGAATAACAGATATAATAGAAAAATCCTTAGAGGAAAAAAAGATTTGTTCAGCCATATTTCTTGACATAGCGCAGGCATTTGACAAAGTCTGGCTAGATGGTTTAATATTTAAATTGGAGAAAACTCTGCCATTTGAGTATTGCGAACTGCTAACGTCATACCTGAAAAGGAGATATTTTAGAGTTAAACAGGAAGGAGTTTACTCCAGTATTAAAGAAGCTAAAGCAGGAGTCCCGCAGGGGAGTGTCTTAGGGCCTTTCCTTTTCGTACTGTTTACTAGCGACATACCGCAGACGAGCAATACAACTATCGCCACGTTTGCAGATGACACTGCAATTTTAGCTGTTGGTGACACAATCGGTGAAGTCACATTCAAACTACAAATAGCCGTAAATAATATACAAGATTGGCTAGCTAAGTGGAGAATTAAAGTGAATAAATCAAAGTCTACTCACATTAACTTCACTAATAGATCAATAGAACCACTACCTGTGACTCTCAATAATATCCCTGTACCACATGCCAATCAAGCAAAATACCTTGGTATGAACCTTGATGCAAAGTTAAAGTGGAAAATACACGTGAAAAAGAAAGCAGAAGAGCTTCAGTTAAAATATAGAAAAATGTACTGGTTAATTGGAAGAAACTCTCAGTTATCCATTCATAATAAAATTATGCATTATAAACAAGTACTCAAGCCGGTCTGGACATATGGTATTCAACTATGGGGATGCACCAAAATCAGCAATCAACAGATAGTTCAACGATTTCAAAATAAAGTCCTCAGAGGAATTGTAAATGCCCCTTGGTACACTCGTAATAGTGACCTCGGAATAGACACAGTCGCAAGTGAAATAAAGAAATGTGCTCAAAAACACCAGGAGAGTCTCCATCATCACCCTAACATCGAAGCTGCAAGACTACTTCATCAAGAGGGTATAATAAGAAGACTCAAAAGACTAAAACCTTTTGAGTTACTTGAATAGTCCGCACAATGCAACATCAACCAAAACAACACTTTATGTAAAGAACACATATGAGTGCTTTATTATTATATTGTCAGAGTCAAACGCTGTTAGTCAAAAATGACTAGTTACTTTGTAAAAAAATTTTATTGTTATCATAGATAAAATAATTAAAAAAAAAAAAAAAACATCTCATCATTTTTTTTTATTTTTTTAATTTTGTTATTTTTCACTTTCTTGATCGATAACCAAACTTTTTCTGTCCCCTACCACAATCATTACACCTCAGACCATCCAAAAAAAAACAAAGGGTGCTGAATATCAAAAAAAAAATGCTGTACAGTTGCACCAACAAATATTGCAACAAGGTATAATATATTGGGGTGAAATAATATTGTAACATTAAAAGGTTATAAATTTTAAAAAATGTATTAAAATAACTCGTTTTCATTAATTATTTATTGTATTATTTATTGTTCATTAAGGAAAAAATACTTATTAATTATTATTTAAAATATCTCGTTTTTATTAATGAAAATATAATTATTAATTATTGATTATTAATTATTGATTATGAATTATTAAAATATCTCGTTTCCATAAATGGAAAAATACCTAATAATTATTAATTATTGATTTTTAATCATTAATTATTAATTAATTATTATTAATTATTAATTGGTAATTATTAATTATCAGTTTTTATTATTTGCGTTTTCATTAATGAAAATACGAAATCAAAATTTCATATATCTAAATTCATTTCCAAAACGAAATAAAAAAGCCTTATATTATTTCATTTTATAAACATATTATTACGTTTTGCCTTGTCAATTAAGGTTCGTATCACTGGATTATGAATAATACAAAATCAATTTAATTTATCACCAACGAATTTATTTATTTCACACACAATTATTACAACTCAGTTTATCAATAAAAATTCACAAAATCACTTTAAATAATTTTTACACAATTTTACTATTCACTTATAATTTTTATTTCGCACTACAACACTATTTAAATCACTTTTTAATCTTCACACTGTCGCTTTCCAAATACTACTAATAATCTTACAAGTTTACACCATCGCGTTCCAAATACTAATAATCCAATTCGATCTTATTCGTCTTTTAATATACACAAACCAAACTTCTCGAAAGCTCATGATTTTTCTAGTTAGAATAGCGTAGAAACATTACGTAACAATTTTTATCATGGAAAATTCCATTTTAGTACAGTTAAACATTGAGCTATTCATTTAACTTCTTCTATTACACACTAGGTATCACCGTTACCCTACCCCCCACCTAAGCCTGTTCGTCCCGAACTTGAGTATTGCAATTACACGTTTTCACACGAGTTATATACGCTATTTTGTCTACGATACAATAGTCCTGTAATATTTATAATTTATAAATAATGGGGCATGCATACTTGCCGCTATTTTTGTGGCAGCACGTTCGTTTCCAGGATAGAATCAAAATGTCATTTGTGTTTTCCATCAAAATCTATAGTAAAAATAAATAACATGAAACAATTTTTATATTTTAAAATATTTCTAAGTAGCGACAATAAAAAGAATAGTTTTAAATAAGTGAAATGTTATATGGTTAACTGTTTTAAACAAAAAAACCATTCGGGTTTTTAATTAAATTCTATTTAATATAATGAAATACCTTTAGCCTCAAAAAGTTTTGTTTCCTCCGTTTCTATCGCATTACTTATAAATATTTAAAAATTGTTTCATGTTGGGTTTTTGGTTGCATATTAATTGCTTGCTTAGTATTAAGTTTTATACATGTAGTTTAGTGTTGTTCATCATTTAAAATAGTTTCAGAATATTTGAGTACATATAGCAGTGAAAATGGCAAATGTTGTTGAATTAAAAAAAAAAAAATCTCTTAGGAGCGAAAACCACAGGAAATAAAAAAGATTTATTAAACAGGTGATTTTTATTCTGTTATTACCTAATCATAAATCAAATTATAAACAAATACTCTCTCAAACACCATCTGGAAGTTTCGATTTGTCACAGTTAATGGCTGCTATGAAGCAGATGAGGGCCCAACCAGCAATGCAGTCAAACCAAGAAATTAAAAATGAAATGGAACAACAAAATGTGCGGCAGTTGGAGACTATAAACCAGTCAAACGAAGAAATAAAACGACAGTTGGAACAACAAAATCAGTCTAACCAAGAAATGAAACAACAAGGAGAAGAAATAAAAGACCAAATTATAGATGGTCAAAAGAGAATGGAAGAGAAACTTCTCGAATTATCTACTAACATACACGGCGAAGTGGAGCAGCTGCAAATGGAGATTCAAAAGGTTGACGAAAAATTAGAAACGAAGGTACAACATGTTGAAGAGAAATTGCAAACGGAGATTCAACAGGTTGAACAAAAATTAGAAGCGGAAGTCCAACTTGTCAAAACGGAGGTTCAACGTCTCGAGAAAGAACTAAATGATGTCAAGGCAAGTAAATCAACGACGCAAGTGAGTGGTTCAGACCGTTCAATCGATTAAGTTAAAGCCACCAAAATTCGACGGAACAACATCTTTCGGCATTTTCAAATTTCAATTTGAAACGGCAGCCAATCAAAACCATTGGAATGATGAACATCTTGTCGCAGCGCTAATAGTGGCCCTAAAAGTGTAGTGGATAGAAAAGGATCGCAACAGTTATCTCGAAATTATGAAGGCGCTGGATCGGAAGAACGGCAATGACCATAAGCTATCAAAAGGGAGCAGAATCGCAACAGGAATTTTCATCGGCAATCGAGCGATTAGTACATTTAGCACATACCAGTACATCCTCCGATTATATGGAAAGGCTAAAAATTGACGCATTCAAATTTCACTTTCGTATTGCAATGACTCGTTTTCTCCACTTGTTATACAATATACTATTACGTAATAATTTTCCCGGCTACTTTTTTTAAATAAAATCAAAAATGTTTAACCTTCGTTTAAGTCATGAAAATAATACCTATAATTGAAGAGGATGAGGAACATATTCAAAATGTTATACATACATTATTTACATGTATACAATTATAGGAATCGTATGGTTGATCAATTGTAATAAATTTAATATAACCAAATTATGAATAATCAAATTATGTTTTTTATTTAATATTATATAAAATAATATGTTCGTTCTTGCTCTTGTTGGTTGCTGTTGCTAATAAAAAAATCAAACCACATTCACTACTAAAATATTTCACATGGCTTGGTCAAAATGTATCATAGGGAACGACTGTAATAAGTTGGATGAGTGTATTTTATGCCAAAAATTATTACGTGTGAATATTTAACACTGTATTCGGACCCGGCCTAAGAAAGGACCAGTAATTCAAAAGATAAAAAATAAATAACATGGGCCATCATGCAGAATTGAAAAAAAAAACAAAAACCGTGCTTGTTATTTTAAACCAAATAACTGTATTTTTTATTTAAAACTGTTTTATTTGTTTTAAATATGTTTAGAACAAAAAATATAAAAATATGTTTAAAACTAGTGTAAAAAATGAATGTGAAGCTTTCCACACATTTTCCACAGTAATATGAATACAAATCTTATTGGAAAAAACCAAATTATATTGGATTATAAGTAATTTTTCATGTGTTGGAATCCGAATAATATAATTTTACTAAATTTCGATTTTAAAAAACGAATAAAATCATTGCAATATAATATTTGTTCAAATAAATTATTATTAATGTAATATAGATTGCGATAACGATATTTAGTATTTGATATTATTATACAACGGTGTAATTTAATAAATTGAATTGTTTAATCTCAACTATACAATACAAATATTAATTGATTCTTTCGGTTTTTTTTAAAGACAAATATATTAATTGTTCATGGGAATCCCAATATTTTCGATTTGGTAAATCAGGAAAATAAAGAGGCCAATCCCTCATAACATATCTACTGCAAAAAAAGTAGAAATATCATTCCTCCCCCTCTCCCCCCGTAATTTTGGCAGAAGGCCCAAAAAGTTATACCAATGTATTACTGTGCAAAAAATGAGAACCCTCCATGACAGTGTTGCCAACTATTATTTTTGGTGAGTGCCAGCCCACAGTCAAAATAGTGCTAAATTATAGTACAGAGTGCAAATTTTTATTCCTCAAAAAAAAAAATTTAATAATACATATATAAAAATTATATAGAAATTCACTCGTTTATTTCATTTTCTTTGTAATTTTATAAATTTAGTACTTATTAATAAAATATGTATAGATTTAATTAAAAATTGTATGTATAAGAACAATAACAACATAAACATTTTTGTATCGATCTTCATAATAAATTATAAATAATAATGTAAATTAAAATTAATGTATATTTAATTTCTTTAAAATAAACATAAATAAAAATTTAATATCAAATCACAGTCAATATTAATTAACAATATTCCATTTATTCTATATTAAGTACCTTATAAGGTAAATCAATTAGAAATTGCGATAAATAAAATATGAATGTAAATAATTCGTTAAATACAAAATAACAAAAACTTATAAAATTGCGGAAAAAATTAAAACTAACTAAAAAATAACAAATAAATTTAACTGAATTTGAACTCTTTTCATTTAAATTTCAATACTAGAATATATTTGGTTTAGAGAATTTGGTAAAAATGCGTGTGTAAGGTAAATATAAAAAATTCTAGCATATTTGATTTAATAATTCAGCAATTGGCAGTTCCTCCTCTTCCTTATTTTAAGCGGCCATAGTACCCACTTTCTTGAAAACTTCAGATGGTACAACATAGTTATTACAGCATTGACCATACCTTTGCAGACCAAATCTAATTGTAAGAATAGCGTTTAAAGTTTCCAGCTGCATTCGTTTTCGAGTTTTGTTTTTTACTAAGTTCTCTATTTGACTGAAAACTCGCTCTATATCTGCATTTGAGTGAGGCAGCGCTAACAATTTTAACGCGAATTTAGAGATATTTTCGAATGTATTTAGCCCAGCAGAGTCTCGATATTGATCGACTTCTACCCACAAATCTGTGGTTGTTTTTGACTGCCACCTAATGGTGTCCATGTTTTTGTACTCAAATTCAATTTCGGTTATGATATTTGGATCAGTTTCAAAACATTTCAAAATTGGTATTATTGACTCCTTGTGCTTGCTTAAAACTTTATCAATACTGATTACGTTCATTTGTTTCAACCGTAATATGTTGTCTGGTAATCGATTTTTTAATTCGATTATTAAAGTTTTTATAAATAAAATGCAATTCTTTCTGACAGACTGTTGTTCTAGTTCGGGTAAAGTTTTAACTTCAGTTTCAAAATAATAACCTAACTGGGATGACCAATCTATGTAGTCATTTATGTTCATTTCCATGACATCGAATATTCGATTATAAACTATCTTTCTGGCTAAAGATTTTAATAAATTAACGATATCGTTGAGTAGTTTAGACGGATCGGCTGTTTTCGATTGAAAAGCTAAATTTACGTTTGAGACTTCTTTTAAAATTGGTGCTAAAAAAATGAAATAAATTTTATAAATGTTTGTAGCAAACATTTGACTTAATATGTCTGCGGTTTTGCATTCATTTTTCTCGATATTGAACATTGTTTTTAACTCTAACCAAGCTGATAAAACTGTTTTTATTGCTTTTTCAATGGAGAGCCAACGAGTATCCGATATTATCGGAATATTCAGCGGATTTAAATTGTCATTAATTAATTTATATAATTCTTGGTAATTGTGTATTCTGAGGCTGGAATGAGAAAACCAGTTATGGGTTTCCCTAAGTAAAAATTCTAACTCTGTCGGAAGAGCTTTGCTGGCATGATGCACGGCCAAAACAATTGAGTGACAAGTACATCGAATTAAAATGAGATTTGGTACATCTTTTTTCAAAATGGCGTGAACACCATTATTAATCCCGATCATTACCGCAGCGTTGTCCGTCCCCAATCCCTGAAGATTTTTTAGATCTAAATTAAATTTACGAAATACTTCCTTCATTGCACATACAATCGAATCTGCGTCGCATAATGACAGTTCGGACAACTCCAAATAAGTTGAAATAATTTTACAGTGAATTCTGGAAAAATAGATAATCGCTAGACCCAGGTATTTGGTGACACTTATATCATTCGATTCATCTATTAGAATGCTAAACGGGGAATTTCCTATATCTTTTTTTAAATCGTCACGAAAATGTGCGCCTAACACGTTTTGTATTATATTAGAACATTTTGTTCTACGCAGTTTCATTTCTGGGATTAAACGACACTTTGAATTAATTAAGTCGCACAAATGACCGGTAGGCAAAATGGATTGGTGACACGCGACATATAAACATAAATGTGCTTCTAAGTCATTAATAGTTTGGTTTTGATTGGGGTAGCTTATAGTACGCTGACGCCGATCACTAAATGGTTTTGATGCAGAAATATGAGTATTGCTATTGGCGTGCCGATCTAATATAAATTTTTTCGCAAACAAAGAAATTTTGCAATACTTGCATAATAATTTGTTTTTGTGGTTCTCCACACGTACGATCCAATTTCGATATTTCTCGTTCCTAAACCATTCTTTCACAGGTTGTTTCTTTTTAACCTGGCGCTCGCTCTTTGCCCTATACACAATAAATTGAAATTAATTTTCTGTTTTAACCAACAAATAATTATTGACAATTAAACTTTTTTTAAATATAACCAAAATTAAACTTACTCATTGCTGTCGGATTCGGATAACTCAGAGCAATCTAAATCCATTCCATTTATCACTGAATGCCTGAACTTCTGAAGACGATCGACTGATGATGTACGTACGGTCGTACGAACACAATAACACCGTACTGCACTGTGAAATTTTTGTTTTATATTTATATAGAATAAACTAAATTTTTATTCAAAACACAAGCATGTACGAATACAACAAAAATGATAATACAATTTTTTCCAATTGTTAAAGAACGCCAAAATGCACTTATATTATATTAAACACTTATATTTTAAACTATTTTACTTATAGGTATTTTTTAAATAATTTAAATTGCAGAAACACTAATCGTATTGTGGTTCGTATTAGATCCTTTGTAATTATAAATTTTTCTTATAGCGGTAAAGCGGTTGATAAATGAAATGACATAAATAATACGAGTATGAGTGAGATGGCGATCCTCGTCATTTTATCTTTTTCTCTCTGTCATAAAATAGATACAGCAAAAGCAATGAGTTCGTTTTATTATAACATAGAATAAGTTTGTTTTATGCGGTTTATTCCACATTTTGAGCAAGGAAATTGTTTTGAGCGACATAAATTAAATTAAGAGCAACAAAATTGTATTGAATGTGCTAAAAGAGTGCAACAAATATTTAAATAGTGCCAAATTGCACCTGGGTGCAAAATCATTTTAAATAGTGCTAAACTTGAATGGATAGTGCTAAAATAGCACTGAAAGTGCTGAGTTGGCAACACTGCTCCATGATTTCTTTATTTTGGTAATTTGGTTTCGTACTGAAAAGTTGTCTACTCATCAGGTAGCTACGACCAAACTACAAAAAATTCCACTCTAGCCACTTACATTAAGTATCTGGCCAGAACGTACTGACTTAGCGAATTATTATTCACTACATCCAATATCAAAAACCCATGGAGAAACCTCATTTGTGTGTGTATTATGCCCATACGAATTATTTATTAAGAATTTAATTTGTCTTTCTGTAATCAAATGATTTTTTCGGCTTTTTTATAGACAAATATTTTTAATTGTTCATGGCAATCCCAATACTTTCGATTTGGTAAATCAGAAAAATAAAGAGGCCAATCCCTCATAACATATCTACTGCAAAAAAAGTACTGATGAGAAAAATCAATGAAATCCCGTATTGAGAAGTTTTTGGACAAATTTGAGTTTCTTAGTCCTCATCAACACGGCTTTAGATCTGGCAAAAGTACTGAATCTGCGTTAATTAATTTCTTAAATGGAATTCATATTAATCTGAATGAGAAGAAGTTTGTTGGTGCAGTCTTCATCGATATAAAGAGAGCCTTTGATATGGTGGATCATAATCATCTTCTGCATAAGCTCCAGTCTATTGGTTTTAGAGGTGTATCACAGAAATGGTTCAAGTCTTATCTCAGTAATCGAACATTTATGGTTAGGATTGATAAATCGCAAAGCATTCCATTTATTATTGAACATGGTGTTCCCCAGGGTTCTGTTCTTGGTCCTATATTGTTTTTAATTTATATAAATTCAATTTTTAACTTAAACCTAAACGGTAAAATGGTTGCTTTTGCTGATGATATTGCATTAAGTTATTTGGATTTGGCTGTTAATGACCTAACTAACCAAATAAATTCTGACATGAAAATTCTTCGCACATGGTTTGATAATCACTCCTTGCTCTTAAGTGAAAAAACTAAGGTAATGTTCTTCAAATTGGTTGGTGATCCTTATCGAAGTTTCATCCCCGAGGTTTTTTATCATATACGTAATTATGACTTACGTAATTGTAGCAGTCTTTGCATTAAAATTGAAAATGTTCGTTTATTTAAATATTTGGGATTGAACGTTGATGCAAATTTAAACTGGAAATCACATGTTCAAGTTGTCAAAAATCAAGTTAATTCTGCATTACGTGCAATTTATTTGTTACGTAAATTTTGTCCATCCAATGTTTTACTCAATTTTTATTTTGCTTGCGTGGACTCCCGCATCAGTTATGGTTTACCATGTTGGGTGGAGTTTATTTCGATACCATTGAACCGCTGTTAATTTTACAAAAGTGTATTATTCGTGTTATGTTTTTCAAGCGTCGATACGATCATTCTTGGCCTATTTTCAATGCATGCAAAATTTTGCCTTTACAGCACCTATATATGTATCTTTAAAGTGTTTAAATTGTTTTATTTGCGAAGTTGTCATCGGTTGCCGCGAATTGTTTCCAGATATCAAGTTCGGAATAATTATCGAAATTTATACCTTGTTCCGCCATTTTCATCTGAATTATTTCGTAAATATTATATAGTTTCTGCGCCCACTTCTTTTAATCGATTGCCGCCTCATATAAGAACGATGATTTATGAATGAAATTTTTGCATTTGGTGAAAGACTGGATACTGGAAACTAAAGATGTGGGGTTTATGTTTGCTAAATAATTTTTGTTTTGTATAATTTTCTTTTTCTTTTAATCTACTGTGGTTTTTTTTTCTTTTGTCTTTATTATATTTTTTTTTGTAAATTTAATTTTTAACACTTGGGTTAATCGTAACTGTCGTTTTGACAAAGATTATCCAATCTTCTTAACCACACTTTTTTTTTTTTTTTTTTTTGTATGAGTTTATAAAAAAAAATTAAAATAATTGTATATTTGAATGGTTGAGAGAAATAAATAAATAAATAAAGAACTCATGGAGGGTTTTCATTTTTTGCAGTGTAATACATTGGTATAACTCTTTGGTCCTTCTGAAATTACGGGGAGAGAGGAATGATATTTTTATTTTTTTGCGGTAGATATGTTATGAGGGATTGGCCTCTATATTTTTCTGATTTACCAAATCGAAAATATTGGGATTGCCATGAACAATTAATATATTTGTCTATAAAAAAGCCGAAAAAATCAATTGATTACAGACAGACAAATTAAATTCTTAATAAATAAAAATATTATAATATCTATAATAAAAACAGTTTTTAAGCACAGCTGTAACGGAATGTTAAACTAATTTAATTACATGTATTTAAGTAATTATAGATTATGAAATTAGTTCATGAATATTTCGCCAGTTTTGCTAGTCGGTGTGCAAAAACGTTTATTTAGGTTTTCTTTATATGAAGTTTTGCTAAAAACAGTTATAATAAAATTGAGATAAATTGAACAAAAAAACGCCACGATATGAAGTTTAAAGTAATAATAATAATTTACAATAGATTAATACATGTATTTTGGAAAAAAGGAACAACCCATGTCCCTTTAATATCCAGGAAAACGATAAAATTTATATTTTTCGATAGAATTTACTAACTTTCTCTTTATTTTCTATTTTTAAATACAAAATTTAGCTCAAATCCCATATTTTGATTGCTAATAAATTTCAAAAACAACAGACATTACCTCATAAAATACGAAAAATTATTTCAATTTATTTGCAATTTTCATTGATTTTAAACGGTCAGCGGATTATTTAATTTAAACAAAATATGTTAAATAGTGTTTCAGATTTTTAATATAATTTTCAACGTCTTTTCAATATAATTTTAATTAACAATTTTGCAATTTTATTGGACTGGTATTTACCGAATTTCTATATAAAAAAAATGTAACAATTTTGTAAACGGACCGTTAGGTCCGAATTCCCCAACCATGGATATCTGTCAAAATTCAAAAAATCGTTTGGAAATTTAAATTCCTGTATTCTTGAATTCGCTATGTAATTTTTTCGGTACTAAGGGAATATTTCCGAATGGGTATAATCAGGTGAAAAAAATTCCCCATATTCGAAAACGACAATAATTACTTAGATTTTGACAGATGTCCACATGTGGAAAATGGTTGTGGAATTCGAGATTAGGGCCTCAGTTAAACTTTTTCAACCAAACATCGAAGTTCTAAAACTAGAAACCAAAGTTACAAACCACAAAAATTTCAAATAGTTTTAGTTCAACATATTTATTATTTGGTTCCAATTGGAATTCAAATATTCTGCATTCAAAACAAAATTACACTAGAGAAACATAAATTAAGATTTCGTTTTATTACGGGCTAGAGGGTAAATTCTGGGCTAATTGTATGGGGAACTTAGGTATCTACCTAGCGTACAGTCGGCACCTGAGTTCCAATCGCAATATAAATTTCAAGGTTATTACATTCCGTAGAGTAGAGGGAAGTTTTTGGGCTTGATTAATTAAGGTTTTAGTCATCTACATCATATCGATACCTTTAAGCGCACAAGTGCTATATCCATATTTTGAATTTCCACAACAATATCTCTAAATTCAAAAATATTTAGAATTTTCCTGAAAGACTACAGCACCAGAAAACTGAACTATAAATGATGAAGAATACCTTTCAAACAAAAAAACTTTGAAAGTTACATTAAAAAATTAAAATACTATTTAACATATGTACTTTATTTAAACTAAATAATCCGTTGGGCCTTTAATATCTAAGAAAACTACAAATAAGAATGTGATAACTTTTCGTATTTTATGAGGTTATGTCCATTGTTTTGAAAATTTATTAGTAAGCAAAAAATGAGATTTGAGCAAAATTTTGTATTTAAAACAGAAAATAAAGAGAACGTTTGCAAGTTGCATCGAAAAATATGAATTTAATAATAAGTTTAGTTGATAAATCAGCTATAAATATGTCAAAATTCGCTGTTTTAATTCATGGTTTACCTGGATATTAAAGGGTTATGGATTATTTCCTTTTCAAAATACATGACATCAATCTATTGTAAATTATTATTATTACTTTAAAGTGAATCGTAGTACTTTTTTAAGTAATATCGTGGTATTTTTTATTCAATTTATCTCAATTTTATGACAGCTGTTTACCAGAAACTCCTTATAAAAAAACGTAAACAAACGTTTTTGTACACAGACTAGCGAAACTAACGAAAAGTTTATGAACTAATTTCACAATCTATTAACTAGGGAAACAGCGCCATCTAATTATTATTTTGTTATATTAATAAATAAATAACTGGTTTACTAAATATTTTGCATTTTAAAATTTGAAAAGCTTATCGATTGAAATTTACCCTATTTATAAATAAAATTAAAGAAAAAATTAAAATTTTTTATTTTAGAAATGGACGTGAAACTGCTTATGTTACTGTGTAATAATCCAAAATAAAATATTTGGTTTTTTCTTTGAACTTTTGGAAAGCTTCATCCCATGCTTCATCCTCATTAAAATTGTAATGTTAGCCGGTTTATATTTGAAACAAAAGAATACATTAAGTTAAACACAAAATTTAAATTTTATTCATTCCTTAATGGAATGCGCCCATCGAAACTTAAAAGTATCTATTAATAAAAAAGTTACATTTAAGTTAATAAATATTTTTTTTTTGAAAATAATCTTATTTTATCTTATGAATTTATGATACATTTTAAACAATTAATTTAAAATAAATAAAATAGCATTTACTGATCTTTAATAATTAATTAATTTGTCGCTCCTTGTGGACGAAACAACTGCCATTTTACTTTGGGAATTTTACAACAACCATGCCGTGTATTTTCATTCCGGAATGAATAGTTTCAAACCAAGTTTTTGTTGGTATAGAATTATTCTAGTAAGTAATTTTGAATTTTTTTTTGTTTTTTTATTTAATTTTTAATGCCAATTGATAAAAGTAAAAAGAAAATTATTTTCAGTTTATATTTTAAGCATGATTTGCATTTGTATTTTTATACCAATGACTATTCCAGTGACCAAAGTAAGACGGCAAACAATTGCTCTGTTTTTTTTTATATCGAAGAGATCAAAGATATAGAAAAAAGCCTTTTGCTGCAAGCGTTTTTTCGTTTTTTTATTTTTCAGATCATTATCTGAGACAAAATTTTCTCTCTTTTCTCTCTATAAATTTGGCATCAAAATAGCCGAAACATTTAATGATTCTTTAATTGAAATAATTTAATTAATTAAAACTATAACGTAATTATTATTTATTATTATTAAAACGAATTATTATTTTTTTGTATTAAGCTTATATTTGCAATTATAAAAATTATTATTATTACTTTTGATTTTCTGATTAATTTTTTATTTAAAACTATCAAATTTACTGAAGTGATTACCGCGTGGTATTAAACGGGTAACTCACCAATATACTAATAACTCAACAAAATAATAAATATGTGAATGGTTAGAAATCAAAATAAAAACGTAGAAAAAAAACTAAGTTGTGAATGAATAGTGTAAGAACAAAAAAAATATATTGTTATAGTGGATTAATATTGTGCTACGAAACATTAAGTGTGGCAAATTAAAGCTCTTATAAGCCAAAAGTTGTCTGAGATTAACATCAATAATCTATAATAGACCAACTTAACATAAAAACACATGTGCACAGTGCATTTTGACAAATCTGTAAATGCAAAACGGTTACCTTACACAGTACTTTCATGGATACTTAGTATCAGGAATCCAATTCATCGTGGCCGATATACAAGCTTAGTTTCTGTTTTTTTTGTGTATAACACGTATTTCAATTCGTTATCAATAATAATAATTAATAATATAAACCATCGCAATTATTATTAATAAAATTTAGTATAAACGTATTTTGATTGCAAATTATTTTTAATATTTTCGATTTTTTTTCTATAATTCTTCTATATTTACAATCTTCATTATTATTATCACCATTGTCCGATAATACTTAATTTATTAAAAATAGTTTGATAATTCAAACAATTTCAGTCATTAAGTGTACTAACTGAACTAATCCTATTCATAATTTATTAGTTATTTCAAAATTTTCTAATCTGATTGAATTATGTCAAATAAAAATGAGGATTTTTCACTTTAATGGTTCATATCTTGAAGCAATCCGTCTTTAATTCTAATAATTCCGCTTTCGCCGCTATTTCGATTCGTGAAATGTGTTTTTTTTTTTTGCAGAATGGGAAACTTTGCTGTATAAAGTCATGTACCGATAAAGTTTTTTATTGTTTGTGGTGAAATGTAGGTGAGTTTAGGACGTTATCGGGGTGAGTATTCCGGTCTGAGTCCTTTTTTATTTTTTAAAGTCCCAATTCCTTTTCTAGTCTCCTAAGTGGTCAAATTAGCTTCCGGTCATCTTCGGAGACCTCCACCCCAATCTCTGAGCCTTAGCCGGCAAATCTAAGACCACATCGAAGCTCTGACAGGTTGAATTTTATTTTTTCGTAAAAAAAGCATTTATCTGGAATCAAGATTCTTTTGCGACCCAATCATGCTATCTCCATTTTGTTACATAACCCAGAGTAATTGCGCCGAATTATTTTCGACTCAATGCACAACTTGACACATCCTGGAGTCCGCACAATGGGCTACTTTTGTTTATCCTGCCAAAGATCCAAAGTACAAAGGCACATAGTCTCACCACATGGACATTTTGATATTCCACCTGGTCGAAAAAATAAAAATTAAATTAAATTTTGAAGAGGAAAGACAAAACACGTCTATCCTCTTTGAATGTTCGCTCTCACCCCCCTTACACAAAGTTTGAAGCGTTAATACTAAAAATATATACATTTATCCAAAAAGTTCAATAACAAAAATTAAAGAATACAGAAATATATAGAATACAATAATCGTACACAACTAAAATAAATAAATAGTAAATTTCATCACAGATGTCTACCAATTTAAGGTCTTCACCACGTCTATCACTTAGTATCTGTCAAAATTAACAAATGACAATAATTTCGTTATTAAAGACGATTTACATACTTTGTATAATTAGTACTTAATATCTACAATCGGAATTCAGTAGGCCAACTGTCAAAAAAAATGGTTGAATATTTATTTTCTTCCGTATTTTTTTTTTGATTTGTGTAAATTTTTAGATTAAATATTTTTTTTTAAATGCCTATGTGGTTCTAATAACCTGTAAGGTCCACCGGTATCTGCTATGGATAACGAAATATTAGAAAATTATACACCGAACCTGTTCAATTCTGAACCTCCCGGTGAAACAAATATTGTTAATGAAGAAGTTGAAGAAGAAGATTATCAACCACAATGTCGTACCGTCGGCGCTGTTATTAAAATATGTCAATTAAATGTTGAAGGATTTATTAACGAAGGCGAAAGTTGAATATTTGTCAAGATTTCTTCACACCAATAAATGTGATGTTTTGCTTCTACAGGAAACCCATATGAAAGAAGAATTTCTTCAACTTTTGAATTGCGGATTAATAAATGAATATTCGTGCATTGATTCTATTCGTCATGAACATTATGGAATTGCGACATTTATAAGAAGTGATTTATGTGACGATTGAACCGTTTTATTAAAATCAAACATCAATAATATTGAAATTCTGGTTATCAAATTAAACGACGTGAAAATTTTAAATGTTTATAAACCTCCTGGCTCTTCTTGGTCAATACCATTACCAGTATTTAATCATCCCGCAGTTTATATGGGCGATTTCAGTAGTCATCATTGTCTGTGGGGTTACAACCAAGATGTTTTGAATGGCGAATTTATACTTGATTGGGCAAATAGAAACCGTTTACACTTATTATTTGATGCTAAATATAAATCAACATTTCATTCTGTTAGATGGAACAGAGGATATAACCCGGATCTATGTTTTGTTTCAACAGAAGATTCGTGCAATGTCTTATCTGCTGTAAGAACTGTAAGTAATACATTTCCAAGAAGTCAACATAGATGTGTTTTTCTAGAAGTCGGAATAAAAATTCCAACAATAAAATCATTGCCGAAACCGAGATGGAACTTTAAAAAAGGTAATTGGACAGAATTTGCCAAAGCGATAGATTCGGACATCAGATGGATTCTGTTACAGCTGTGTATCGATTAATGAAATAGAAAGGGTAACGATATGATCAGCCATAAAATGCCAAATACCAAAATTAAATAAATACCAACAACAAAATATTATTGTGATCATGATCACCTTCGGTCATCGAACTTAACATTTTTTTTATCTGTTGGTGGTATATGCAGAATAAACGGTCTTTGAATTGTTCATAGGTAATACCTATGCATTTATACTCTGTGTATTGAAATTTAAAGTACATACAAATATTTTAGTAATCATCGCTGATGATTCATACTCATCTTTGATCCATAATGATTATGGTACTTTGATTTGTATATTGTATATATAACGTTGATAGCGGAGGTGTATTTAGTGTACTGTATACATTGTATAACTTTGTATATAAGTAGGGGAGATTTTTTTTGTTTTTTTTTTTGTTTGAGAATTTTGGTCCATAACAAGATAAAATTTGCAATTAAATTTGAGAGGCCAAAGTGAATGGATCAACCGATATTGTCCTAAAAAATAAAAATTATTAATATTGTGGTTTACTTATTTGGGTATACCTAAGTAATTACATACAAAAAAATATGTGTTTATTCATTTTATATGCACGTACATAATAAAGAAAAATTTTGGTAAGTTGTTGTTTTGAGATATCGCGATTGAGCAAGTGATTATTGGAGATTGATTTTTCTGATATTTTTTTTTGTTACTTTATCTTAACCATAGGTAAACGTTGAAAAACCTTATTTTTACATTTGTAAGGAAATCAAGCTAAATCCCTAACGGGATAGAGGACATGCCTCTCAGTTTTGTATACACAAAAGAAAAAAATAAACAACAGTTTACATAATTAATAGTTTATAAAAAAAAGGAGACAGTCATCCATACTGTTAAAGCCTGTAGCTCCAGTCAAGCGATGTTGGATTTGTGAAATAGATTTTTATTTATGGATTGATACCGCATTTGCCTAGCGTATTAAACAACCTATAAGCTGTCAAAGCGTGAGATTTTGGTGCGACGTAATTCGGCAAACATAAAAGTGTATTGTGTGTGATAGATTTAGTTTTAACAAAAAAATTATCAAAAATTGAGTATATGTACTGAAATTTAGATAAATTTCGGGTTTCGATTTACAAATCTATCAAATCATAAAAAAAATATACAAAAAATGTTAAACATAAGATTACCTAGTTATTTATGGTAAATTATAAAATTAAAAAAAAAAAATATCAAATTTTCATGAAAAATTAATAATGGTAACATTTAGTGTGGTTTTGGGCGGTTAATTTAAGTTTCAGCACGCGGACAACAACAGGGAGTACTCTTTGTCCATTGTCTGGTGAGTTTTTGCACAAATTATATTTTTTTTATTTTTTATTATTCCACTAAATTAATTTTTATTATTATTATTTTTTCATGAAAATTAAGACACAAAGAATTGTCTTTAATTTAATTAGTAGCATTAATTATGTGCCTTTATATTGAGAATTTGTTTGATTTTTTATTATGATTAAATATTGTTTAAATTTGACATGAAGTGAGTTTCTCTTTAATAGAGATGGTGATGTTGAAGGGTGAACGTAGTACAAGTGGACAGGTAAAGTAAAAGCACGTATGATTTGTTCGTCCTGTAGAACTAGGTGACAAGGATCCCCCAAGCCGTTGAGACTATTCTAAAAACCAAACGTGCAGTCACTTACGATGGACGGTAACAATTCCTCCGGTTGTTGAAAATTATAATAGATTTGTGGGACTCGTAATATCTACGGCTAAACGATTTATTCCAAGAGGGTTTCGAAGAACATACATTCAAAAATTGGTCCGATGAATGTGAAAGATTATGGTTGTTGTATCAAGAGAACGAATCTAAAGAAATTGCAGATGAATTAATTAATGAATTAAATCAGGAACGTACTGCGAAATGGATAAATTTAGTTGAAACAATGGATTTTTCACGTTCAAGCAGAAAAGCATGGGATTTACTAAAGAAAAGTGGTAATTCTGGTAATAAGAATGGTGTTAACATTACAACAGTACATCCGAAGGATATTGCGTCAAGATTAGTCAAAAATTCAAAATGTCGTATACCCAAAAATAAAATTCGATACGTTAAAAATAAATGGAGAAGATCAAAGAAATTAATTACGGATTCTCCATTGGCTTCGTCAGTATCTTTTGATGAAATTAATAGTGTACTAACATATCTAATACCAAGAAAAGCTAGTGGAGTGGATGAGGTGTTTCCCGAATTTTTTATTAATTTATCAAAAAAACGCCCGTAATTTATTGGCGAAATTTTATTCTGATTGTTATAATCGTGGCAAAATTCCTCCGATTTGGAATTTATCAAAAGTTCGTGCCATTTTAAAACCTGGAAAGGACAAACATCTACCTGAAAATTATAAACCGACATCTTTGTTGTGCATTGGTTATAAAATTTTCGAAAAAATTATTTATAACAGAATTTTTCCAACCCTTGATGAAAATATTCCATATTATCAAGCCGTTTTTCGTCCAGGAAGTAATTGTTGTGATCGAGTTTTGTCTTTGGTAACACATATTGAAGCAGGATTCCAAGACAAATTACAAACAGCTGTTGCTTTCGTGGATCTAAGTGCAGCATATGATACGATTTGGAAGAAAGGATTGATGTTGAAATTAAGTTAGATTTTAAAATTTTCAAAAACTTTAAACATGATCTCTGTTTTGTTATCGAATCGAAAATTTGTTGTACATTTGGGAAATCAGCAAAGTACAATTC